>JAGDYQ010000178.1:900045-957545 GCA_021962125.1 Bulinus truncatus
TTAGTGGCATAGTTCTAAATAAGTCTCAGAAATTATCAAGTAAACAAAGTGATATACCACTTTTGTAATTTAAAATGAAAAATGTATAATTAGGTCAATAAAGCATAATATTAAAGTATAAAAGACGTACATGAATAAGGTATAAATTACTTTATATTTTTATTCTGTACTTACTAGAAATAAAGTAATATATCCAACAATCGCCATGTTTTAAAACTCTCTCTTTTAACTTAAATACTCTAAATATAGCACACAGAGTGGAACGAAACGTGTGATCAAAACAAAGTTCCATTCAATATCTCAAATATATCTTTGGCAATGCAGTGGTTCAGAAAATCAATAGTTGACATAAAGTCGAATGTAAAGGAATCGAGCCATTGATATAACATATCGTCACTATCATTTTTTCTATGTTTATATTTACATAAGGACCTAGTATTCCAGAAGAGAACTTTGGCTTACGTCAATAGAGAACTTTTAAGATTGTTTGTCATGGATTTTTTCGAAAAATTTAAATAACTTTTGGGAGATAGAATTTTGATTAAAGAAAACAAAACGGCAGTTGTTCACATTTTTACCAAAACGCTGTAATACTAAGTGAAATGAAAAAAAATATTAGATCTTACAAAAATTTAAATGGATCAAATTTTATTTAAATATATCATTTTGAGTTCTGTTGTAGCTAAGGCAATATTATGGGAGATGTCGTGTCCAATGACAGAATTTATTTGACGTTAACCCGAAGAATCTTAAAATTTTGTTTGAGCTAAGATAATTGTTGAGGTTCTAGTGACGAAAAGATAAGTACAATTTAGTACTCAGTTGTATCTGTCAGCCGTATCTGTCAAATGAATCAGTCAGTTGTATCAGTCAGTTGTATCTGTCAGTTGTATCTGTCAGTTGTATCTGTCATGTGTATCTGTCAGTTGTACCTGTCAGTTTGTATCTGTCAGCTATATGTCAGTTGTATCTGTCAGCTGTATCTATCAGCTTTATCTGTCAGTTGTATATGCCAGCTGTATCTGTAAATTGAATCTGCCTATTGAATCGGTCAGCTGTATCTATCAGTTGTTTGTCAGTTGTATCTGTCAAACGAATCTGTCAATTGAATCGGTAAGCTGTATCTATCAACTGTCTCTGTCAGTTGCATGTCAGTTTTATCTGCCAGTTGTATCCGTCACCAGTGCTCGATTTAAGAAAAAACCAGTGCCGGGGATGAAAAAAAAAATTTCTGCAGAGCCGGGAATAAATGTCTATCATTTCATCCCCGGCTGGGATATATTAGCTAAAGCAGAGCCGGGGATGAAAGTTCTCAGTGCCGGGGATATTCCCGGCATCCCCGGCGGTAAATCGAGCACTGTCTGTCACTTGTATCTGTAAATGAATCTGTCAGTTGTTATATGTCATAATATTATGACAGTTAAACATTCACTCAGCCGTGCATCTTCCAGGTCTGAAGATCGTACATCTGAAAGCAGCTCTCCTGCACTAGCCATGAGATGTGATATAGGCTAACATTGAGTTGAACTATACTGGGGGGGGGGGGGGTTTGAAGAGGCTGATAGTTCGGTAGTTCTCACACTTTTTCAAAGTCTCTTTTCTTTTAAGTGGTAGCTTAATGTTTGACCTGAAAATGCTAGTATCAGGGCAAACTTTCTATCATATCAATATATAACAACTACTAATTTTACTAATTATATACATCGTTGGTTTGTTACCTCTACATATTATGATAACACATATTCAACATGTATAACTAACAGAGTCTAAGAGATTTTGCTAAATTCGTATACATCTTACTGAAAGGTCATTTTGCGTAATTAAAAATTCATTCTAAGTGTTCAAAAAAATAACTTAATTTTAATATTCATTCCTTTATTTTTTATCTTTTATACGCATATTTTCAAATGTATTTTTAACTTTATACGTACATTTTATTTTATTGAAATCAACCACCGCACCTGCATTTGTCTGGGCTTTCCCGGGACATTGATGTGTCCAGCTTTAGCGCCACAATTAATCCCTTCCAATATTGAGAATCACTGGCATATGTAACCAGATTTAGCATTCCCGACAGTTTTATTAAATGAGGACATTCAAATAGAATTTTTTTTTTTTTTTTACTTTTTCAACCCACCTCTTCAAACTAAACTCAATTAAAATACGTTTTATAATGGACGTTTTACATTTTTTAAGGGAAATAATCTCTTCCTCTTATTTACATGTTATTCTTTAATAATAGTAGGACGTTTTTGTTTAAAAAAAAAAGCTTCAAGTTTTTTGTTATTTTTCTTTAATTTTATTTAAACAATAATTTTTTATTTGAATATTACATGAATTGATTAGACATGTTTTTGTAGGTTTATAAATTCAACTCTGTGTCGATTGATAATAACTATAAAAATTAAAGCAATTTACATTTTAAATGTTAGATACACACGATTGACGCAGTTGGACAATATACTATACCACATGTATGCACTGCGAACAAATCTGTTTGTGCAATATTCATTTGTTCTCGCCTATTAACTTAATCGTATTCTCCGACAATGTTTAGAGAAGTTCAAGCTCATAAACAGCCGTTACACGGCGGGGATGAAAAAAGCTAAACCAGAGCCGGGGATATCCGCGGATCTTCAATTTACAATCCATGCGCCAACAAGTAACTAATTTATTTTCATAGGGTGGGGGAAGGGCTGGTGGGGCAGACCCCCCACCACCTCCGTTTTGTCTAACCTGCTCTACTTGTTAGCTCTACTTGTTAGCTCTACTTGTTAGCTCTACTTGCTAGCTCTACTTGCTAGCTCTACTTGTTAGCTCTACTTGTTAGCTCTACTTGCTAGCTCTACTTGCTAGCTCTACTTGTTAGCTCTACTTGTTAGCTCTACTTGTTAGCTCTACTTGTTAGCTCTACTTGCTAGCTCTACTTGTTAGCTCTACTTGTTAGCTCTACTTGCTAGCTCTACTTGTTAGCTCTACTTGTTAGCTCTACTTGTTAGCTCTACTTGTTAGCTCTACTTGTTAGCTCTACTTGCTAGCTCTACTTGTTAGCTCTACTTGTTAGCTCTACTTGTTAGCTCTACTTGCTAGCTCTACTTGCTAGCTCTACTTGTTAGCTCTACTTGTTAGCTCTACTTGTTAGCTCTACTTGCTAGCTCTACTTGTTAGCTCTACTTGTTAGCTCTACTTGTTAGCTCTACTTGCTAGCTCTACTTGCTAGCTCTACTTGTTAGCTCTACTTGTTAGCTCTACTTGTTAGCTCTACTTGCTAGCTCTACTTGTTAGCTCTACTTGTTAGCTCTACTTGCTAGCTCTACTTGTTAGCTCTACTTGCTAGCTCTACTTGTTAGCTCTACTTGTTAGCTCTACTTGTTAGCTCTACTTGTTAGCTCTACTTGTTAGCTCTACTTGCTAGCTCTACTTGTTAGCTCTACTTGTTAGCTCTTACTTGTTAGCTCTACTTGTTAGCTCTACTTGCTAGCTCTACTTGCTAGCTCTACTTGCTAGCTCTACTTGTTAGCTCTACTTGTTAGCTCTACTTGTTAGCTCTACTTGTTAGCTCTACTTGCTAGCTCTACTTGCTAGCTCTACTTGTTAGCTCTACTTGTTAGCTCTACTTGTTAGCTCTACTTGTTAGCTCTACTTGTTAGCTCTACTTGCTAGCTCTACTTGTTAGCTCTACTTGCTAGCTCTACTTGTTAGCTCTACTTGTTAGCTCTACTTAATAACATTTTTTCCTGCTCCCCCCCCCTCCTTCCACCGCAATTGGCTTGGCCCTTGCTGTAGAATTTTAATGATATAGGGCCTGAAGCCGTGACCTGAAACATCCATCGGTCCTTAATGGAGTTCAAACGAGAGCGCTTTACCACGTGACCCCCCTTTCTAAAGAAAGCACATTCCAATTTGAAATAAATATATTTATTCGCGAACTTCCATTGGGGAGGGGGGGGGGTTTGAGAACCACAGTGTTCATTGAGAAACAATAAATAAAGGTAAAAAAAAACGAAATAGTTCACCTCACACGGAATTTCCCGGGTATTACCGTAAACTAAAGCCAAATACCAATCAAAACAAAGGAAATAGAAATGACCTGACCTGAATTGACCTTTTTATATGTTGAACAAAAACAAATATAGACGTAGACGCCTATGCAAGTAATGTAGTTCGTTCATTTGTTTGTTCAACTGAACTAAATTAATTTGGCGAAATTCACGTCAGTTGTGAAGTTCATTGAACAGGAAGATACAGTGAAAGGAAGTAATTAATTTCTTAAGGTGCCCTAGAAATAAGAGCGTTCTGGAACCCTGCTATCCTTCTCCGACATTTATACAACGTTTAGTCAGTGAAACTTACATGAGAGTTATACCTCGTGCCACCTTAACGCCACATGAAATATTCCCTCTCTGAATCATTGTGCAAGTCTCAACTTTCTTTACATTATAATTTTCTAAAGTTTTTCTTCCAAAATTTTTTATTTTTTATCCTTTTTTTTTTAATTTGCTATACCATGAAATGAAGAGAAACAATGAAATGAGGGGAAACCATGAGATGGGATACCATGAAATGTAGGGAAACTAGGGAGCGACCGATAATCGGATCGGTATCGGACCGATATTGGCACTATCGGTTAATATCGGATCGGTCGATTGTTGTAGGGAGCGACCGATAGTCGAACCGATATTGGCACTATGGGTTAACTATCGGACCGGCCGTTTTTTGGCTACCGATACATTGTTTTTTTTTTTACAACAGATTTGCAGAAAAGAAAATCAGTAAATAACCCAATTCTATAACCAGATCAGACAAGATTTAAAAAAAAGGAAAAAAAAAAAACCCGTACACAGAAATTATCACGTGTATACATCAGAGATACGACCTTGAAACAATAGGATTGGCATTTTTTAATTCTTATGTATGACCTTGAATGATACAATTAGTGAACATCTGTGCGTATTTTTTGTTGGGATGGGAAGTTGGGGGGGGGGGGAAACAAGACTTACGTGTGGGCGAAGTGCTCACGAAATATGACAGGGAAGGGGTAAGCATGGGTTGACATACGTCATTAGCTGTATTAGCACGTGAGAAACACGTGTTTGGCAATTGGCATTGTTGTTGCTTAAGGGGCTGTCCATTAATTACGTCAACAAAATAGGGGGAGGGGGGGGGTCAGAAAATTTTTGACAATTGTTGGCAAGGGGGAGGGGAGGGAGGTCAAGAAAAGTTGACCTCAACAATGTTACTTTTTAAATTTAATATAATTACTTAATAAATAGGAAAATTAAGCAGCGTTTGTAGTTCTGTGTTACACACTCGCTTAACATTCAGTATTTTAGTTAAACTAACTATATTCCTACTAATTTTGCCACATAAACATTTTGGAAGCCACCTTTTTAGGGGGGGGGGGGGTAATCAAATGTTGACGTAATTTTATAGGGGGTCTCGGAAAGTTTGACAAGTTGTTGACAAGGGGGGGGGGTAAAAATCGCCAAAAATTTGTTGACATAAATAATGGACAGCCCCTAAAAATAAAATATCGATATCGGTATCGGTAAAAATGCTGGGGAAAAATATCGGTATCGGACTATCGGTAAAAAGGCATATCGGTCGCTCCCTAGGGGAAACCATTACAGTAAAAGCAATGTCTGCAAGTTTCATTAACCTGCGGTACTCAGTATTACGAAAAAAAAATGGGTACACAGAAGTCAAAAATTTGGAAAACACTGCTACTAGACCATCAATCACCACATGACCATCAATCACCATATGACCATCAATCACCATATGACCATCAATCACCACATGACCATCAATCACCATATGACCATCAATCACCATGTGACCATAAATCACCATATGCCCATCAATCACCACATGACCATCAATCACCATATGACCATCAATCACCATATGCCCATCAATCACCTTATGCCCATCAATCACCTTATGCCCATCAATCACCTTATGCCCATCAATCACCATATGACCATAAATCACCACATGACCATCAATCACCATGTGACCATCAATCACCATGTGACCATCAATTACCATATGCCCATCAATCACCATATGACCATCAATCACCATATGACCATCAATCACCATATGCCCATCAATTACCATATGCCCATCAATCACCATATGACCATCAATCACCACATGACCATCAATCACCATATGACCATCAATCACCACATGACCATCAATCACCACATGACCATCAATCACCATATGACCATCAATCAATACATGACCATCAATCACCGCATGACCATCAATCACCATATGACCATCACTTACCATATGATCATAAATCCCCCATGACCATAAATCCCCCATGACCATCAATCACCACATGACCATCAATCCCACATGACCGTCAATCACCACATGACCATCAATCACCACATATCTCTACAACTTGTTCACGGACTTTTCATTAGATATTTTATCTTTATAAGGGGATACAAAAATCTTACATATCTTTTAGGAAAATATACATTTGTCATTTGAATCTGCTTTTAATTGTCCCTCCTGTCTTGTAATCAAAAAGTTATAATTTAATTTATTCTATTGGTTGTACACAAAACTGTACAGAAAAATGTACAATATAAAAGTAAATTTAATTTTCATAAATTATGCTAAAATTTAAACCAATTACGTTATCTTCCGAACTGTTTATCTATTTCAACAAATCTCTTCTTTGTATCTCGTCCCCGTCGGCCTCGGTAATAAATGCCGCTAAACATTCTAGTTACTAAATGTAACTTTTTTTGTAATGATCATCTCACAAATTCGTTTAATGTGCATTTGGTTACATTTATTTTATGTTTAGAAGTATATCTATGGCGTCAATTTTATTTCAACTAGAGCAGTGGTCGGCAAAGTGCGGCTCCGGAGCCGCATGCGGCTCTTTGGCTCCTTAAGTGCGGCTCTGGCATTTAGTTTTATTTAGTGTACTATTTATTTAGTGTACTAAAATTTAGTGTAATAAAAGTTTACTAAACAAGCAGATTTGGCTCCCAATTTTTTTTTAATTGTAATGTTCTATTTGGCTCTATGGCTGATAAGTTTGCCGACCACTGAAATAGAGTAATGTTTTATTCTTTATTAGTAGTACAATACTTGTCTAACAGAGTACTGATATTGTATTGATTTATACATTGGTTTATGTTTATTCAGAATTCGGAAGCCTTGATTGTATATTAGTTACATTAAGGGTTGTGATCTGTTGACTATTTTATTTTATTTCCTCATTATAAAAGAGCAGCTACATAGATAAGACCATTCTTCGATCCATATCAACAGTGATATGAAATGAGACAATGTTGCTTGAGTTTTAATATCGAATGAGCAAGCTAATTGGCTTGCGATTCTGTAACCGGACATGGAACAATGAAGTTAATGGAGAACGCAAAATGACCAGGTGGAAATGAACAGGCTGGTGTGACTTTAATGTGTAGTTAGACTCAGGGATGGAACATCTATGACCAATACAATTAAAGTATTTCAACTCTGTAGCCAGCAACCATTGGTACAAACATGTGCGCTGCTTAGAAATTATCTAGTAGGCTTGAACTTATTCTAAAATGTATTCATCTATCATTTTTCAGAGAAAAGAGAAAAAAAAAGATATGTGTATGCCGGATTTGGCCTAAACTTTTAATTGATATCCAAAACCCAGACTCATGTACTCTGTACTAAATATTTGTTGGAATGGCAGGAAAAGATTTCACCAATTTATATTAGCTTTTTTTTATAAATTAATTTCCTTTTTTATGTTGGAGGTGAAAATGAAAGAGCTATTGTAATTATTACAAATATGACTAAACCACATATACATGTTTGATAAAAGAATCTGCACAGAAGGTTCATTTAAAAAAAAAAACTGACTGGATATAGAATAAAACAAAATGTTTCAATAGATAAGTTAAGTTGTAGATCATTATATTCCACTGCTGTTCGTTTACTCGAGTTACTGTTAAAGTCATCTCCATTACTATGCAATGCGAACATTTGGATATTGCAATTTTTGATGATGAATTCTTTTTGTTATTTTGCGTTGCGGGGATAAAAACAAGATTAAAAGATTATTGAATTATTCGATTAAAAAAAAACGGAAGAAAACGTTGAATATTTCATTTTAATAATTTATTGCGAGGATGAGAAAAGAAAAGCCTTTAGCCAATAAAATTTTTGACTTTGATCGTGATATAGGCCTATGTAAATAAAAAATGTCAAACTTGGATTTGAGTCAGGAAAAAAAAATACCACACAGCAGTAAAAGACAAAACTAATAAAACCCAGAAGACTATTATGTTAAAAAAAATATACAAAAAAGAGGTATACAGTTTTAATCTTCACAAAGTAAATTCAGTTTGGTACCCTGAAAACATCTCAATAGACAAAGTTGAGTGACAGTTATGGTAAACTTGGTACAACAGTACACTGGCGCCTGTTAATACACAGGCCAGGACAACACCTTTCGTTATTGCCACAGTCATTGTCATTGGAGCACGGGTGGACACATTTATCGTTCCTCTGCAGAGAACCTGTCAGTACAGAAGATTTATCCTGGGCCGGCTTCGGACAGCTGGCCAGCTGTTTCTGCTTCGGAACACACTGAGGGACGGGTTTCTTCGGGCATCGAAGTCTATTTTTTGGACAGTTTGGAACTTTGAGTTGGCAAACGTAGTTGCGCTTACATGCTAAGTTGCAGGCGGACGGAGTGACTTCTGCAACACACTTGTGAGTTGGACATGGAGCTCTGATGCACACTATGCCAGTTGGTTTACATACTTGACCAGATGGACAATTGCCACACGCATCTCTAGGCTGGACAAAAACAAACGATAGTTAGTTATTTTTGTATGTTTCCTAGCATTTTATTTTTATAGCAAAATTCAATTAGTACTACATGTATCGGACTAAAAATATTGATTTGTTAAGTTGAAAGTAACTTGACAGTAAATCTACACAATACAGCTATAACTTATACATTTAAGAATACATATGAGCTAAAACAATAGCACAACTCTAATATAATATTAAAATATATCTTCTATAAATTGAAGCAAAATTAAAAGATTAATAATAAAAAAAGTGTCAATCTGCTTTAAAAAATGCACGTCTAATTCTAGCATATAGGTTTACAGAGAACAAGCCTGAACGGAGATATGCAGACAGACAGGAACCCTCGGGATAAAAGAAATAAACACTTATGGGGAGAAGTCAAGTACCAACTTTTGCAAGCATGGAACGTGCCACTATTTCGGTTAGGGCCCCAAAATTGTAACTTTACCTGGAGCCCCAGAAAAACTTAAGAATGGCCCTGTAGCAAGGAAAGCATATGGACATCACTTCTATAAAATACGACATCTTAAGTGTATCATGAGCCTTAATGTATTCGGGAGCTATGTGTCCAGGGTTGTCACGCAAACCATGTCTTTATAAGATAACCCCAACTCTAATGCCTACGTTTAGCCAAACTCCTAACTCAATTTATGCCAACGTATAGCCTAACTCTACTAAGGCCTACTAAGTATAGCCTAACTTTACTAAGGCCTACGTATAGCCTAACTCTACTAAGGCCTACTAAGTATAGCCTAACTTTACTAAGGCCAACGTATAGTCTAACTCTACCAAGGCCTACTAAGTATAGCCTAACTCTACTAAGGCCTACTAAGTTTAGCCTAACTCTACTAAGGCCTACTAAGTATAGCCTAACTTTACTAAGGCCTACGTATAGCCTAACTCTACTAAGGCCTACTAAGTATAGCCTAACTTTACTAAGGCCTACGTATAGCCTAACTCTACTAAGGCCTAAGTATCTGTAATGGAATTTTATAAAGAGAAGATAACGTATTACTTTAAAAAATGACAAATAATAACCATCAACAATGAATCTCATGGTTTTCTTCTCACGTACATCTTCAATTGTCTCATCAGGTACACATGTGTCGATGGGCGCACAGACCGGCCGCTCACATGGCACCAAGGAGGCTTCATCACAAGGGGGAGGCGGTGCGCACGGAGGAAACAGTTTCACACATTTCTGACCCCGAGGACAACCTCCACAGGCGTCCACGGCAACACATTGGAATGTCGGGCAGGGTGACGTAATGCATCGTAGACCTGTGTCCTTACAAGACGTTCCTACGGGGCAGCCCCCGCACTCATCAGTCTGGTAGTTGAAATATTAGATGTTACGTTGTTATAGGTCTAGTGCACACAAACATATACAGTTTCTGGTAATTGAAATATTGGCTGTTACGTTGTTATGGGCTTAGTGCGAATAAACATATACAGTGTCTGGTAGTTGAAATATTAGATGTTACGTTGTTATAGGTCTAGTGCACGCAAACATATACAGTGATCAATTTAATACTTATTTTATATTTAGTTTAATTGTCTTTAAAATACTCTACAACTTTAAAATAATTCCAGTCACTTACAAATACTGATTCCGAGTAACCGTGCACATATTTTTGAGTCTATTTTTGCATTTCAGAAAAGTGTAATTACTAAAAGATTATTGAAGCTCAAGAGAATCCGTGAAGTAAAATCACATGTATTCATTGCTCTATGTGTGAACGTTTGGTTACTTCTTATAAAAGGTACTAATATGCGCAACTAAGTAAAAATGTATGAGCACATTAAATGTCATTACTAAAATATTAGAATATATGTACATATATATCTAATTCGGTTTCTAATATAACATCAGATAAAAATTGCACTATAAGCTAGTAGTTTGGTTATTTTAAAACTTTTAAAAGTTAAGGTAAGTACATTTCAATCAACAAAATCAAATTGTCGATTACATTGGTTGTGATTCTTTTGATGAGCTCTTGCTAACATTTCAAACACATGAGAATATATTAGTACATTCTCTAGCGTTAAAATGCACAACAGTTTTATCCTTGACAGCCGCATTAAATTATAATTTGGAATTCTTCAGCTAGGTGTTTACCATTAACTCCATCTTATACATTCAAGAATATGTATAAGTTAAATAAAATATCAGAATCTATCTTCTCTACACTTAAGCAAAACAAAAAAGATTAATAATAATACAAAAGTGCTCATCTACTTTAATCTAATTACGTCTAATTTAATTTAGTAATTAAGTCTACACAGATATTGAAGTAACAGATATAGGCAGAATTTCAGGTGCAAAAGGCTAAAAGAGATAAACGCTAAAGTAATTGGTAAACAAAAGGCTAAAAATCACTTCTTTTACTTGTACGTCCGTCATTCTATTCTTATGAGACTTAGGCTTCCAAGATTGTGCAGTCTCGCTGTGTTATTTTTTAATGTTTGTACGTATATAAACGTTTCTAAATTACAGGCATATATTATATACATGTGCTAACTTTGACTGAATGCACTACTACTATAGACATGTAAATGAAAGCACTGACCCGTGGAACACAAGTGGGCACCATCACCTGTGGGCACATCATCCCTGGACTACATTTCATTGGCCTCAATTCACAGGTGCAGCCTGGGATACATACATGCTAAATTATTGAATTTTAAAACACTCAAACCATCAACGAAAAAAAAAACATGTGCACAAGATGATTCTAGTACAGACATGGGCAAACTACCACCCTCGGGCCACGTATGACATGTTAGACTGTTTGATTTGGCACGCGATAACCCCACATATTTAATATTTTATTGGCTATAAACAGTTTTTCTGTTATTTCTAAAAAAAACTCCATTTGGCCCGAGGTAAAAAATGCGCGACCACACATGATGTGGTAAATGCTATAACAATACCTTTATCTGAGAAAATTCAATTTGATTTAAACAGGTATTGTCTTACCTGTCTACCATGTTTTAGTCAAAAGACGTATAATAAAGATTAATTACGTCACTGGTTAACTTTTATCTTATTAAGGTTTATATGTAAAAGAATACCTCCCTTTCAATGTTGATTTATCTTTCAACGATCTTTCGAAATGTTTGTACAGAATTAAATTCATTTGGTTGGTTGTTTATATCATAATTTTGAAAATAAAATTTCACTTTTTAATTATTATTTGTGTGTGTGTGTGCTTAATTTGTCAGCCTAAATATTTATTGGCTGCTATCTCACCAGTAACACGATTGGCCTACTGACCTGATGGGCATCCCTTGGGGCAGGTAGTTTGCTGTACGTCAGACTGGGGAGCAGTGCAGAGTCTTGACCCACAGGCACTCGGACAACATATCTGACCGTTAGAGCAATCAGAGTTTGACTCACAGAAGACACCCCCGCAGATACCAACAGACTGAGAGTTAATGACCTGGAAAGGGAACAAATAGATTTCTAAAGATATGAGCATTGCTTCGGTCACACACTTCAGACACGTTTTAAGTTAACTTTCGTATTACATGTATATCTCTACAGATATAACTTTTACATGGGTTAGATAGGCCGCGATACACGGCTTAGATAGGTCGCGATACATGGCTTAAATAGGTTGCGATACATGGCTTAAATAGGTCGCGATACATGGCTTAAATAGGTTGCGATACATGGCTTAAATAGGTCGCGATATATGGCTTAAATAGGTTGCGATACATGGCTTAAATAGGTCGCGATATATGGCTAAAATAGTTCGCGAAAAATGATTCAGACTAATGCATTTTTTAAAAAGAAATCAATAAGACTTAAAGCTTTAAAGAATCTCTGCTCTAGTGAATGGAAATCGGCATTATGATTACTCAGAATGGAAATCTGCATTAGGATTACTCAGAATGGAAATCAACAGAAGCGAAAATTCGTTAGCACAACAATACGGATTCCTGTTGCAGTGTGACCTCTGGCCTCCATTTTTCGTTGTGAGTCGTAACGGTTTGTTTAGTCTTAGGGTACTAGAGCGTGAATAGCTGGTGTAGTTGGACAATATTTTATTGTGTCTACTGGTCACTGTATGACGTTGAAGAACTTAAATATAACTGCTGGTTTAAAGGTCACGTTTACTTACAGACAACGGTACAGATTAAACATCAACAAACACTCTCGGTCACACTGTCTTCAACTATCGACTTATACTTGAACCACTCCTTTGTTGACCGAACTGTTTTGTCGTGGTAGCATGAAGTACAAGTCATAATGCTAATTAATAGATTGGTTCGTTTATTTAAATTTTTTGTACTTAAAAAAAAAAACACATTGAAATATTTCCCCCTTTAAAAAAATGAGAAACTGTGAAATTAAGTACACAATATTTTAATTTGTTATTTCGTTGGCCACGTCCCTAGATCCGTCTTTTAAACTAAATATCCACAGGTCACTCATTTACCGGACATTGAGCGGCTGGCAGCTTTATTTCACACTTGGTTCCATTGAATCCAGGCGGACAAACGCAGTATGGGTAATCTAACGGTGAGGTACAGCTGCCTCCGTTCAGACAGGTGTAGTTGGCACATGGGTTGCGACTGACTGGTAGAAACATGTTAACGTTATGAATTATAACAGCTGCATTCTTATGACATTTCGGGGGGCATATAGTGCTTTAAATTCATAATTAATAAATATCGTGTAACATTCTACCAGCCTACTGTACTATAGTACTAATGTAATATACATCATCTATCATTCTACCAGCCTACTGTACTATAGTACTAATGTAATATGCATCATCTATCATTCTACCAGCCTATTGTACTATAGTACTAATGTAATATACATCATCTATCATTCAACCAGCCTATTGTACTATAGTACTAATGTAATATGCATCATCTATCATTCTACCAGCCTATTGTACTATAGTACTAATGTAATATACATCATCTATCATTCTACCAGCCTATTGTACTATAGTACTAATGTAATATACATCAACATGAACATACTTACTTTGCTGAGTCTGTAGAAATGAATAGAAAAAATTATAATTTCACTCATCTTTGAACTATATAGTTATAAATTGTTTATAAAAGTTAAAAAATATATTTCTTGTTTACTGTATTAAAAAAAAACTAAAACAATATAGAAATATTTAATTTCTAAAGTAATATCTTATAAAATGGCAGTATTGAGATAATATGAAAAACGTTTCAGCTCATTATATATATATAAATAAATATATATATATATATATATATATATATATATATATGTATATGTATATAAATATTCGTTTTACAAACATTAAACAGGGAACATGCCACTTACATGAGATGTTATCACAGTTACCTGATAAAGGAAAAAAAAACCAGAATTTCAGATGGAGATTGTAAAAGACATGTTTATAATGAAAAGATAGTATCCATTATACCGAAATAAAACGATATCATTTATTTATCAGGTGTTGTTCACATTGTGTACTAAAAGTACAAAGGTATCGGGGACAGGGGACGAGTATGAAGTGATCATGCACAGTACAACACTACGACCAAGTTGAAATACCAAAGCTGCCATTGACGTTAAATATATGTCAACTGCAGGGGCGCCAAGAACCAACAAGGGCCCCAGGGCAGGACATCATTGCGGGCCCCTTAATATACAATGAGTCGAGTAAAACTTGACGTGGTCGGGGCGGCCGGGCCCCCTTACAGATGCGGGCCCCCTGGCAATGACCCCCTTGCCCCCCTCTCGGCGTGGCTGGTCAACTGCAAAAGGTTACTTGGAACAGCCCACGTATTTACGAGGACTTTTTAACACAAAAATCAAAAAGAACTTTTATTGACAGGCAAGGACACCCGGGCGGGGGGCGGATGTGATTATGCAAAATAAACATACACTGGTTTCCTCAAATGTAGTAATTGTTAACATTCTTTAGGCTAGTAAATACAGGAACAGACAAATCTGATATATTGGTTAGTGAATAAATACAGAAGAAATAAAAGGCTACCATAGTTTGCTCTGTTTTAATTTACGTTAGGGAGATAGCACATTAATATTCTTTCGTATTCTCACAAAAACTATAGTCTATGTTTACCTAGACCAACTTAAGTCTCAGCATTTTTACCCATGGAGTTGATCAAATCAAGTACACATAACACACATCAAAAACTGTTTACTTGCTAGCTAGTATATGATAACTATTTGTTTATGTTAAACTTCAATTAGCTTACCAGTAAAACACAGAGTCCTGTGAGAGATAACATGGCTGCTGCTTGTTATAAAATGACACTGTAGTACTCTGTGTTTACACTATACGGGCTGGTGAACGCCAGGACTACTATTTATATACATATATAGGTCATTGGGTATTGACTCAGGTTTCAATCCTTTTTTTAGAAATAGTTCCGGTACAGAGAGTAACTATACAATGTTAGACGTAGTACAGCTTTAACATAACTCGCGTCTTGTACATTTTTTTACTTTAGAAATGTAAATTGTATAATTGTATTTGTTATGTTTAATCCGCAATATAATCCTATACAATTTTAATAAGATTGTATACTCACCATTCTACAAACTGTTATTATTTCAGCCGTATCAAAGCAGTGGTATTTCTACATATTTAAAGAGCAGTGCAATATTCTTTTTTTTTTATATTTTTCTTTTCGTATTAAATGTTTTATAGAATATAATATAAGAATATAAGCAAACAATACATTTAGAAAATATATTTTACAAAACTAACACAAACTGAGACTGGACATTTTGTCTTTTTTTTTCCAGGACGCGAATATACATTTAAAAAAAAATATAAACTTGTAATCGAAAATTAAATCAATAACAACATGCAAATCAGCATTCCATATAAACATACACATATAACTAGTACATATATATGAGTACTGTGGACATGTATTTAAGTACTGTGTACATATATATAAGTGCTGTGTCAGTAAAGGGCAGCATGAATCTGCGGTAGCTACATAAATGTTTCTATTGGAGCCACAAGTGGATATTTGTTAGGTCATATCTGTAGTTCTCAAGTTATGCCTTCAGAACATCCTATGACAGCGAGTCCTGTTAAATTGATTAATATTAAACAAAACTGTTATAACTGATAGAAGGATTACATTTTAACAGAATATAAAGTTTTGAAATGTGTTTATGAAGTAAAAATTAAGTTTAATAATCTATCCCTGATAGTATGTTGAAGAACAATATATTTGATTATAACTAACTACCGTAGAAAGGGCACTGTGAGTAGTGCGGACGACAGAGAACGGCACAGCAGCAGCAACGATATTTACTTTAAAATATAATATGGTCTTTAAATATAAAAACATGTGGAATGTGGTTCTGATTGACCACTTATGTGGCTCTGATTGACCACTTATGTGGCTCTGATTGACCACTTATGTGGCTCTGATTGACCACTTATGTGGCTCTGATTGACCACTTATGTGACTCTGATTGACCACTTATGTGGCTCTGATTGACCATTTATGAGGCTCTAATTGACCACTTATGTAGTAAGTAGTATTAAGTAAAGTTCCCTTAGCCCTAACCGGCAATCGGGGCTGATGAAGTGTAGAAATAATCGTTTTCTATATTTTTTGCGTATGACAGGATCGTGAGGTTAGCACAACGCCCAGCCGCCTTAACTTCCCCAACGGCACAGCAACAACGATATTTACTTTAAAATATGACACGGTCTTTTAATAAAAAAACATGTGGAATGTGGCTCTGATTGACCACTTATGTGGCTCTAATTGACCACTTATGTGGCTCTGATTGACCACTTATGTGATACTGATTGTCCACTTATGTGGTTGTAATTGACCACTTATGTGGTTCTAATTGACCACTTATGTGGCTCTGATTGACCACTTATGTGATATTGATTGTCCACTTATGTGGTTGTAATTGACCACTTATGTGGCTCTGATTGACCACTTATGTGATTTTGATTGACTACTTATGTGGTTTTAATTGACCACTTATGTGGCTCTAATTGACCACTTATGTGGCTCTGATTGACCACTTATGTGATTTTGATTGACTACTTATGTGGTTGTAATTGACCACATGTGGCTCTAATTGACCACTTATGTGGCTCTAATTTTCACCACCCGGCCATCCTTCCCCCTTATCTCCACTTATGTGGCCCTCCATTCATTCAATTATTTTATTCATTTCATGTTTTTTTTTTTCCGCACACAATATTTACACAAAATTTCTGTAACAGAGCATCACGTTCATACAGGGGGCAACAGACGGCCTTGATACCATAACCCACTCAGAGCTGTTATATTAAATGAAAACTAACACGAATTCTCTTATCGTGTTTTCTTATTTATACAGAAAAAAAAAGCAGACTATGTTTATAGATGTGCATCACTGGGTGGACGGAACGCCGCATCGGACTACAGGTATATCATTAAGCTGTAAGGTCCTAGGAGATAAGTGATGGTTGCGTCACACTCTGTAACTAAAGTCATCATTTATGATTGGGTATATATATAGGGTTGCCATATTTTTTCACTGACCAACCGGGACAGTTCTGTCTTTTTTACTTTTTTACTTTAGGTTTAGGGATGTCGGTTCAGGGGGGGGGGAGTATGAAAACAGTAATGTAAAAAACACTTAAAATATAGAATAGATAATCTTTGTTATTTTATTCATAATGGTACACAAACATGATATTTTTACAAAACCAAACAGTTTTATTCTTGTTGTACCACTCATATTTTTCACTTCTGTAACTTTGTATTACTGTGTTACTTACCAAAATGTTACTGATCACACAAGAGCAGATTAATCATTCTCTGATCCAATAATTTTGCTCAATTATTTCCAAGAAACTGTGGCCTGAATCTAAACCGGGACAATTTCAACAACCGGGCGGGACACCAGGACAACCCAGTATATCCGGGACTGTCCCGGCCAAACCGGGACGTATGGCAAGCCTAGGTATATAGTTATTTCTTATACTAGTGTGTAAGTATATGTAGACGTTTATGTGTGATATATAGTGTGTGTACATTGATATATCCGTTAGTGTATTTACATAAATAATCATACTGTTAAATGTATGTTTCTATTTGATCCTAGATATTATGTGAATAAATAGGTCGTTGTACACATTATTTAACCCGCTTCCTACTCTTTCCATCATTTAGTACAATAGTTCTAATGAATAATAATTTCTTAATAGGTCGGTACGAAAAGATGAATAATGTATAATATACATTACAGTATTTTAAGAAATTATTTATTTAAATTAAGACACCTATCTCATAATACAGATGTTTTTTTAACAATAATTCAGTCGTTTTTCATAACAAAAAAAAAATGTTAAAATAAGTCTTATTGGTCTCTGCATATGTTTTTTGTTCGATGACACTGTAAACATGGCTTATTTAATTAGTTCATTCAAAAAGAATAGAACAGTATAAGATGAATGCATTTTTTTTTCGAGTAAATTTAGTAATTAAAAACTGTCGTGCAGTAAGAAACATTCAAGTTACGTCTGTAATGTTAACGGCCGTTGCTTATGATGTGGTGTACTCTGATTTATTTACTTAACGTATTTGATCAGCGAAGTACTTTTTGACACTAGGAATGACTAGTATTATTAGAATTTAGATCATTACAATATAATAGTATGAATTGTAATATCAAAAAATAAATAGGAAAAAAAAATACATTTTAATGAGAAAGAAACAATCATAAATCGCACACCACTTAAGGGTGTAGGTTGTTAATGAGGCCATGGATCAAAACCGGAAATATCTCACGGAAGTGATTGAAGTTTTGATTACTTCCAAATTGTAAAATCAAGTAGACGAGGAAGATCCTGAACTAGCAGCCTAATATGTACTATATGGGGGGGGGGTTATTATACTTTCTAAAAATTGAAATAATTGAACAAAAGATGTTGACTGAAAAATAAATCTCTCCCTCTCCCCCCCCTCTCACTCTCTCTTTATATATATATATAGTGTTTGTGTGTTGGTAAAGTAAACACCGGTGACGTAGGGATTCGACCGACATTCAGATATAAATGGTTTACACTCAAACGTCACATTCAATTTTATTATTTAAATCTGTGTATTGACAGTGGTACCTGGGAGTGGTTATTGTGCTAAGAATATTTAGGTCACCAACTCAGCGATTATTATTATATTCACTGCCATATTTTTACCTGAAAAAATAAAGTTAGACTACATGAAAGAAAAAAAAAGAAAAAGCTTGACTTTAATGTTGACAGATGAATGTGAGAAACTCGTAACAAAATGCATTCAAAATACCAATTGGTGTAATGGGCTTCATTGTGGATAACTCAATGGCACGTCCATGATGCGCATGTATATTGCAATATTGCAATATATTGTGAATGAGTAATAATTTAAACAAAAGGATAACACTGACACGTGACCTGACCCCCCCGCCCCCTTCTAAGAGAGGGCCTACTGGGGGGGGGGGCAATTGTTAGACCGTCTCCATTGTGAAAGAAATCTAGTCATAAACAGGTATGAAATCAATACCAAACAATATTGTAATATGTGACCCAGGTTTCCAAAATCGTCGTCGTGCTAAACAGCCACAATGACTAAATGTTCGCAACTCCTGATATTTAACTAGTGAAACGTGACAGAAAAAAATAAATGGTCATGATCTATGGTCCAGTTTTGTCTGTGGAAGTTAAAACTACGTCACTGTACCTACCTGATGGTAACAAAAAAAAAACAACTTCAGACAGAATGTTTTTTTTAAAGCCCAGCTGAAGAAGTGATGACAGTTACATGTGGGTGAAGGGAGCTTGGGCCACCCACTCCTGTGATTTAAGCCCCACCCAATAACCCCCTAGAGTCATTTTAAAACATGCTCTCTCTCTCTCTCTCTCTCTCTCTCTCTCTCATACCCACTCCAGAAATTTACTACAAGTATTAGTATCGTATGTTGATTGATCAATGTATTTGTCGTTTGGGGTGGTTCCTGTGACGGCCCCTAAAACACACTGGGTCCATTAGTTCCTTAAGAAGAAAAGTGAATGTTGGCAATAACTTTACTTTGTCTAGCTATCCTTCTTTCACGGACATTGGTCTACTGCAGTGGTTCTTATACATTTACGATGAGCGACACCCTGAGATACGTGTTCGTTTTTTCGCAACCGATTGTAATGCAAAATATAAAAAAAAATGCACACACACACACAAAAATACAATTAATTGTGTTTATTCTCAGTTAATTAATTATCATTTGGGGTCGCGTAGCAAAATTCTGGGGTCGCGAGAGAAAAAAATACAATTTAACAGAAAATGTTTTTTTTTTAACTTGTAAAATATTAATTTATTTTTCTTTGATATTTGTATGGGGTCGTCAAGAAACTCGCAATCTTAAATGGGGTCGTGAATTACAGAAGTTTAAGAAGCCCTGCCATAGATGACTAAACACTAATGATCAATGGCTGTTCAATATACCAACATTGAGGTCACGGGTGACAGCTCTGTGGCTTTGTTAGGTTATAATGACCTTAGACATACCGCATCTTAATGTATATCTGTGGATTACATCCAGGTGAAGTACATGAGACTAGGGGGCTAGTCATTTTCAGTTGCACTTTGTACTTTATGGTTTTCACTGAGTGCAGTGCTTTTAGCCAAGCTTGATCCTTTACCTGATAAGTAAATAAAACAATGTAACCAAGATCTAATTAGATCAACATTATATAGGGTAAATAGTTTTAAAGATGGACTCTTATTTTGAGGTTCATTCACTTGAGCCTGAAGAGATCTTTAATTTTGAATTTTATGGACCTCCAACCTTCAAATCATACATTTTTTTATAATATATTTTGTGATTCACGGAAATACAGCATGTTGAGCTTATTCTTATTTAAATCAGCAATGAGTCATTAATAGGTACATGTTAAGTGAAATACAGTCTATTTTAAAACTGTATATGCCACAATGTTAAATAGTGTTTTAGAATTTTTAAAGATATTAAAAAAAAATCTCCATTCATGCTAGAGGTTGGCGCTTTTAAAATCTACTGATGTGTCCGAAAAAAATTATATTTGACGGTTAGTAATAATATAATCAAACAACCGGGTACACAACACGAAGGCATTTTATTCAAAGTTAATTGAAAAAAAAGTTTTTGAAAATGTGTCAAGGAAAACAATGCAAAATGTCTTCTGCTATTTATTTCGGTTACTTAAGGTGTCTATGCGTACTACGTCATCAGGTTATACAGAATTGTACTCTTCTCTTTTTAAAGTTATGGTCCGCACAATATATGTCTATGCATAGCCCATAAGCGATCTAGTCTTATATATCTATGATACCCCCACAAGCAAGAGTTGCACCTTTCTGGGTAGGGCAGCCAAAATGTATGCAAGTATGTTAATGAAACAATTCATTTCAATTTACCTTTTACCAGCAGTGTATACTTATAGAATAACTCATATGAAATAATTGTGTTTCATAAAAAGGGGGCGTTAGCAGAGCCGTCCCCAGGCAATTTGGCGCCCTAGGCAGTAATCTATTAGGACACCCGCCCCTTCAGCATGAACGTTTTTTTTTTAAGTTTTTTTTTCTAGAATTTGGCGCCCCTAGCAATTTGGCGCCCTAGGCAGCTGCCTATGTCGCCTATGCCCAGAGCCGGCCCTGGGCATTAGGATTCACGCCCTTCTTTTACGATCCCACTTTGAATGTAGCTGAACAAATACAAATAATTTAGGACATTTTCTGCTAAAGCAAGTAATAATCCAAATGCTATTTTGTTTATATAAAGTCAGTTGCCATCTGTGTCTTATTAATATTTATGCAAAAAAACAAACCATTCAAAACATGGCCTTCGGAGCAACAATAACACAAAAAAAAAATAATAAATCTTTTTACAAGCACTTAAAGAAAATATTGATAATTTTTTGTCTGAATTTCAAAGCCTTTTATTCGGAATAGTTAAGATGAAAGATTTTACAGTAAGTAAATAATAACAAATTCAGAAAAAGGTTTTACTGGGAATGAATTTTAACCAATCATCACGAAGGATACAGTGGAGATTAGCCGTGACGCATGCACTGATTCAGATCAATGTACGCTGATATAGAGGTAAATACAGGGTCTCAGACAGTGTAATGTGTATGATTTGGAAATGTATGGGTTGTTTTTACGATGAATTACACACACGAAACACACACACAGAGAGCGAGAGAGAGAGAGAGAGAGAGAGAGGGAGAGAGAGAGAGAGAGAGAACTTTATTTATTATTTTTTCATCATTTATTTATTTTATCTCAACACTTTTATTCTATCTTTTGTATTGCATCATTGATGACGTACTATACTCTATCTTTTAAGAATTATGGCGATTCCCAGCAATATCCATTTCGGATGTATATATGTATACCTTACAGGATATACAGTATCTTACAGTCTTCCAGTACCTTACAGTAATCCAGTATCTTACAGGACATCCAGTATCTTAAAGGACATCCAGTATCTTAAAGGACATCCAGTATCTTACAGGACATCCGGTATCTTACAGGACATTCAATATCTTACAGGACATTCAATATCTTACAGGACATCCAGTATCTTACAGTCTTCCAGTATCTTACAGTCTTCCAGTATCTTACAGTCTTCCAGTATCTTACAGGACATCCAGTATATTACAGGACATTCAATATCTTACAGGACATTCAATATCTTACAGGACATCCAGTATCTTACAGTCTTCCAGTATCTTACAGTCTTCCAGTATCTTACAGGACATCCAGTATCTTACAGTCTTCCAGTATCTTACAGGACATCCAGTATCTTACTGTCTTCCAGTATCTTACAGTCTTCCAGTATCTTACAGTCTTCCAGTATCTTACAGGACATTCAATATCTTACAGGACATTCAATATCCTACAGGACATCCAGTATCTTACAGTCTTCCAGTATCTTACAGGACATTCAATATCTTACAGGACATTCAATATCTTACAGGACATCCAGTATCTTACAGTTTTCCAGTATCTTACAGGACATCCAGTATCTTAAGGACATTCAATATCTTACAGGACATTCAATATCTTACAGGACATCCAGTATCTTACAGTCTTCCAGTATCTTACAGTCTTCCAGTATCTTACAGTCTTCCAGTATCTTACAGTCTTCCAGTATCTTACAGGGCATCCAGTATCTTACTGTAATCCAGTATCTTACAGTCTTCCAGTATCTTACAGTCTTCCAGTATCTTACAGTCTTCCAGTATCTTACAGGACATCCAGTATCTTACAGGGCATCCAGTATCAACACTAGACAATACAAAGAAAACATATGTTTAAATTTGATGGATGTATATATCTTTGAAAGTTCTCTCTATATAATATCTATTTAAGATATAACACTAAGCAACTCACTATATATTGTATGGATCAGAGATTGTACTGATTTTAATGACATACGACTACACAATTTATACTTAAACCTTTAACGTAAATTCTGATTCAATATTACATTCAAATTTTACACACTGTATATGTGATTGCCTAAAAGGGACGTAATGCTGATAATAAGACTGCATGAATTCTATAAAGTGATAAACTCGGTATTGTCCCTGTAATATTAAAAAAAAACAGAGTAAATTAACTAACACAATTTCGGTCAAAATAGAATAAACAGTGTTAGCAGGCCCGTAGCCAGACGGGGGCTATGGGGGGGGGGTTCTGAATTCATTTCATACATATGTATAATAAAATAACATTGACTTCTGAATTCATTTCATACATATGTATAATAAAATAACATTGACTTCTGAATTCATTTAATACATATGTATAATAAAATAACATTGACTTCTGAATTCATTTCATACATATGTATAATAAAATAACATTGACTTCTTAATTCATTTAATACATATGTATAATAAAATAACATTGACTTCTGAATTCATTTCATACATATGTATAATAAAATAACATTGACTTCTGAATTCATTTAATACATATGTATAATAAAATAACATTGACTTCTGAATTCATTTCATACATATGTATAATAAAATAACATTGACTTCTGAATTCATTTAATACATATGTATAATAAAATAACATTGACTTCTGAAATCATTTCATACATATGTATAATAAAATTTAAAAAAAGTACAAACTCAGTGATTTCTGGGTGATGTTATTTAATTTGCAAAGTTACTTTTTAGCAGAATTAATTTTATTTTAAATTGAATAATTGCGACAGGTCAATTTGTTGTTGATAGATCTGTTCTTTGTTTTCAATATTTTATATCAAACATCACACAAATAGCTAAGCTATATTCGTGCATCTTTTGTCGTTCTTCCCGGGTTTTACGTTAAATCAACAGTATAATAATATAAATCAGGTATCTATTATGTAACAATTGTGTAGCAGAACAAATGGACAATATATATAACAGGAATCAGAAATCGCTCAGCCTTAATAAATTTTCATCATTAAAACTCATTGCTATTTGAATTATTTTTAACAAAACTGCAACATGCCATGCATTATTGAAACGTAGTTAAAATTATATATTTCTAATTAATAGCTAAACAATCGGTACTAAAATGCACCATTCCAGATATGGATCTGCAAAAAATTTCTTGGGGAGGGGACTCACTGAGATCGCAAAGTTTATGTAATACATCATTAAATTCTCGAAATACTTTTTGTTCTAAGACCAATTTTCATTAATGAAAACAGTTTTTGCCCCCCCCCCCGGTCAAAGTTTTGGCCCTCCCCGTCAAAGTTGTCTAGATCCGCCCCTGTGCCGCACGATCATTTCTTCGCCTCCCTCCCCCCATCCGATAATCCTGGCTACGGGCCTGAGTAAAAGTGAGCTTAAAGTTTATGCGAATTCTAAAACGTATTTAAAAGTTACTGCATATATTCCATTCCCATATGTGACAGATGTATAAGCTTATATAGTGATTTAAATTCCTATGTCAATAACAAAAGACCACAAAATTGAATGTGAACATGATATTATTTTTTTTTTTACTGCATTGAAATAATTTGAGATGTTATTAATGAGAAAAAAAAATCAAATAAAAGGGTGTTCTTATATATAAATCTGTCTCGGCCGTGGAAAGGGAGCGGGGGTGGAGGTGCATGTATCACACAATTCTTCCTCAAATTTAAGACTTGTAATACAAAGCTTTGTTGATATTGCAATCTATATATCTTAAGAAACCCTCAATTAAATAAGTCATTTATAGAGGTACTCAAGGCCACGCCAGACATACGGGCGGCAGCCACTTCGGGGGGGGGGGCGGCAAAATAAATGTATGTTATTTTTTAATAAAGAATGCATTATTCATATAGTCAGATATTACGAAAGGATAAAACATATAACGGTAATTCTTTATGAGAAGAATGTTAAACTACACAATAATACTTCTTATTGTGTGCATTGTATGGCACAGCTTTGTGTAATGTAAAACAAAGATCCATTAAGTGAGTTATTTTATGAGACAGCTATGTGTAGTGTGTGGGACGGGTGGCGGCCGACTGGTGTAGCTGCTTGACTGTCGACCTGAGAGTCGTGGGGGGGGGGGGGGGGGGGTTGGATCCTTTGGTAAATTTTTCCAGGTCGTAGTAAAAGTTTGACCCGAGAGTCCAACCAGCTTAAAATGGGTCCCTGACTTAAGTTGGTGAAGTAAAGGCGGCTGGGAACTGTGCTAACCAAGTTATCCCATGCAACAAATTAATTTTACACTTACATTTTATCTGCGCGATGACCCTATGCATACACATATTACTATCCTATGTCGATGTTAATTTTCTTTGTTTAAGAGTTTGAATTTGAAATACATGACAAATCCTTGGTTACTATCTTTAATTCATATTTTTCATACGTTGCAAATTGTAATTGAAGTAGACAAAAAAATATATGCGGCCCGCCGATAACAATCAAGTATTCAATGTGGCCCTCAGTAGAAAAAGTTTGCCCACCCCTGCCCTATAGGGTTAAGGGAAGTTTACTTCGGACTAAAAAGAATAATGATCATAGGGAAAAACATTTATCATGGATGACTAAAGCACATATTCGTGTATTGCATTGATCCTTAAAAGAATCAATCTATGCATGCTTACATCTCTATTTCTTTATAAATAAATCTGCTGTATAAATTATTTAAAAAAAAATCAATCACATTTTTATCTCTGTTTTATCGTTAGTCTCTTTTCAAAATGTCTGGGTGGAATTTTTTTTCAGGACGGACACAAAAACATCGGAACGTAAAACGTTTTTTTTTTTTTTGAGAACCACTGGTGCATTGTGGGCTTAAAGTAAAACGTTTTAACGATAGCGTTTTAGTTTAATATATCGTATCCCGTGTACATTTTATAGAGCGAAATTTTAAAGAGAAATGCGAATTAAATATCACATTTATCCGTTTGCAACACACAAAGTATTCACGGTAGATTTTAATTAGAGACATCATTCAAACCACATCATACTTTCCGGCCTTTGTGAAAGGGAAAAAATGAATTTAAAAATAAATAAGAGATTAAGAGAACAAAATGATTGAAACTTTAATAAGATTTAAACAAAAAAAAATATATTACTTTTGATATTTACACTTGATGCGGGGTCGGGGGTGTGGCGGCTAAATGTGTTTTGCATCAGACAGCTAATAGGCCAGGCACGTCACAGGGAGTGGTGTATATACAAGGCCTATATTTAAATTTCATGCTTAACACATCTCTTTCTGTTCCTTTAAAGTATCATATAATTATTTGACTGAAAGCCACTTTTTTTCGTTTCACTTTATGAAAAACCAACATTATCTGTGCATTTAACCACGGCTCGATTTACCGCCGGGTATGCCGGAGATATCCCCGGCACTGAGACCTGTCATCCCCGGCTCAGCTTTAACTAATATATCCCATCCGGGGATAAAATCATTAACATTTATCCCCGTCTCTGCCGAAATTCTTTTTCATCCCCGGCACTGGTATTTTCTTAAATCGAGCACTGCATTTAACACCAGGACTTACAATTCCAGCCACTGTGTCAATGCTACGAAAGCAATAAATTATGTCCAAGTTCCTATACAGCGACAGTTACACAGTAACTAATATGACAATAACATGTAGAGTTAATAATATGATTATAAAATTGACAGTAAATAATATGATGATAAAATTTACAGTTAAATATATACAGAGTGGGCCAAAAAAATGAGAGCATTGCGTAAACGATAATATAATTATATCAAAGTTTGTTTAGCTGTACATTTAGAAAAAGTTGGTGATAAGCAGGAAGGACACATTGAACAGGGTTTCTGATTGGCTAAATACTTTGCTAACAAAATTACATGAAACATTACAATTAGTTAAATTATATTTCAAAATAATTCGTATGTTATATGATATTCTCACTTTTTTGACCCACCAAATATAATTAAACTTAACTGATTGTCATTTTATAATAAGTTACAACATTGAAAACCTAATATGTAAATGTATTCATATATTACATTGTAAATATTCTTAGCTGAATTAATACCTAGAAGAAGTGTATCCAGTTTTTTGTTGGTTCATTTGTCTTGCCTTTGGCATTTGATATGTTTTAATGAGCTATTTAATCTAGAATTGATAGCAATTAATAATGAAAATAATGTATAGAATTCTAATTCACGTATTTAGTATTGCTGATATGACTTTTGTGGTAAAAGTCTCAACAGGCAATTGTTGAAGCCTATCCGGAATGAATCAATTTAAATGGTTTACAAAGGCGGGTTGCTGGCGACTTAAATGTTTATTATTTCGAATATACTAACAAAATAGTAAGTTATAAAATTAGAAGAAAATTTTGACATAAATTTTTACCAATCTAGGTTTCTGTTTTTTTATTGAGTTTCTATCGGTTTTCAGTATAAAAGATCTGAAAAAACAAAGCCGTAGTTGACAGTCAGCCCCCACTGTGTTTGGCGGGAGTAAAAGTGAAATTATGATGGCTGTTGTAGCTGAATTTGGCTGTTTTTTTTATTGAGTTTCAGCGGTTTTCAGTACACACAAAAGATCTGAAAATACAAAGCCGTAGTTGACAGTTAGCCCCCACTGTGTTTGGCGGGAGTAAAAGTGAAATTATGATGGCTGTTGTAGCTAAATTTGGCTGTTTTTTTTATTGAGTTTTGGCGGTTTTCAGTACAAAGATCTGAAAATACAGACAAAGCCGTAGTTAACAGTTAGCCCCCACTGTGTTTGGCGGGAGTAAAAGTGAAATTATGATGGCTGTTTTAGTTGAATTTGGCTGGGTTTTTTTTTAAACAAGCACATTTTTAGCTTAATTTGGCTGTTTTTTTTTTTAAAGAAGCACATTTTTAGCGGAATGTGCCTTGTACTGTAATTTCTTTTCAGGTAATAACAAATATAAATTGTTACAAAGCTGTCATATTATTTTAAACTTAAGTGGGTCAACATTTGAACCCATTTGTAAAACACAGGTGAACTTGTGAAACTTGAAAAGGTTTTTAAAAAAAAATACACATAGCTAAAAGAACAAACGTGCCCAATGACAATCAGTAAATCATTCAGTGAGACTGACAGCTTCACTTCTTCATTGAAGTATTTATAGCTTGCCAACTTTTATTGTATGTAAGTCTCCGTCTGGTCTTATTACTGGAATAAGGTACTGCTCGTGCTCAACACAATATAATGCTTTCATGCTGATATTAGTATTTTGAAATATAACTTGGTCAAAAAAAAAGCATGCTAAATTTGAATTAGATGTATCTTAGTAAAGCTTCAGATATTTCATTTGGAAATACCATTTATATTATTAGTTGTTTTTTTTTATTTTAAGTTTAATGTGTACGATATTTTAATGTTCGATGTTTGTGTTTTTGAAAAGTTTATTCTAAAGCAACTTTTGTGTTATTTTATTTTTTTAAGCTGAGAACATTTCCAAAATGTCTTGGGCATTGACTATCACCGTAAGTATTAGAAGTAACAAACGTTGAATTGAGACATAGAAAGAGCAAATTTAGATGTACAGCCCACGTATGTATCACGTTAACATTGCCATATTGTATATGTAGGCCAATAACTTACAGTTTATTTCTCCTCATTTTCTTCATACCCTGTCCGCTGTACTCAGTTGTTTGTACTGACTGTACACAAGGCTGCACCAACGGTAAATATTGATTCGTCAATTCTAATGTTACATTTTAACTTATTACTGGTATATTTTCTCCCAACTGTTCCCTAGTGTAAATTCAATTAAAATGTCATTGCTGAATGACATGAAAAGTAAAAACTATTTGGGGTAAACCGTCATTGAAGAGGTATTTTAATTAATTTTTGTTAATAAATAAAAACTAAATTCCGTTTTTTTTAATTAATTTTATTCCTATGTCTCTTTTAGTTTCCTATTCGAGGTGAGTACAATGAAACTTATTTCCCCTTTTTTAACCAATAATTGATTTATTTTCTAAAGCAATAAGCTCTCTTGACCCTAGATTGTACTGTCTTAACTTAGTTGTTCTCGTCTCATACCACAACAACTCAAACAATTTGTTTTTTTTTTTGTTCAAAATGAATGTATACAAATTGACTGACATTATAAACGCAATGAATTATGTGTTAAAAAAATGAGAGAAACATGTTTGATGCAATATATCTTTATATTTTTTTCTTCAAAGAATGTAAGCCTAAGATATCCCAACAATGTCTTACAAGGAGAAGACATTATATTACTTTCACTGGTGACTTAGTCCTTAACTTGGTTCATATGATAACACATCCTTAGATTGTAATTTAATGAAACATTTTTTTATTAATTAAACAAAATAAACTAATCTTACAATGTCATGATGTTAAAACTCAACGTAAATTGCCAAAGACCCATGTTTCAATGTTATGTTACTTGAACCTAGTGGTAATACCTACAGACCCATGTTTCAATGGTATGCCACCTTAACCTAGTGGTAATACCAACATACCAATGTTTCAATGTTATGTTACCTAAACCTAGTGGTATATAAGACCTCAGTCAACAGACCCATGTTTTAATGTTATGTCACCTAAACCTAGTGGTAATACCAACAGACCCATGTTTCAATGTTATGTCACCTAAACTTCTATTGGTAATACTCTGTAAGACCCATGTTTCAATGTTATGTCACAACTGGTGGTGGCTCGATTACATTCAATGTTGTGCTAAGCCTAAGTGGTAATGCCACGATTTACATGTTCTAATCGTATTGCTGTCACTTATTCAATGTTATGTAGACCTCAGTCAGCATTGTTTCCTATGTTTCTTATTTATACCATAAAAAATATCTTCTTTGATTATGTTTTAACTTCCCATACCTTCCAATAATGATTTATCTATATTACTTAACCAGGCTATTACTGCAGTTGTCACTGACTTCACTGTGGTCGACTGATCATGGAACAACAGTTGACCATAAAGAAGCCGGACAATGTGTGACGATTAAATCTTTATCTACCAATTTGTTTGCTAATTTAATGTCCCATTTGTGACAGTGAAAATCGCTGAATTATGATAATTAATTTTCAACTTTAAGCTGCGTCTTTGACCCATTAGCATTCCTTTATTTTGTTTGTTGCTAATAAGTAACATAAACTTTTTAATTGCTATATAAGTATTACGCTAATGATTTATTATTATTATCGTAATGCAGTTTACGATTAACAACCAATCACTATGACTAATTGTCGAACGTAATAATAAATCAATACTATTACAAAATATAAAGAATGGAATTGTATTAAATCTAATTAATTACATTAGATGAGTGTGGTTGTCTCGATGTTTTTCGTTACCGTCCGTTCTTTTGAGGAAATTGTGCTAGCTATAAATTAAGCATTCATGAAGCAACAATTTCATTCTTATGGGTAATTTTACACATTAGCGGACCCCCTTGCCTCTTCTCACCAGTAAAATGCTTGTGCGTTGTCATTAACTATTCTTTACTTATTAACTTGAGTTCTTGCATAAAGTGATATTTTTTATTTTTTGTTTTTATTCATCCTTCTTTTATTACCAGCATAGTGATTGTAGTAGTACCACCAACGTTGTTCCAACGGCGAAAAACTGATTACGTCTGCCATGCCTACGAGAACGGCGGGGTGATGCTGCTATCTAATCTTGCGGATGCAGCAAAAGATGAGTTTTAATCATTTGCCAAACCAGTGTGTGTGCATATGGAGTCAAATGGCGGAAGAAGTCTGTAAGGAAGGAAGTTTTCTGCTGCACTCGGACAGGGGAAGTGTGATGTTGCTATTTCCTCAATGGAAGCTCATGAAGCTACGCGGGTGTGGTGGACCAGGTGCTGGTGTGTTTGACCACGTCACATCTTACCCGCTCAGATATATAGTCTTCACGATCTCGGTCCACGTTCTCGTGACCCACAGCACCCTTCTCTGAAATAATGGGTTTTTCCTAACTAAGAGGGAACCCCTGTGATCCATCACAGCGTGATGGATCTGCGGTAACATCTCTCGGATGCTAGGAAGATCACAAAATACCAAAATAACACGCGATGAACACAAAACCATTTGCAAGGGTAATCAATACAATAAATATTTGACCCGGCAGAAAATATAGTTCAATGTGAGTATCTAATGTGAAATTATCAGATTTAAATTATATTTAAATGAGAGTATTATTATGGTTTCTAAAATATTTCTGAAGGTGCGGCATTGATGTTTTACAAATGTAATGTATGAACTATAAAAAACAAATGATAATAACTTAAAATAACAAAACTATTATACATTTAAAATCAACCATATTTGGGCATAGCAAGAAAAGTGTACCGTGTTTTATCACCACTATGCAAAATGTAAAATATGCTACTTGCATGTTTATCATAATCATCAGTGACATTTTGCTTTGTATACTCTTGTATCAGCTTTTAAAATTATATTAAAATGGTTAAGTGGTTTTGAACGTTAACCAATATTCCTAGTGCATTTCTGCTAATAAATATTCGAACCTAATTTATTCGAAGTCAGCCAGTCCGACGCTTCGTACCACTTCCAGGCTATCGAAGGGTCCCTTTCCACAATAGTGTAGATCACCAGGGCTTGCTTGCTTGTCTATTTGCTTTGTATAACAAAGTTAAAGCTATTTAATCGTTATTAATTCATCAAAGATGGTTCAGTTCTCTTTTCTTCGATCTCATCTAGAGTCCTATGTAAGCTGAATTAAAAAAAAGGTTCTGCAGAACTCATGACGTTTCCCCAGGTGATCAGTGTATCTATAATCTAAACGCGCAAATGAAAGGTTGTGCCCCTACCATTCTTCTTCTAACCACTTATTATAACAATCCAATTCAGATAGCAATTTGAAGATGGTGCGAACCGTGGACAAATTTAAAGCAAACAAGGATATCTGAAGATCAACCAGGACTATTCAGAATCAAACCAAAAAGTGAAGATGATCATGTATGCCATATTATCTTGCCCAAAGCGGCGAGAGGGTTTGAGCCTAGCTGAAGAGAAGTTTGAACCCTCATTGAAGAAGTTTAGACACTCATTGAAGAAGTTTGGCACTCACTAGAAGAGAGTTTGAGGTACTCGCTCAAAAAGTTCAAGCACTTCACTGAAGAGTTTCCGAGTACTCACTGAAGAAGGTTTGATATCTACTAGAAAGAGGTTGAAGGGCTCACTGAAGAGAGTTTGAGCACCTAACATGAAGAGAGGTTTGAGCCTCACTGAAGAGAGTTTGGGCACTCCTGAAGAAGTTTTAGGCACTCCACTGGGAAGTTTGGGCACTCACGAGAGCCTTTTTAGTTTGGCCACTTGAGCAATGGGCTATCCTTCCCCTATATTCTGGGGTCTGTTCTAAATCCATACCTATAGACAGTTGGTCAATAGAAACTGGCTGGACGTCTGGGCAGATCAACAGTCCTGACATACATATCACCTTGAAAAATTCTGGTCTAACTCCAACAAAACGTATTTAGTAACCTATTTAGTACATGTTGGCTATTTTAGAATGATTTTGTTTTACAATGTATTTAACTCAAAAGTAAGATTGGCGGGAGACAAAAAGGAACAGTTAACCATGATTCACAACCTTACCTGCGATCAAACTGTCATGTGTCCTTGAAACACTAAAATTAATCTTGTCTGACCAACATGATTTCCGGTGGATAGTCACGCGTTGACCTTGTCAATCATCTCCACAAGGCTTTACCTGTCAAACTTGGCTGCATGTTTGATTCATGACTTACAGACCTCAGTCACACATGACTTAAGACCTCAGTCACACATGACTTAAGACCTCAGTCACACATGAATTGAGAACTCATTCACACATGTCTTGAGACGTAAGACATGCAACCATCCACCGGACACACACACACACACACACACACACACACACACATAAATACATATTGCAATTGTATCATACACTTCTCAGGTTGGCAGTTCGTTATTAAGTTGCAGGGACCCACCATGTAGAAATGACTATGACTGCAGAGGGTCACAGAAATGTTGCCGTAATCAGTGTGGTGGGAACGGTTGCATCAATCCAGTACATCGTGAGTTTGTATTTTATTCAGGTCTTCTATTTGACAGAAGTTAATACATGTAAATAATGAATACAGAAAACACACCATAAAACCTGAAAACTTATTGTACAATTATATCCGTCTGTCAGTGCAGTCATATCTGTCTCCCAGTGCAATCATATCTGTCTCCCAGTGCAATCTTATCTGTCTCTCAGTGCAGTCTTATCTGTCTCTCAGTGCAGTCTTATCTGTCTCTCAGTGCAGTCATCTGTCTCTCAGTGCAGTCTTATCTGTCTCTCAGTGCAGTCATCTGTCTCTCAGTGCAGTCTTATCTGTCTCTCAGTGCAGTCTTATCTGTCTCTCAGTGCAGTCTTATCTGTCTCTCAGTGCAGTCTTATCTGTCTCTCAGTGCAGTCTTATCTGTCTCTCAGTGCAGTCTTATCTGTCTCTCAGTGCAGTCATCTGTCTCTCAGTGCAGTCTTATCTGTCTCTCAGTGCAGTCATCTGTCTCTCAGTGCAGTCTTATCTGTCTCTCAGTGCAGTCTTATCTGTCTCTCAGTGCAATCATCTGTCTCCCAGTGCAGTCTTATCTGTCTCTCAGTGCAGTCTTATCTGTCTCTCAGTGCAGTCATATCTGTCTCTCAGTGCAGTCTTATCTGTCTCTCAGTGCAGTCATATCTGTCTTTCAGTGCAATATTATCCGTCTCTCAGTGCAATCATATCCGCCCTTTAGTGCAAATCGTATAGAACAAGTAATAATAATAAACAATATTAAAACTGATGTCTAAATCTTAAAAAAAAAACTTATTGAGATCCATGTTTTCTTTCATTAAATGCGTGAATCAATACTGAAATAATTGAGAGCATTTTACTGTGTCCAGCTCCGGTCATCAATATCACCACTCCCTGCGCAGCAATCAAGTGCACGGCCAACACCGTGTGTCGCGTGGTCTTCAAATGCCAGAACTGTGACCCGACGGTCCAGTGTGTGAACAGAGCTTTAATTAATCCAGGTGAGTGGGCGGTTTGACGCGACATTGCAGTTTTGTAAAGTATGCTAACAAAGAAATGATTGGATTAAATACGTTAGCGATTTCAGAAGGAAAAAACAACATTTTAACAACATGTATTTTAATATAGGCATGGCAATAAATATCTTGAAAATTATGTAAAGAAATAATTTAAGTGTAAACTAACTTTCCACCTAGATTCCATTGACGTCGATTTATACTTTTATTATTAATTTTTTTTTTATTTTATACCTGTTGAATTGGGATAAGTAACAATTTTAAGCGAACATATTATTTTTTTTTTTAGCTCTTTATAATTGCTTGTAATGTATCTGTTTTACTAAACGGGTCAGCAAAATGTATGAATGCTTGTTTAAACTATAACTCTTAGAAAAAAAATGTCTAATCTATGCATCTTCACGTTTTATTGAGATAAAAAATAATGTAATCTTTCAATACGGTATAAAAACACAGTGAAAAAAATTCAGACAATGGACCTACCCTCGTAACTAGGGCTGTACCGGAATCCTATTCCGGTTCCTGTTAAGCCGGATTCCGGCAGTTTTAACAAATCCGGTTCCGATTCCAGTTCCGGTTAAAATGTCCCGGATTTAAGCCGGATTTCTTTGTTGTTTGAAATTTGTAAGAAATTTTTTTTAGCGCAACATAATTTTGAAATATTTAGCGCTATACAATTAAATTAAATCAATATCTTCCTTTGCTTTTTTAAAACTACAATAACGTCGATCGCTTTTAGTTCTGTATGTAAGTACAAATATATTAAAAAGGAAGATTTGAATCATGTTTAGTCTATTAGTAGTAATATGACACCTTACATTCCGCTACTTTTGATTCCGTGTTTTCTTTAAACTATATTTAGCTACAAAAGTTTAACTTCTTTAAAGAGCAGACTATTATTGTTTGTTTACAGTTTTAAAATAGGTCAATAATTCATTTTTCCGCAAATTTTTTAATTTAGTGGATTTTGTCACGATTTGGATAAAATTCCTTGCATATTTAGATAAATAATTTGAAGATACATTTTAATTGAACATTAAGGTGATATTGATTTAGATTTGAAATGCAATTTAATTGGCGTTTTATGGGAAATAGTCAGGTAATGATTTAAAGGAAAGTATGAATGAAAGAACACTGTTTGGTGACGTCACTATGGAAACTAAAGAAAAAAAAGCAATCGGGTGGTGCCACAGTATATATATATATATATATATATATATATATATATATATATATATATATATTGGAATTCATTTATTCATGTTATTACACTTTCTAAGATATGTTACCCATTTCTTTGTTTGATTGTGATAGAAATCAAGTTAAATTAGGTACAGCTTTATTAAAATATTTTTTTTTAAAACAAAGAACCTGTTATTTTGACAGTTATCTTTCTTAACTCAAGATTGGGGAAGGGGTTTTAGTCACACTATTCAACATCAAAATGGTTAATACTGTTTGTTGCTATCTAGAACTTAAAATTTTTATTCTATTCTTCATTATTATATCTTTTTTATGTTAGGCGAGAACTTACTACTTCGTTCGGAAGAGTTACTTTTTAATTTGGTAAAATCCGGTTCCTGTTCCAATTCCGGCAGGATTCAAATTTTAAATCCGATTCCGGTTCCGATTCCTGCAGGATCTAAAAATTACAATCCGGTACAGCCCTACTCGTAACCCACAGACATACCAAAAATAAACTTTCAATGGGAAAACCCGTTGAGTCCTATTTTAGTTTCGCGCCAACCTTCAAGTCAACTTCACTAACTATGGTAGCTTTATTTAATCACTAATTAGCTATTTTTAGCTTTGCGGACAAACATAAAACACAGGAAGGTGGGAATATGTGTTGTATGTACATGATGAGTTTCACGAAAATTTCCTTTTTTGTATGTTATGTTGCAATGAATGTCTTGATGAATTAGATATATTGAACTGACATGTATAGACAATTAGATATATTGAGCTGACATGTATAGACAATTAGATATATTGAACTGACATGTATAGACCATTAGCTCTAGACAGGAGGTGCCAGAATCAAGGTTTCCAGGACGTATTACTTGTTGATGGACCGACCCCGATCTCTGATTACTCGGCCCTGAAATGTAAAGGTCGATACAGCAGCTGTCCATCTGGCTCTGGCTGTTTACAGAGTCTGACCGGAGATGACGTTTGCTGCAGAGGTAAGAACATGGTCTATAATCCATAACATTTCTCACAGATAATAGAACATGTCATTAAATTAGACCAATTCTAAAAAAAAATGTTTAAAAGCTAGACACACGTAAAAAGATGTCATAAAACCTAAACAGTCATCACAGATGTATCTACCATGTAACTAGACCAATATTATCATAGATGTAAGGACATTTCATATAACTAGACCAGTGATATCACAGATGTTAGGACATTACTTTGAAACTAGACCATTTAACACAGATGTAAGGACATGTCATAAAACTAGACAGGGTATCACATGTGTAAGGATATACTATCAAACTAGACCAGTCATCACAGATGTAAGTCTCTACAATACAACTTGACTAGTAATAAGAGATGCAATGACAATGCTATATTTCAGATCCAGCTTTTGAAACTAAACCCAACTGTATTAAATCTGTTAATTAAAATTGATTTTAAAAAAGTTAATCATTTGAATGTACAGGTCCAAGGTGTATATATGAAACGCCTTTCTGTCCACCGGGACGGGCGTGTCCTGCAGTGGTCTACGAACGATGTCTGCACGAAGACTGTTGGGATTGCAGAGAGGATGAAGAATGTCTGCCAAGAAAGTACTCAAACAGGTATTGACACATACAACGCAACAATTGTGTTTGAATTGAATTCAACCGTAAGTATAACACCTTAGTAACTCACATCTCGTATACTTCACAGGTATCGGTGTGTGAAGAACCCCTGTCCTCGGGGTTGCAGAGACAGTGAGGAATGTCAGTACGTGGGCAACACCTGCGACAACCGTAGGCGAGACCGTGACGTGTGTCGAGACCTTTATGAATGCCGCCCTGTAAGATAAACAAAATGTTTGAAGTATTTCATATAAATGGATTACAAGTCATTGAGAATGTTTACAATCTTCATCAGCAAACAGTGACATATATTGGTTTATTTATTTAAAGACGCAATTGAAAAATTACTAGGACATCACCGATATAATATTTCCGCTATAAATGGGCGGTTCATGACGCTCTTAAACCAGAAACACATTTGCTTACATATGTATTTGTAAACCCGTCTAGTTAATTGTTTTATTCATTTCCATTTTTATATATTTAAAATAGTTTTAATTTTCATTTATTAAGCTCTTCATTGACCATTAGTACTCAAATGTCTTGTTGTTTATTGTGTTATATTAAAGTAGACACCTATTGCCAATTTGATTTTTAGACCTTTATATTTTTAGGCTGTACAAACTATATCTATTTGTAGGATGAGAGTTGAAAAACCGTTTTATTTACAGAAATAGTTACTACGTTGTGTTATAAACACTTTGTCCTTCATAGAAAAACTTATACTTGATTTAAAACATAACAAACAAATTGTTTCGAACACAGTGTTGTTCGAAAATTACGTTTGCAGTAGTTTTTTCTTTTAATTTTCACTCTGTTTTATTTACCTTTTGCATTCAGCCGAAACCTGTCAACAAACTACAGTAGTATACAAACTAACGGTCGATAATGCATACAATTTGGTTGTTGGATAGACAGCCTTTGTTATAATAAAAAGTTTGTCGTTAATATTTTCAATGTTTGCTATTTAGGTTGACCCCTGTGGAACGTGCCCAAGAGGTCAAGTGTGTATTGACACAGGCCTCAGGTGTATCAGGGCACCGTGCACCAGCTTTCAGTGTGTCCCCAACAACGAGTGCGGAGGATGCAGACCAGGTCAAGTGTGCCGTGAGGTCAATCCCTGCAAACCTCCACAGACCTGCCCGCCGGTGTTCCAGTGTACTGACCAGCAGGACAAACAGATCGAGTTGGTCATCAGAACTGATGACAGCTAAACGTAACATACTTTTTTTTACACAATAATAGCAAAATAAATTAATGGGTAATTTTTTATAGTCAGTGTTACTTTTTTTTAGTATTTATTTCTGTGTATGAATAAATATAAATAGGTGTTATTAATTTTAATGTTTTGTTAATGTTTAACCATTTGTCTGTTTTAAACACTAAATATTCACAGTAAACGTATAGAAGATATGAATGGTCTAAGTCAACCTAAGCACAAAAATTCTTTGGAAATTGGATTAAGGTTTAGTTACACACGGAAATTACTTTAGAAAACAGTGCACATCAACGAGATAATTAAGAAACAGATGTGAATTATCCAGTAAAAGTAGAATAAAAAATGTACTTTCTAACTATTTGATTCGAATTTCGTTAGTAAAATGATTGTATGTATATATTTAAGATAATGGAAATATATACATATTTAAAGACTAAAATAAACGATTTTATAAAACTTGTTCTGAATGTCATCACCGGTGCTATGCATCATATTTATTTACACATTATAATCTCAAGGCGATTTTATTTTCTATCATTTAGAATTACAAAAAAAAAAATCGGTTCAAAACTCTTCAATGTGTTGATTCATGAACACGAACACATTCAAATCGTGTACTGTCATGTAGAATATACAAGTGTGACCATTTGTTCTAAACTGAGGACACACACAGTACACACCCACAGACCAACAAACAGAAAGATGAAACTAATTAAAAGCTTGTATAAGATAAAACACGTTTTGAGTGTCAACTAGTTCAAAGATAAAATTAAAAAAAACAGGTTGATTTTTCCAATAGAGTTGGTTGTAGCTTATCAGTAGAGTTGGTTGTCGCTGATTAATAAAGTTGGGATTTTGTTAGTAATTGACTTTTTTCTTTCACCCACAACGGTGTCCTTTTATATAAAGTAGACGGTGTTATTGCTATTGTTGTGCTGGTTAGGTGTCCAAGCCTCAATTACAGTATTGGCATATCACGACGCCTTTGTTGGCAATTGTAGAGACTAGGAAATGAGATAGATTCGATCATTTTATGCTAATATATTTGGTCATTATATGTTGATATATTTGGTCATTATATGTTGATATATTTGATCATTATATGTGGTTATATTTGATCATTATCTGTTGATATATTTGATCATTATATGTGGTTATATTTGATCATTATATGTTGGTATCTTTGATCATTATATGTGGATATATTTGATCATTATATGTGGATATGTTTGATCATTATAGGTTGATATATTTAATACTAGGTGGTGGGGTGATAGTTGTGCGTTAATAATCGACTGACGACCTGAGGTTCGCACATCGGTGAGAGCCAAGGGATTTTTTTCAGGTCATGGCTATTGTTCCCCTCCATGTATTTCATTGTACCTCTTTCGGCTATGGTGGGGATGAAAGAAGGGCGCTGCAAGAGACCGTCTTTTGGGGTGGTTTATAAACATCGCATCCTTACATGAACTTCACAGATTTCATCATTACAGGCCGATATATTTTATTATTTCTTATTTAACATTTTATGTAAACCGAAAAATTGTATATCAAGTGTTTTTTTTTCAAAATGCACAGTTTGTCGAGTAATCAAAGAATAGTGTTTAGGCTGATAGTAATCAAAGAATAGTTTTAAAGACAATAGTAATAAAAGAATATGGTTTGCACAAATGAGTTAAAGCTGATGGTACTAAAAGAAAAAAAAGTAATTCTGGTTCCCTGATTTTAAATTATAGAGAATCGCTCATAAAAAGTGAAAAGTAAAATAAACTATAAATATAATAATGCACTAAAGATATTTGATTAGTACCACAGTGAAAGTGTCTTGAATGATGTGTTAACTATTTTAACGATTTGTAAACTATTTTAACGATGTGTTAACTATTTTAACGATGTGTCAACTATTTTAACGATTTGTTAACTATTTTATCAATGTGTTAACTATTTTATCAATGTGTTAACTATTTTATCAATGTGTTAACTATTTTTATCAATGTGTTAACTATTTTAACGATTTGTTAACTATTTTATCAATGTGTTAACTATTTTAAAGATGTGTTAACTATTTTATCAATGTGCTAACTATTTTAACGATTTATTAACTATTTTATCAATGTGTTAACTATTTTAACGATTTGTTAACTATTGTATTAATGTTTTAACTATTTTAACGATGTGTTAACTATTTTATCAATGTGTTAACTAGTTTAACGATTTGTTAACTATTTTATCAATGTATTAACTATTTTAACGATGTGTTAACTATTTTATCAATGTGTTAACTATTTTAACGATGTGTTAACTATTTTATCAATGTGTTAACTATTTTAACGATGTGTTAACTATTTTATCAATTTTTAACTAGTTTAACGATTTGTTAACTATTTTATCAATGTATTAACTATTTTAAAGATTTGTTAACTATTTTATCAATGTGTTAACTATTTTAACGATGTGTTAACTAGTTTAATGATGTGTGAAGAAGTTTAGCTGAAAATGTGTAGACAGTAAAAAAAAAACTGTGACAATTTACAATCATCATGGAGACGGGTGCTCGTGCGGTAAAGATGAGCTCAACTGTCACCCTAGGGTGTCGGGTGCGGTCATCGGTGAGAGCCTGTCGATTATATCACGCCCCGGTGAATATCCACAGAGTTATAAATGTTAAGCTGACATAGGTTGGGCTGGCCTTTGCGCTAACCACACAATCCGTCAGCAGTGGATAGAAACAGATACATTCATTCTACTCTTTGTCACCTTTTAGGAATTCAAATGTTTTAAATTTTCAAATATGTACAAGTGAATTTGACTCCTGTGCAAACGTACAATCCCTGGTGATAGCCGCTGACTTGGAGAAGAGATGGGCGCGAACAAGTCACTAAGCCCACAGAAAAGAACGTATGAAAGCACAACATATATATATATATATATATATATATATATATATATATATATATATATATATATATATATGTTTGATAATATGTCTATACGTTCCCCCAAAATGAGCATATCCGTATAACAAAAAAATATACAATATTTTTTTTTTTATTTTTGCGAACCAAAATGAAACCAGTCTCGTGATACATAAGTTTACTAAGTATACTAATAAAACTATTTTCATTACGTTTTTTGGTAATCGATAAGCCAGTGTTTACTCTCTGTGTCTAAAATATCAATAGTCTATTTAACACTGTTTGCTATTGGGAGTTCGACTGAACGCTAGTATCTTGCCGTGTCGCAGGCGAAGACTGTTCATGTTTAGTATCTATTTTCTAAGTTTAAAAAAAAACAACAAAAAAATAACATCGTACCAAAAAAGTTTAAAACTATTTTCTGCTAAAAATCATTTGTTGTGATAAATAAATGACCTTAAATTCAATCAGTTTCTTTTTACAATAAGATATAAATAATAATGACATACTCACTGCAGCGGCGTAGCGTGGGTATCGGCCGCCCAGGGCGGAAGACGATTTTGCCGCCCTCTCATTTAGGTATTTCAATTTAATCTATACATTTTTGCCGCCCCCCCTAAAAAGTAATAAAAAGTGCCGCCCGGTGCGGACCGCACCCACCGCCCCCCCCCTAGGTACGCCACTGACTCACTGTTAAAATGAACTGTTGACAGAGGTGGACTATGCAGTGGCCCTATGAGCAGAAGATAAAAATTAAAAACTGACGCCAAACAGGCTGTAAAATTGTATACGTTCAGTCCATTTTGATCAGTTAAATACGTCACTATGTATTAAGTATGTCGCTATCTGTGGCGAAGATTTATTCACAATACTTATTTTTAAAGAGTATAATGCTATAATTGTATACTAGAACATCAATGGAGAATACAAATGATGTGTGGAGCGATGGGTCTTTGTATTTAGTTATCAAATTCAAGTCAGTAATCTTTAATTTCATTAAATAATTATACAGAAACTAGTCGTCCCGCGTCGTAGCATACGCCGCCTTATCAATCAATATAATTACTGCAATTATTTTTTTTTAAATAGGCAATCAAACAAAATAACAGGCTGATATATTCGGAAAAAATACATACTTTGCAAAGTTGAACTTTTACCTATCGTTTGCAGAATTTATGGTCAATATCTGGTACCTTCCAGCAACTTGTCTTTTTTATTTTATTGTTTACATATTTTTTGTTAATTCTTTGGATGCCTTGATTGTCGATGAGCTGCCAGACTTAATTTTCTCTTTTTTGGGTAGATATATTTGAATGCCTTTTTTAAAGGTTTAACGGCTACAGAATTTACCGCGACTGGGGATAACTGAGAAATTAAAATAATCCGGTTTTATAAGAGAAATTGGAAAAACGCGAGTTGTCGAACGTTGTTGAACGCGTCTTGCTTTCTGTGACGTTTCCGGGAATTCTAAAAACGCGAGAAATCTCTATATATTGTTGAACGCGTCTTGTTTTCTGTGACGTATTCAGGAATTCTACCGTTGTCTCGCAAGAAGAGAAATATATATACAGAAATAGGTGAATCACATCTATATAAATAGCAAATGATTAAAATGTAACTAGCTAACACATTATTTAAATAAGAGGTTCTAAAAGTATGGATCGTGATCCATTGGTGTGTCACGATAATACTTAAATGTAAAATTAAATTATCGAGAATCTATATCTGCATATAAAAACTATATGTCTCTATATGTTTTAAAACTATATATAAATAAATAATTATATATATATATATATATATATATATATATATATATATATATATATTTAAAGATGCTTTTATTGTCTTTCTTTTATCGTGGGTCCATGAAAAAAACCAACCAAAATGCATTTATAGTGGATAGCAAAGTATAAAGTTTTAAGAACATCTTATCTAGATAGCAATTGGTCTCTGTATTTAGTCATCAGATCCAGGTCTGCCATCTATTTTCCATAAGAACTAATTTATAACTATGAAAAACGTCTATAGATTTAGCCAATAAACTGAAATTTACATAATTTTTAACCAACTAAACAGCGCCTAGATTATATATATATACAAATATGTACATATATTGCATTTTCTTACATCTATATGGTTATATATCTAGATCTCGAGCAGCGGACGGGGAACTTTTTTAACCATTACTCCAAAATATGTTTGTGTAAGTTGATATTACCCCATAGCAAATTAAAAAATATATACTTTTTACTCACTAAAGTTTAATTTTTTACCTCCAAAAATTTAATTTTTACGCTATTTGGGGTAATTTACCCCGGTTCCCCGACCGCTGAACTAGAAATATAATATCCAACTCCGCCCCTGCTCTGTAATCTACACACAGTCTACTAATGAATCGAGAGATAAGAAAATGTTATCCACTTGTGAGCTCTACTGTGTGTGTGTCAAGTTGCTGTTGTTCACCTGAGGATGTTTGCACCAAGTTTACTCTCCGCGGTAATCAACAGATTATTTTATATGTAATCCATATTTATATAAGTTGATATACCTTATTTATAATTAACATTACATTAATAATATTTGAATATTCTGGGTCCTCGGACTAAACTAACTAAACAATCAGGAGGTTCGATTTGTAAGGGTGGGGGGCCACAATTGAACTAAGCTGTGACACTCACATCATTTTATCTAAGACCTGTCAAATATACATTTTATATAGGCCCTATACAACTTTAGAAGTGTTTCTTACGGTCAAGATAATAGTATTGGTCTGTTACCTTTCTTCGACATTATAAAACAAAATTACACAACAGATTATTTTTAATGAATGTGTACATTCTATTTTACGTTTTATATTGGAAATGTCACGTGGCTTTTATGAGTTCAGATTGGATCTATAACATTGTCAGAAGTGGATTTATATTTGCTCAGGCCCTGGGAGCAGAACAATTTATCAAACACTGGGAGAATGAACAGTGCAAGAGTAAAGCTACTGCTTTGGGAGACGGGGCCATGGCACGAGTCCGATTGTGTTCACTAATACTTGAAATAGTATTATCTGTTGAACACGCTTGAGGCAATTCTCGAGCAGTGCGTTTAGCCCCTGTAAAGATGAGATGAAATCTCGTAGATCCTATAAGTCACTAATGGGACGGATTGAATGATGCTCTTCTTTCATCCCCACCAAAGCCGTTCGAGCAGTGGACCTGAGGGCACCAAGGAGACATAGAGGGTGAGTGGGGCTTTCACCATGACCTAAAATATCTACTGGTCCTCACCAAAGATCGAACCTGGGACGCTTTAACGCACGAACATCCGTCCTCATCTCATGACATATTTAAACCAACTCTAACTATATAAAGTCAATATAAATCTATCTTCACAATATTATTACTCCATTATTCTTTTTTTTTCCTTTATATTTTCAGTTTCTGTGTTTACTGTTGTTCAGCGCGTACCATGAGGTGTGTAAAATATATGATTTCAGATCGATTGTACTGTTGATTTTTTCTATACTATGTGAATGATATTTCTGTCAATTACGATCTGTTTACAGTTAAACTTATTATATGATTAAATGTTTTACTAGTAAAGAATGTTTGATTTTTTTATTTTGTTTGTAATTGTAATGAGGTGTAAAAATCATTTAAAAAAGAAAGGAATTTGAAAAACACATTAAACTGAATTATTTTCACAAGCTTACTAAATTGTTACATACAGACATATTGAATAAAAGGGTGGAGATAAAGATAGACACACACACACACACACACACACACACATATATTTATATATAATACACATTTTATAAATAGAGTTATGCATCCAAATAGATAGGCTAATAGATATATAAATACCCAAAAAGACAAGGATACAATACCTTAGGTTTGTACAGGTCGATGAAGTCATTGACGCATGATAGAAAGACAGACATATAGATAAATAAATGGATAGATAAATAGATTAGATAGATTAGATAGATTAGATAGATTAGATAGATTAGATAGATTAGATAGATTAGATAGATTAGATAGATTAGATAGATAGATTAGATAGATAGATAGATAGATAGATAGATAGATAGATAGATAGATAGATAGATAGATAGATAGATAGATAGATAGATGGATAGATAGATAGATAGATAGATAGATAGATAGATAGATAGATAGATAGATAGATAGATAGATAGATAGATAGATAGATAGATAGATAGATAGATAGATAGATAGATAGATAGATAGATAGATAGATAGATAGATAGATAGATAGATAGATAGATAGATAGATAGAATATTAAAAAAACTCATCAACATTAATCCATCTGTCCAGAACGTAGTGTCCGGCCAAATTATAGACAACTCTGCCTGTAGTCCACCCTGTACAGCCGGTCAGCAGTGTCAAACCTTCTACCCACCATGCGCTCACCCACCTCCTGACTGTGAGAACTGTGTATTCAACTGTCGTCCAGTGCATGTCTGCATCGACACCCTGTCCGTAAGTCTCACTTAGAGTTAAAACCTGAATCGTCCAATTTATTATCGTCATTGGGTCGCGTTAAAAGTTAACCAAATACATTAATGATATCTTTATATTTGATGAAGTAGAAAAAAAGCAACAAAACTAAGAAGTAAAATAGATCATGGGAGTTCGTTTATAACAAAACTAGTAAACAAATATAAAATAGCTGGATATATTTTTTCTCATTCCGTCTACTTGGGTAGCAGTGTACTGTGTTCAGTTTAATATTAGACAAAAACCGACCGATATGCCTTTTTACCGATAGTCCGATACCGATATTTTCCCCCAGCATTTTTACCGATACCTATACCGATATTTTCTTTTTAGGGGCTGTCCATTATGTCAACACGTTTTTGGCGATTTTTACCTCCCCCCTCCCCCTTGTCAACAACTTGTCAAACTTCCAGAGAGCCCCCCCCCTATAAAATTACGTCAACATTTGATTACCCCCCCCCTAAAAAAGGTGGCTTCCAAAATGTTTATGTGGCAAAATTAGTAGGAATATAGTTAGTTTAATTAAAATACTGAATGTTAAGCGAGTGTGTAACACAGAACTACAAACGCTGCTTAATTTTCCTATTTATTAAGTAAATATATTAAATTAAAAAAAGTAACATTCTTGACGTCAACTTTTCTTGACCTCCCCCTCCCCTTGTCAACAATTGTCAAAAATGTTCTGACCCCCCCTCACCCTATTTTGTTAACGTAATTAATGGACAGCCCCTTAAGCAACAACAATGCCAAACACGTGTTTTTCTCGTGCTGTATGACGTATGGCAACCCATGTTAACATATTTTGTAACACTTTGCCCACGCGTGTCTTGTTTACCCCCCCCACCCCCCCCATCTTCCCATCCCAAAAAAAAAAATACACACAGATGTTCACTAATTGTATCATTCAAGGTCATACATTAGAATTAAGAAATTAAAAAATGCCAATCCTATTGTTTCAAGGTCTTATCTCTGATGTAATTTTATGTAGACGTGACAGTTTCTGTGTACGGGTTTTTTGTTTCCTTTTTTTTTTTTAAATTTGTCTGATCTGGTTATAGAATTGGGTTATTTACTGATTTTTTTTTGTGCAACTCTGTTGTAAAAAAAAACAATGTATCGGCAGCCAAAAAACGGCCATAGTGCCAATATCGGTTCGACTATCGGTCGTTCCCTACAACAATCGGCCGACCCGATATTAACCGATAGTGCCAATATCGGTCCGATACCGATACCGATCCGATTATCGGTCGGTCCCTATTGATAACCGACCAGTTCATTTTGACAAATAATGGTGAATATAATTGTGTCTCTTTGAATACTACCCATGTAATTTACGCACTCATTAGTTAACTACATATGTATGACATGTATTGTATGCACTTATTAGTTAAATGCACATGCATTTAATGCACATAATAATCAACTAAACATGCATTTAATGCACATAATACTCAACTAAACATGTATTTAATGCACTCATTAGTTAACTACACATGTATTGTATGCACTTAGTTAATTGCATACTATAACGATTTAATGTGTACTATTTCTGTTTTATCGTTCACAGTCATTTGATGCCCAAGATGCAAAGTAAACATTGTTACAAACACCAGGTTGTTCTTGCCATACTTGTATGTGTATAACATCAGATGTACAGATGTTGATGTTATATGTTGCAATAAAGCACTGGCCTACAAAAAAACTCAGTCTTATTAGTATTGACTGGTTCAAACTTTTTGCTTACTAATGTGTATATAATACACTGTATCTATCTGACCACTACTACTTAGTGCTCGGCTGATTGGATAGATATTTCCTGTTTATCGTGAATCACTCTTATGTATTGCGACAATAAATGTAATAGCAATTGTTATTTCATCGTAACAACGAATAATGTATTTGTCGTACAGGACATTTTATGCAAAATTCAATCTATTTAATAAGCCTGTAAGCTATTCAAGTAATGAAACATGTGTCCTTGAACGGAAATAAATCAATAGATAATATCGTTATACTTAAACAACACAATATTAAAAAACGTTCTGTGTAAAGATTGAATGGTGAAAAAAATATTGTGTGACTTATTTGACCAAATTTAATCTTTGAATTTCATAAAATAGCCCATGGTTAAATACTTCTTGTTATATCGAGACCAATCTATCGTGTTATGTCATTGTATTATATGTAACATAAAAATAATATACATTAGCCCTGAAGAGTCACCAGGGCAGATGAAAAGTAGAATTTAATTTTCTTGACACATTAGATCTAAAGTGATTTGTATGGTTAGCACAACGCCCAACCGCCTTTTCTTACCCAACAAAAGTCAGGTACCCATTTAAAACTTGATGGACTTGTTGCAAGATATATATATATGCCGAGTGGTTTAGACCATATATTTATGCCGTCATAACTCATAAGTTGAGTTTTATTGAATAACATTTCTACCACAAGAGCGATTAATGATACTTATTATTATATAAAACAAAAAATAACAAGAACAAGCAGTGATTAGAAAAATTTACTACGTTTAACTGTATTTTTAAAAAAATTCAAGAATACAAAAACAGTACAGAAAATGAAAATAGTTTAAAGTAATAACACTCAATAACTACCATTGATGGACAAATATTATGAGCAATGTTTCTTTACTCTTGGATAAATATGTAAGAACAAATTTTGAATAACAAAAAAAAAATGTTTTAATTAATTGTTTTTGTCGTTATCATCTAATACAGTGGTTCTCAAAAAGTGTGGGTCGCGACTCATTGGTGGGTTGTGAACGACTTTTAATTAAAATTCTAAAAAAAATAAATAAATCTATTTATAAAGATAAAGACGCTTTTTTAAAATTATATAACTGTAACTTTTCTTACAGGTGAGTCGTGAAAACAAAACAGTTGTCTAACGGGGTCGTGAAAACAAAACAGTTGTCTAACTGGGTCGTGAAAACAAAACAGTTGTCTAACTGGGTCGTGAAAACAAAACAGTTGTCTAACTGGGTCGTGAAAACAAAACAGTTGTCTAACTGGGTCGTGAAAACAAAACAGTTGTCTAACTGGGTCGCGAAAACAAAACAGTTTGTATATAGTGGGTCGCGAAAACCAAAAACAGTTGTCCTAACTGGGTCGCTTGAAAACAAAACAGTTGTATAAGTGATTGTCGCGAAAACAAAACAGTTGTCTAACTGGGTCGCGAAAACAAAACAGTTGTATAAGTGGGTCGCGAAAACAAAACAGTTGTCTAACTGGGTCGCGAAAACAAAACAGTTGTATAAGTGGGTCGCGAAAACAAAACAGTTCGTCGATAATTGTAGAAATTTAAGATCAACCAATCATCTGTTGAAACAAGCCGGCAATATATTTTAATAGTTGTAACGGAAGTTCACATCGACACAGATTGGTATTGGTTCACAGTTGACCTCGTACTGAGCACAGTCCAGACTTGGATCTGGTGTCGCCATATGACATTCATATGGTCCTCTAGCACATGGGGGAATGACCATCTGACAATACTCACCAGCTGGACATCCCTGGCAGGCGTCGTTAGGGTCGTAAGGAGGGTAAAAATCGGTGGTGAAAGTTGGAGTTTCATCAGAGGTAGACACATCTTGAGTGGTGGACACATCTTGAGTGGTGGACACATCTTGAGTGGTGGACACATCTTGAGTGGTGGACACATCTTGGGTGGTGGACACATCTTGAATTGTGAAGTCTTCCTCTGACAGTAAAAATTCTCTTGATTTTTTGTGGTCAAGATTTAATGACCGTACAGCCTGTAACTCTAGATACAAAAACTGTAGGGGAAAAAATCATGTTTCTATTAACTGTTTTTGACCGAAAAATTCTGTTTTTCCAAACAAATTAAGTGAATTTAAACTCAATCGATATTTGGTGACTGAATTCCATAAAAATAGAAAGGCGATTGTGTGACAAAAATTATGTTTTTTGTAAAGGACTTTTTCCTCTTTAAAAATAAAAAGTTCAGCTATATTAAAATATGAAATAATCTTCTCAAAAATATAAAAAAAAAATTAAAAAATAAATCACGTAAGAATATATATTTTATTCGTATTATGTGAAACAAAAGTCAAGAAAAAAAAGTGAAGAGTAAGTAATAGTCTCCCCTGAATTTTGTATTTTTTTTTTTTAGAAAACAAAAATTAAAAATAGGCCACCACTGTATTAATAATTGATACATTGCTCGAAACCTACACAGCCTTATCATTTCTACAATCGTCTTAAACAGCTGCTATAATTCATAATGATAAAAAAAAATTCTAATTTTAGATGTAATAAATCATTTAAACATTAAGTGTATCTACTCAGCTGAATACTAAGAAATAGTCTGTTACTTTGATCATTCACGTTTCTTTAAATTAAACTATTGACTATTTATTAAAAAAAAATTTAAAAAGTAAAACCGTTTTCCCTCAAAATATCGAATCAAATAGTGCATAAAAATGTCAGGCCATGGAGTCAAGTAGAACCGTTGTAATGTTCATACAAACTGGCATCTGTCTAGGGTACCCTATGCCAGGATGTCCCAACATTGAAACTTTTATTCAGCCAGCCAGTTGCGGGGGTGCACTGATGGGTAACTATTAGTTTCTAAGAAATATTTACGGACTAATATATAACAAAGCTTCTCCTGGAGTTGCTAAAAATATCTTTCCATAGGGCCTAGAAAATGTAGCTTTCTTTCGGACCCAAAATTGAGCCTTTTCCAAAGAACCGTAAAATCGTATATATATATATATATATATATATATATATATATATATATATATATATATATATCAAAATCTAAAAAAAAATGAAAGTCATACCAGACAAATAAACAGAATTTTCGCCATGATTCTTGACGCAGCGCTTGTCTGAGTTGACTAATCCTTGATGAAAGCTTGTTGTTATATTTATACATGTTTTGTGAAGATCAATAAATCGTTTTTTTTCTTACTTTGCACCAATAGCTTAAATAAAGTAAAAACGAGATACATTTGTATATCAATATAACACACATTCAAATATTTAATATCCTCCATACCTGTCCTATTCAAAACTTATTGTGTGTCGAGATATGAAGGAAGTCGGTGTATAGCCAGGTGAAAAGGTCAGACGGGTAGAAGGATGATTTGTTGAATGGATGAATTGGTGGATAGATAGAAACATAGACGGAAAAATGGTTGGATGGACAGATATATAAATAGATAGATAGATAGATAGATAGATAGATAGATAGATAGATAGATAGATAGATAGATAGATAGATAGATAGATAGATAGATAGATAGATAGATAGATAGATAGATAGATAGATAGATAGATAGATAGATAGATAGATAGATAGATAGATAGGTGCAAGACAGTTACTAAGCATGTATTTGACTGACAATCCCTCAATTGTTAAGTCAGTCTATAGTTGATTATAGAAGTACACGGGACTCAAGAGAATTGTGGTTTCTGACAAATTTCCAGTTTGTCTCCACTTCACAGCGGGCATGAAGTGCCATTAGATGGACATATAAACAGATAGATAAATATGCACTTAGTCTATTAGAGAATCAGCTAGTCAGATAGACAGAAATATACACATACACTTAGACTGTTAGATAGTCAGATACACAAAGTTCTCAGTAGAATGAACTTTGTAAAGATTTGAAAGGAAAATATTCAAATAATTGTATATAATTGTATGACTTGCATGGCATGTTGACTTCAGTATCATTCAAAGTGAACTACACATTGTTTTCAGTCAACAAATTTTTAGTCGATTTATATTTAAGAGTACAGCTAAACGACTGATCATGTCTATGCTGTTGCAATGTCATGTTCATGCTGTTACAATGTCAATCAATGAGATTTTTTCAAAAAAATATTTTTTGTTTATCGGATTCCTTTGTCCCGTGTTTGTATTTAAGAGTGAAACTGAACGAAACATGACTCAGAATGGCCACTTTGATATTTTTTTATGATTTGTACGTACACATAGTTACAGTACTAATCTGTGACACATTATTGACCTAAAAAGACACTGTGTACAATTGATGAAATTGAACTTTTCGCCTTGTTCAGATTGGTACAGCTGTAATGAAAACAATGATTAAGAACCTATTTGTTTGCCTGGTAAGTTTAAAATATTCGGGTAATTTTACTTTATTTTTATTATATATATATATATATATATATATATATATATATATATATATACATATATATATATATATATATATAGTTAGATAGATAGATAGATCTAGATATATAAATAGATCTAGATCGATAGATAGACAGATAGATAGATAGATAGATAGATAGATAGATAGATAGATAGATAGATAGATAGATAGATAGATAGATAGATAGATAGATAGATAGATAGATAGATAGATAGATAGATAGATAGATAGATAGATAGATAGATAGATAGATAGATAGATAGATAGATACATGTTACGGCCAAAGCCCGCAAGGCAGCCTATTTCAGACATTGACCGACAAAAATTTGATTTTTGCTGGCCACTGTAAGCATACGCAGGTGCGACCGGTCAGTGTGATAGTAACAATGGAGTAGATGGATATTGAGTCTCTGGTGTACCTACTGTGTGTCATGTAACGACCTACAGTGTGTCTTAGCATTGACATGTTTTTTTTTCATCTCAGAATAAACTATTTTTCATATCAGATTAAAATACGTTTTGTCTTAGATTAACTTACATTGCCTAATATATAATTTCGAAACTTTCATCTGTTTTAAAGTACCATTTTTTTTTCAAACTGTTCTTAGATTCTGGTCACGGCTCTGTGTATGAAAACGGAAGCAAGACCTGAGCACCATCTATACAGAGCCGTCAGACAAGTGCAAGAAACTACAACGAGACCAACAACAACACAGAGAAATGAGTGCGGCACTTGTCCAGCTGGTCAACAATGTTACAGGGTGTACCCGATGTGCACCACCCCTCCCCCAGACTGCACCAACTGCGTGTTTCCCTGCCCCCCGTTTTACATGTGCAGCTCGTATCCTATAAATTGACGCCAGTAAACCAAAGCAGTGCCTCCAAAATGTCTGCTCTGAGCAGATTTTTTAAATTAAATAAAAATAATTTTGACTTTAAGCTAATACATTTACTATCAGTTCTTTATCAGAAATTTAATTTTGTATGTTCAGTTTGGTTATTTATTTACATTTTAAATGGTGCTTATATAGCCTATTTAGTGGGACGGATGGCCGTGTGATGTAGATACTCGACTGTCGACCTGATAGAGTCCTCGGTGAGGACCATGGGAATTTTTCCAGGTGAATTGTGTTTCAAAGTCGTCCCACAAGTCCACCCAGTTTTAAATTGGTACCTGACTTAAGTTGGGGAAGTAAAGGCGGCTGGGCGTTTTGCTAACCACACAATCCCTTCTTATGCCGAGGTTATAGAAACAAGTGAATTCTACACTTCATCTGCCCGATGGCCCGATAGGGCTAAAGGAACTTTACTTTTTATATAACCTTTAACTTGCCATCCTTTCATTCACTTCAACAATATTAAAATAGATTAAAAACAAACAAACAGCTATTATGCCCTTAATGTTGAATGTATCAGAGATTTCAAATGAAAAAAAGAAATAAGTTCTATAAATATCTTCTGTATTTAACTATACAGTCAAAGTGTCGTTATAAAAAAAATATTATATCATTATTTTTTAGCATGAGTAGAGTTAAACTACAGTGCGATGACGAAGGTAGCTAATGGTGAGTTGGTAGTGTTCTGGCTTAAGTCCTATCTGCATGCTGAATGTTATTCAGTTCAAATCAGAGCATGTCTATGCACATATGTCTTCCATTATACCTGCGAAAAAAAGGTGCGCAGCAACCGTTCCATTAGTGGTTTTTATATTTTTGAGAGGAACACTCTATCTTTACAGGGTTACCGCTATCACAAGGACATGGATAAATTGCCTTGGATCGCTCTGAGGATTTAACCCATGACTTCCAGATCGTTAGTTAAGTTCTGTACACCGCCGGATAACCTGTTTCCCCATTCTATGAAGGTATAACTAGTTGACTATAAATGAAAATTATCTATAAATATAAAATTATACTTTTAAAAATGTGCCACTAGTTATCTATAAAATAACAAGCTATATATAAAAGTACCGCGCGAAAAAAAGGTGTAAACTTGCATACATTCGGTCAGCCTTGAATTATTAAACCCACCAATGTCTTATGAAAAAAAGATCTCTTGATACTTTTAATATTTTAACAGAATTAAGTTATCATTTCATTCTAGCTATGGAGGATTCAAATGATGAGGGCAGAGATAGAGTTTTTAGTATGTAACTTAAGAAATACGTTCTCTTAGCCCATCAGGGCAAATGAATGTAGAATTCATTTGTTTCTTAAAGCTATGATATTGTGTTGTTACCACAACGCCTAGTCGCGTTTACTTCCCCAAAGTCAGATAACCTTTTTAAGCTGGGTGAAATAGTGGGACTCAAACGAACTTTTACAGGTCGACTTGCGAGTGTTCTACACCACTCGGCCACCCATCGCACTTTATATACCATAGACCACATGTTAATTTCGTCGTTAATTGAGTTTTTTTGTGTAAACATTCTAAAACATTAACAAATAATGATACTCAACAATATTTAATATATATGGTACTGGAAAGTACGTTTATTCCGTTTAACTCATCAATAAAGTCATAGAATACAAAACAAGTAAAGAAATGGATAAGTGTTTAGAATACTGATGTATTAAAATTTAAAAAAAAAAGTTTTGAAGTACAAAAAGAAATGTTTAAAAAATAACTGAACATTTGTATTATTTGTTTATCTAAAGCAGTCCTCCTCAAAGTGTTACTCGTTACTCACTGGTGGGTCGTGGACAGGTAGGTCGTGAAAAGTAAGTCGCGGAATAAAAAAAACAGATGTTTAATTGAGTCGCGGAATAAAAAACAGATGTTTAATTGAGTCGCGGAATAAAAAAAAACAGATGTTTAATTGAGTCGCGGAATAAACAAAACAGATGTTTAATTGAGTCGCGGAATAAAAAAAAACAGATGTTTAATTGAGTCGCGGAATAAAAAAAACAGATGTTTAATTGAGTCTCGGAAATAAAAGAGCTGTCCAAATGGGCAAAGTGATTAAATTGTCAAAGTTGGTGGTGAAGTATAAAATGTTAAGACCCACTGATCTGAAGCATCTGTTTGAAATAAGCCGGCTATATGTCTCAGTACTTTTAACCAAACATTACATCGATACAGAGAGGTATGGGTTTACAATAGTTCGCGTACTGGGCACAGTCCAGAAGTGGATCTGGCGTCGTCATATAACATTCCGCCGGTGGTCTCAGACATGGAGGAATGACCATCTGACATGACTGACCAGCTGGACATCCACGGCAGGCGTCGTTAGGGTCGTAAGGAGGGTAAAGTGTGGTAGTGGTCAATGTGGTTGACACATCTTGAGTGGTGGACACATCATTAGTGGTGGACATATCTTTAGAGGTGAAATCTTCCTCTGACTTGCTTTCTACTTTTGGTTTTTTAAAGCGCAGTTTGAATGATGACACAGACTGCGACACTAGAAACATAATCTGTAGGGGGAAAAAGGAATGTTTTCCTTAACTATTTACAGTTCTTTTTGAAAAAAAATTAAGTTTATTTGAACTCATTAGATAATAGTAATCAAATTCCCTAAAAATAGAAAAGTGTTTGTGACAATTTTTCTTATTTTGATTTGAAAGAAAATCGAGAAAATAATTGATTAATGTGTAATAATCTCCCTTTAATGGTGTATTTGTTTTTCATATAAAAACTTGACAATTAGGACACAACTGTGTGGACAAATTAACCAATTCTCTAAATTTAGATTATTTCTACTTGCTTATCATTTCTACAATCATCTAAAACAGCTGCTATAGTTCATAATGATACAAAATTCTAAGTTTAGATGTAATAAATAATTTAAACATTAAGTGCATCATCTCAGCTGAATACTAAGAAATATTCTGCTACTATTATTAAAGATGTGATCATTCCATTTTTCTTTTAAATTAAATTATTACCTAATTATAAAAAAAAAATAAAAAGTAAAACCGTTTTCCCTCGAATATCAATCAAATAGTGCATCAGGCCCGTAGCGTGCGGGGGGTCAGGGAGCCGGGCCCCCCTGCGTTTTGTCTGGCCCCCTCTGCTTATTTGATCTACTTAGTAAAATGTATTGCCTGGCTCTGCTTATTTGATCTACTTAGTAAAATGTATTGCCTGCCCCCCCCCTGCTATTGCCTGGCCCCTGCTGTAGAATGCCTGGCCCCTGCTGTAGAATTTTCACGCTACGGGGGTGTAGTACATACAAAATGTCAGGCTTTGGAGTCAAATAGAAACGTTCTTAAGTATAGGGAAACTAGCGGCTGTCTAAGGTACTCTATTCTAGGAGGTTTAAATATTTAAACTTTTCCTAAGCCCACCGCAAGAAACGAAAATCTGGGAACTTTTCATGGGACAAATTATTTGTCAGTTGTGGTTAGTATTGGTGGATTTGGTGGAGAAATACTTTCCCCGAAATATTCATGAACTAAAATTTTACTCTTGATCTTTTATAATATAATTATTCATGAATCATATATCTTTCCACAGGGCCCAAAAAACGTTGCTTGCGTTCGGACCTCGAATAAAGCCTTTTACTAGAGATAGCAACATTGTTCGCTGTTGTCGTTAGCACTGCTCTTCCACCCCCCCCCCCTAAAAAAAAAACAACGGACCAACTGCTTAGCAGGTATAGAAAAAGTAACACAGGAATATTTCAACAGAAATAAACAACTTGTAAACAATTTTTTAAAAATTCTAATTAGTATGCTATTATATCTAAAGCTTATCAGTAAATTAAAAATATATATATATATAAATGTAAAAAAAATCACAATCAGAAAAATGAAACCCTTACCAGACAAATGAACAGAATTTTTGCCATGATTCTTGACGTAACGCTTGTCGTGAGTTGACTGATCCTGGATGAAAGTTTGTTGTTATATTTATACATGTTTTGTGAAGATCAATATCCCGTTGTTGTTTTTTTTGCACCAATAGAAAGTAAAATGAGATACATTGGTCTATTAATAGAACACATTGAAATCAGTAATATCCTACTTACTTGTCGTATTCATATCCTCATTGTTTGAGGAGATATGAAGAGAGCCTGTGGGTAGCCAGGTGAAAAGGTCAGACAGTTGGATGGATGACTTGATGGATGGATGAATACATGCATTATAAATCGATAGATGTGAATGGATGGATGAATGAGTGGCTTAATGGATGGATGAATAGGTGAATGAATAGAAGGATAGATTGATATCTCTATACTTATAAGACGCATTTGCTGTCTGTCTGTCTGTTCCCTTATAACTCAAGATCCAGACAACCGAATAACGTGAAATTTGGTACACGTACACATAATTACATGGGGATGGTTATAGGACATGTTTCGTTTCATCTCGATGGTTAATTTAATTGTAATAAATTATTTTTATTTTAGTATCTTTTACTATATTAAAGTAATCTCGACGGCGCCATAAATAAAACTCTTCTGTGACGTCATTTCCCGATGATCGAATAGAACTTGCGCGCTGGTGCTGTATCGTGCCT
>JAGDYQ010000178.1:960045-1273597 GCA_021962125.1 Bulinus truncatus
TATGGGCTGTACTGTATCTGTGGGTTGTTGTGTATCTGTGGGCTGTACTGTATCTGTGGGTTGTACTGTATCTGTGGGCTGTACTGTATATGTGGGTTGTTGTGTATTTGTGAGCTGTAATTATCTGTGGGTTGTACTCTATCTGTGGGCTGTACTGTATCTGTGGGTTGTTGTGTATCTGTGGGTTGTTGTGTATCTGTGGGTTGTTGTGTATCTGTGGGTTGTTTTGTATCTGTGGGTTGTTGTGTATCAGTGGGTTGTTGTGTATCTGTGGGTTGTTGTGTACTTGTGAGCTGTAATTATCTGTGGGTTGTACTCTATCTGTGGGCTGTACTGTATCTGTGGGTTGTACTGTATCTGTGGGTTGTACTGTATATGTGTGTTGTTGTGTATCTATGGGCTGAACTGTATCTGAGGGTTGTACTGTATCTGTGGGTTGTGCTGTATCTGTGGGTTGTACTGTATCTGTGGGCTGTACTGTATCTGTGGGCTGTACTGTATATGTGGTTTGTTGTGTATTTGTGAGCTGTAATTATCTGTGGGTTGTACTCTATCTGTGGGCTGTACTGTATCTGTGGGTTGTTTTGTATCTGTGGGTTGTTGTGTATCAGTGGGTTGTTGTGTATCTGTGGGTTGTTGTGTACTTTTGAGCTGTAATTATCTGTGGGTTGTACTCTATCTGTGGGCTGTACTGTATCTGTGGGTTGTTGTGTATCTGTGGGTTGTTGTGTATCTGTGGGTTGTTGTGTATTTGTGAGCTGTAATTATCTGAAGGTTGTACTCTATCTTTGGGCTGTACTGTATCTGTGGGTTGTACTGTATCTGTGGGTTGTACTGTATATGTGTGTTGTTGTGTATCTATGGGCTGAACTGTATCTGTGGGTTGTACTGTATCTGTGGGTTGTGCTGTATCTGTGGGTTGTACTGTATCTGTGGGCTGTACTGTATCTGTGGGCTGTACTGTATATGTGGTTTGTTGTGTATTTGTGAGCTGTAATTATCTGTGGGTTGTACTCTATCTGTGGGCTGTACTGTATCTGTGGGTTGTACTGTATATGTGGGTTTTTGTGTATTGGTGAGCTGTAATTATCTGTGGGTTGTACTTTATCTGTGGGCTGTACTGTATCTGTGGGTTGTACTGTATCTGTGGGTTGTTGTGTATTTGTGAGCTGTAATTATCTGTGGGTTGTACTCTATCTGTGGGCTGTACTATAACTGTGGGCTGTACTGTATCTGTGGGCTGTACTGTATATGTGGGTTGTTGTGTATTTGTGAGCTGTAATTATCTGTGGGTTGTACTGTATCTGTTAGCTGTACTGTATCTGTGGGTTGGACTGTATATGTGTGTTGTTGTGTATCTATGGTCTGAACTGTATCTGTGAGTTGTACTGTATGAGTTGGCTGTACTGTATCTGTGGGCTGTAATGTATCTGTGGACTTAACTGTCCTAAGCTATAATGTTCTCCAAGTTTTAAATATAGCTAGGTTTTCTCTAAATGGTATTTTGAGCCAAATGTTGAAACATTAAATAGATGTGCTACTTACTCGTTTATACAATGTGTATGGTGTACTGTATTAGTAATTGAATTCAATGCTTTAAGTTAAGTGTGGGAAAAATGACTCTTAGAAGGTGTAATGAAAAAACAGATACTCTTGTAACTAAGACAAAATGCTTTTTTTGACTAATAAACACAAGTTATAATGATTTACCTTACTCTGTGTCTTGGGTTGACATAATGGATTATTTTTGTCTCAGATTAACATACGTTTTGACTGAGATTAACGTTATTTTTTTTAATTAAACAGCTGTGTGTATCAATTAACCTAATGAGTGTGGCAGAGTAACCAGTAGTCTATTTTATGACAACATATTGTGCCTAATATATGATTTCGACACTTATATATATATATATATATATATATATATATATATATATATTTCAAACTGTTCTTAGATTCTGGTCACAGCTCTGTGTATGAAAACGGAAGCTAGACCTGAACCCCATCTATACAGAGCCGTCAGACAAGTGCAAGAAACTACAACGAGACCAACAACAACAGAGAAATGAGTGCGGCACTTGTCCAGCTGGTCAACAGTGTTACAAGGTGTACCCGATGTGCACAATGCCTCCCCTAGACTGCACCACCTGCGTGTTTCCCTGCCCCCCGTTTTACATGTGCAGCTCGTATCCTGTAAATTGACGCCAGTAAACCAAAGTAGCGTATCATATATGTGTGATTTGAAAGGATTGTAAAATAAAATTAAAACAATGTTCACTGTAAGCTAATAAATGTACTATCTGTGTGTGTATATTTAGAGGTGAAATTTAATTTTTCGTTCAGTTTGGTAATTTATTTACATTTTAAAATATCCAACAAGACATGTATCATCACAATGATTTCATTTATTTCAACAATCTTAACTCCTTCAAGCATGGTGGGATTAAAACCATCCCACCTATTTGAATTCACTTGCTGCACGGTGGGACACTTCTAGTCCCACCTAAAAAATCATCAGTAACTCATAGCACAAGAGGAGTTAATACATCCCACTTATTTCGGGAGTTTCGTTTCTTTACGGACATGCGCTGTGATAAACGACAGGATGTTATTTTATTTCATTTCGGAGCAAAGCTAAAAATACCTAATGCTTTTTAACCTACGATTCAACGTTTCATTATACCGTTGCCATTTTAAAAGTAAGTATTCAATTGTATTTATTTTTTTATATATCGATAAAAGAACATAATTAGATATATATTCCAAATTATTACTATTTTTTATATTATATTATAATTTTAAACATTAATTCTGTGGTGGGCATAAAAACGTCCCACCATGCTTGTAGTGCATTACTACAGAAACACATAATGACACATGGCTTTTTTTCTCTTTATTCTTTATCTTACATTTTTTAAAATAATTAATCGAAGAGTAACACCTATATTTTTTAATCATTACTATCTGTCAAAATATATATGCAATTATTTACGTGAAATATTTCATATTTTTATCGAAGTGGCTACGCTTACGTCAAGCGCCTTCTATTATTATATCTATTGACGTAAGCCGGAAAAAAAATACGAATTACGTCTTGATGTTACCGCTGCCACTGCGTAAACAAAAAGGGTTAGGGGTTAGGGATAAGGTTAGGGTTAGGGACAGTGTTAGGGTGTGGAGAAATATCTATTGACGTAAGCCGGAAAAAAAAATACGAATTACGTCTTGACGTAAGCGTAGCCTGTCCGTATTTTTATTTCTTAAAGTGAAAATAATAACATTAGTCTTACTCTTAGAACCTCATATTAGTCATATGAGAATAGGACTAGTAAATTATTATATGCCCAATATAATTACTTGATTGCTAGTCTTACATTGTTAGATATAATAATTAATCCATTCCCTATTGTTTCTTTATTTTTATTCTTATTTATTTTTTTTTGTATTTTCTCAGTCTCAACATCATGAACCGACTACAAAGACCACTGACAGCAGGAAATATAAAGTCGTCTATTTGAGAACTCAGAAGATGATATGGTATATGATATACTTTCAGACCATGAATCTGTAGTAGACTCCAATAACAAAGAGTCTGACATTAGTGCCATAAATGAAAAGATCCCATTTCTTTCTTTATCGGCTACAGAAAATGAAGACGGGTCAGATTGATATTCAACTTACTGCGCAGATTGATATTCAACCTACTGCGCAGGCAGAGAGTACTGAAATTTATGGATCTGTCTAAAACTGCTACTATAAATCTGCCAGGTACATTTTATCTCAATGTGGTCCAGCTGAGCACATTTTACGGTTAAATAATTCTGCTCCAAATGACATGTAATGCCAATTCCTAAATGATAGATTAAAATTGTTTATTGGTTTTCAAACGAACCTGTATGCACAACCGGAGAATAAAAGACATACACCAACTAATGCTGATGAAATACGCACCTTCATTGGGACAAGTAATTTTGCGAGCATCAATTTGATTCCTAGTTATAGGGACGACACAAGCTCCCTACATTATTTACAGAACAGTTTTATCAACAAGCTGATGACAGTCGGTTGTCTTGGATCGGGTCGAAAACTGCTTCATTGAATCAGCCAGGTACATTTTCTGCTCAATGTGGTCCAGCTGTGCGCATTTTACAGATGAATATTTTTACTCCATATGACATGTAATGTCAGTTCATAACTGATGATATCATCAATTTGATTGTTTTTCAAACAAACCTGTATGCGCAACCGGAGAATAAAAGACATACAACAACTAATGCAGATGGAATACACACCTTCATTGGGATAATTAATTTTTCATACATCAATTTCCTTCCTAGTTATAGGGATTACTGGATCTGTCTATGTTATTTACAAAACAGTTTTATCAGCAAGCTGATGACAGTTGATCGTTTTAGAAGACTTGTCTCACAGCCTCAACGACAATTCTCTCTTACCTCAGAGAAACAGACAAGACCCTTATAAGCTGTACAAATTCCAACTAATCTGTTAACAAAATTACTTTTAAAACATTTTAAGTGCAGTGTGCTGAGGGTTTCATTTCTAACACAGTTGTACACATTGCTACACCCTATGCTTCGCTCCTTCTGAGCCAGTACGCACTACAAATTCCAAGGTTTCTCTGAAATTTCATTGGTGCCATTCAAAACACCTACCCGAAAGAATCAGTAGAAGACATTGTGCTGTCTGCAGCACGTAAATCAGAAGTTTGAACAACTTGGGACCGCTCTGCCTCAGAAAGAGAAAGTGTTTCAGAGACTATCACAGATTATGTAGTAGTTGCATGGTGGGACTAAATATGTCCCACCTTAGAAATGTTTACAAAGACATTATTTTTTTTTATTTTTTTTACTTTTTTTGCCATATTATGTTATATGTCAAGAACTATTACTAGAACCTGTTTTTATATTGATTTGAAAAAATAAAAATTCCTGTGCAACTAGAGCTTTTTTTTTTTTTCATGAATTTTCTGTGCTTCAAAGAGTTAAAAGAAATTAAAAAAAAAAAACAGCTATTACTTAATGTTAATTGTATTTAACCGACAGGACGAGTTAAAAAGAAATAACTTCTGTGAATATTTTGAGTATTTATCTCAACAGTCAATTTTTTGTGATAAAAAAAACATACTTAATGCATTCACATTTGTAGAGATATTTTGCTGTGTGATGACAAAAGTAGCTAATTGACTCGATGGAGCTCTGGTAATTTGTCTTTCATGCTGAATGTTTTGAGTTCAAATCACAGCGTATCTATGCACCTCAGAGCAAGTAATGGGTCAAATGGTTCACAAAATTGTATGGGTCACATGGGTCAATGTTCCCTGACCACGACCCATCCTTAGTCTCCGCCCGACCCTAAAAAAAAACCCGTCGTCGCGCGATTTTTTTTTTTAAATTTCAAAATGGTTTCTATGGCGACGGCCGCCATCTTAAAAATAACAACATGCAATGGGTCATGATGGGTCTGGGTCAAGAACTTGATGGGTCATATGGTTCATGGGTCAAGCTCAGTGACCCATTACTTGCTCTGATGCACCTGTTATCGTACACTTGTCAATGGTGGGGTGTTAGCAAAAAGTGCGAAACAACCGTTCTGTTACTGGTTTAGTTTTTTTCAGATTGGAAACACTTTGACCATACATGGTAACCACCATCACCAGGACAATTAAAAATTTCTTACCGAGAATTGAACCTAGGACTTTCAAGATTGACGGTTAAGTGGTCAACATCACCGCTCCGCCTGTGCTGCCAAGTATATTAATTGAAGAGTGGGATATTAAAAAACAGCGCTTCTCCGAAAAATGCGATCCAAACTGACTGCGTCAGCATATTGCGAGATATTGTATCTTCACTGGACTTCATAGGACATTCGCCTACAATTTCGGTTTATTGACCAAGCGTAGGTGATCGTAATGCTGACAATTAGTAAAACTCTACGTCATCATTGCACAGTTCAGCGTTCGGCTGTTCTACAAAATAGTGGGCAAAAATAATTTTATTTTCAAACTTGCAGGTAACACTTTCATTCTATACCAGAACAAATTGACACCAATATCGGCCCAATATTACGAAAGATATTTTTTTTTAAATATTATAGGTTATCAATAAAGATGGTTACAATTAAAAGTAAGACTACTTATCTATAAAGATACAACTATATTTCTATAAAAGTACCTCTAGTTATCATAAAGATAAGAATAGTTATCTGTAAAAGTGCAACGAGTCATCTATATACCAGAGCAAGTAATGGGTCACTGAGCTTCACCCATGACCCATCAAGTTCTTGACCCAGACCCATCATGACCCATTGAAGCAAGCTGCTAACATGGGACATATTAAAACTGTTTAAAAGTAAAAATATTCTTCAACAAACTATGCACATGCCCGGCTACGAAATTTAAAGCACAAAAAGTAAAAAAGATAAAAGTTTTTTATTGAAGGAAAATTTCAACTTGTTGCAACAGTTTTCCTCTGTAGCCATGCAAAATGACAGACAAAGCTTCAACTGTTTCAGGATGCATGTCTAGTTTGGATGTTTTTTTTTTAATATCATATAGATGGTATACTTTTTAAAAAAAAAACATCAATTCTACCAGTTATTTTGGATTAAACATTTTTAGTGAAAAGAAAACTTTAAATGCGTTTTTCTCATTTTGTCAATTTTAGCTCTCTGTATCCTACAATATTTCCATTATTTTTTTTTTACTAATTTAGTTAGGCATACGATTTTTTGTATAGGTAATCAAAACTGGATATTACAGAGAATAAGGTAGTTTTTATCCCATTACTTTAAAGTAGTTTCACAAAATAAAGATTTTATTGCAGAATTTTAATATAAAATTAGGCATTTGAAGATGCCTAAATTAATAACATTCATAATGTGCTTATTTTTTTAAGATATTTTGATAAAAGATACATTATTCTCTCAAGTGTCTTATAATCTTTAAGAAAACATATGTTTTAATTGTAAATCTTTAGTAGTTTGCGAAATCTTCGAAATATTCTTAATGTTGTTATTTTCAAGATGGCGGCCGTCGCCATAGAAACCATTTTGAATTTTTTTTTAAGTCATTATTCTTCTAATTACATCACACCTAATCATATATATGAATTTGATTTGGTTTGAGTCAGTAGTAACGTTTTTAGAAACCCAGATAAGGTACTACCTTAAAATAAATAATTAAATAATAATTAAATTAAATTATAATTAAACTTACAATATCGCTGCCAGTGTTTCACATATAATTTTCTATATAAATGTATAGAGAAAAGGCACGTTTTGTTTTCGTCGCAAATAAAAAAAAATCGCGAACGACGGGTTTTTTTAGGGTCGTGCGGAGACTAAGGATGGGTCGTGGGTCAGGGAAAATTGACCCATGACCCATGTGACCCATCCAATTTTGCGACGCATTTGACCCATTGACCCATTACTTGCTCTGCTATATACACATAATTGAAAAACATTAACTAGACATCGACCGTTACCACAGTGGATAGAGTCCAGGTAAGGGCAATGACAGTAGACCAGACCAATAGAATATAACTTCAATAATGACGTCATTGAGCAGAGAGGAGCAGAGAGCACGGGCCGGATCTAACAGTCGTAGTTTACACATGTCACGGATAAATCATTTTTGTAACTAAATGAACTGGTCTTATCTCGACCTAACTCTGTGTCACGTCCGAACTACAGTACCCCTACCTTGGATCTACAGCACCCCTACCTCCGACACAGCACCCCCATCTCCGGCCTATAGCACCCCTACCTCCGACACAGCACCCCCACCTCCTGCCAACAGCTGCCCAACCTCCGGCCTATAGCACCCCTACATCCGACACAGCACCCCCATCTCCGGCCTATAGCACCCCTACCTCCGACACAGCACCCCCATCTCCGGCCTATAGCACCCCTACCTCCGACACAGCACCCCCACCTCCTGCCAACAGCACCCCAACCTCCGGCCTATAGCACCTCTACCTCCGACACAGCACCCCCACCTCCTGCCAACAGCACCCCCCATCTTCTGACCTTCACTGCCCATACCAACTCACAAACAATAGCTGCACAATCATTCGTTAATCTTTCAAACTTTTTATTTATTTTGTTTAAACAAGACGTGAGTCTATGAATTGGTGTACTGTGAAGGTGATTATAGGGAAATGTGGGTGAACATTCCATTGACCTGTAACGACAGATTATAACATATAACTGATGCTTTATGCAGCAAGTGTTGCCAACAGCAGATCGTGAAAGAAAAAAAAAGGTTTCAATTTTATTACATTTGGTTTGTATTATTTTTTCCTAGTCAAAACTTTACATTTTATAACTATACTTTTAACATATGAAGTGAGGATTGTTAAACTTTATTTCTAAAATATTCAATGTTATTTTTTTTTATTTAATGTTTGTATTTTTCTATTAAGATTTAGGCTATGTACCTCTGGCTCTTGTCTTATATTACTGTTTTATTCTGCAGACTTAGTTGATCTTATTATACAATAAAAATACGCGTTTTAAAATTAAATAAAAAGATTACTATCTGAAGATTCCATTTTTAATAGCCGTAACCAATATGGTATTTTGGTGCAAGATTGGATATATCAATATGTTGTGTCATCAGCCGAGAAAAATGTGTTTGCTTTACCAGTGATATAACCTTGTTCAGTTGCGTTTGAGTCGAGTTCACTATCGATTTATTTATCCAGCCATTTTTAATTCTTTTAAGTTAATCATAAAATTTGATTTTTTTTTGTCCTGTGTTCTACGTACTGGGTGTAGGTAGTAGAAGAATTACGATACTTGGTACTTGTTTTACCATGCACCTGTTTTTTAGTAGTACATTTTTATAGAACTTGAACCCAAACTTGCACCATGTCTATTTCTCGGTATTATTTTTACATTTACTTTCAATCAGGTCAAAACCATATTTAAAATAAAAAAAAGACATCAATTTTTTTTTTTTTATATATGTCACAAACCATTAGTAATGACTATAGAAAGCGCCACACAAGTACCCATTCTTTTCTTATGGGCAATGAAACAGTATAACAGCCAGTCACAACATTTGCATTAGTGGATAAATATAAATAAACAATGACAAAAACTTTGTCTCTACATGTGAATCAACACTTTTTTATATGATAGATAATTCATTGAATTTTTTGTATTATTATAGTAAATTTAAAAAAAAAATTAAAAATGTTTTATATATATTTATATTGCCTTAGAATGTATCTTATCTAATGCACATTGATGCTTGTGTACAATGAATTTGATTAAATCCGGATAAATGAGGAAAAAATGAACATTGTATTCTTTAACAATAAAATACTGTCAGCTTTCTTCTTAAGGGAAACAACTCAATATTTATCCAATATCATTTCACTCCCGAGTTATGTCACGAAAGTGAGGTCACGTGAACAGTTTAGAGACTAAACCAAGACAATACAATCTAAACCAAGACAATATATATTTATATATATATATATATATATATATATATATATATATATATTTATATATATATATAAATATATATTTATTTATATCTCACATATTCCCATAAGCTCCCGCATATTCCCATAAGCTCCCGCATGTTCCCATAAACACCCGCATATTCCCATAAGTTCCTAATATTCCCATAAGCACCTTATATTCCCATAAGCTCCTACATATTCCCATAAGCTCCTACATATTCCCATAAGTTCCCTAATATTCGCATAACCTCTCAATATTCCCACAAGCTCCTACATATTCTCATAAGTTCCAACATATTCCCATAAGCTCCTAATATTCCCATAAGCTCCTACATATTCCATTTAGCACCTTATATTCCAATTAGCTCCTACATATTCCCATAAGCTCTCACATATTCCCATAAGCTCCTTATATTCCCATAAGCTCCTAATATTCTCATAAGCTCCCACATATTCCCATAAGCTCCTACATATTCCCATAAGCTCCCAAATATTCCCAAAAGCTTATGGAAATATAAAAAGTTTATGGGAATATGTAAGAGCTTATGGGAATATGTAGGAGCTAATGGGAATATTAGGACCTTATGGGAATATGTGGGAGCTAATCGAAATATGTAGGAGCTTATGGAAATATGTGCAAATTGATTCTACTCCTGTTTAGTATTTGGCGACTATAGGCTTTTTGTTTTTTTTAACCACATAAGGTCAAATTTTTACGCAACAGTAAATTTCACTCCTCCCTGTTTTTCAATTTTCTGCTATACAATGATCAATGGCTATGCATAAGTAGATTCAAATCTATGCTAATTATCGAAACTGAGAGATAAGGAAATAGAGAGAGAGAGAGAGAGAGAGAGAGAGAGAGAGAGAATGGGAATATATGGGAACGTATGGGAATATGTGGGAGCTTATGGGAATATGTGATATATATATATATATATATATATATATATATATATACAGATAGAGAGAGAGAGAGAGAGAGAAAGAGAGAGAGAGAGAGAGAGAGAGAGAGAGAGAGAGAAGGGGGGAGAGAGAGAGCGAAATAAGGAGAAAGAGAAAGAAAATGGGAATATTTGGGAGCTTATGGGAATTCGCATGAACTTATGGGAATATTATCACATTATGGGAATATTAGGAGCTTATGGGAATATGTGGGAGCTTATGGGAATATGTAGGAGCTTATGGGAATATTACGAGCTTATGGAAATATATTGGAGCTTATGGGAATATTTAGGAGCTTATGGGAATATGTAGGAGCTTATGGAAATATTTAGGAGCTTATGGGAATATTTAGGAGCTTATGGGAATATTACGAGCTTATGGAAATATATTGGAGCTTATGGGAATATGTAGGAGTTTATGGGAATATGTGTGAGCTTATGGGATTATGTAGGAGCTTTTGGGAATATGTGCCAATTTATTTTATTCCTGTTTAGTATTTTGCAAATTGGACTATAGGCTTTGTGTTTATTTTCAACTACTTTGAATTTTTTTCATTCTTCTTATAACCATGGTTAAAGGGTGAGTAACTGGCACATAAATATTTTATGTTAAAATTAACTGGATATATGTTATGTAAAAAGAAAGACCAAAAACAAATTAAGGGGAATTATCTATTTTCATCGCTCTACTAAGGCTATTTCTCCAATAATTTTCACAGAACACGGACTTTTCTTTGGGGCTTATCTAGCGCGTAGTACATGTGCAAAATGTACTTTATTTTTCTATCATGTGGTATGACAATAGACGATCTACTTTCTAATAGAGGACACCATAGCAGAAGGTGTTATGATTGATGTGGCAGGAGAACACCATTGCAAAAGGTGATATAATTAAAGTAGCACAAGAAGCGAAAAATAACATTGAATATCAAGGTAACCGTGTTAAGTCAATAGACTCTTGTCACATACATACAAGTTTACTGTGTCACTGTTGACGACATTATGAAAATCAATACGTCTCTAGCCGTACGTTATTATTAGTACTATATTAACCTATGAGCAAAATATGATCCTGCTTTGGGCGGTCACCACACAGAAACACAATCCAAACAATGTTTGTAACCGAATTTATCTTGTAATTATTAAATTCAATAACTATATTGCACGATTTGGAATAGAAAAACATGAAAAAAAGTATTGGGGAAAATAAATGAGTTCAGGACATTGTGTTATCATAGAGAAAGTCAGATTTTGAACTTGCCAAGATGTCTTAGACAATGCGATCGGTGATATTAGTACTAATAAAATCTACTGCTGAGTCCAGGTCTGTGGAGATATGTTATGGTTCACTTATTGTACAGTTATTAGTATCTATATACATAATAGCGGTGTGGGTTCTGCGTTAAATCTCGAAAGTAAAGAATTAATACAACAGTATTGCAGTTTAAAATCATCGAACATAAACAATAGTAATACAAATCATGAAAAAATTGGATCTTCAAAAAACCAAAAATAACTTAGCCTACTGATCAAACCTAAGGAAATATAACTCTATGCAAAGGTCTTGCAGGGTACTGCTAATATTTTTTTTTTAAATGTACATTAGCAGATTTTCAGAGAATGTTAAAAGCATTGAAGATGACGAGCGGAAAAAAAAAACTATGCTAAACGTATCTGGTCCCGTTGATACTAATGGAGGGGGGTGCACCAACATTAGTGTTGAGCTTACGGCGTCAAAGGGACATGTTCCGGCACTGAAAGTACTCTAACATTCTGGAATATTTCAGAGTAAGTGTAAAAATTCGGTGGCGTTTTATCTGTATGATGTAGGTTATGAGTTCAAATCTTAGTTTTTATATTTACCTACATATGTCTTCCGTGGTGCCTCCATAGCTGCTGCACACTCGTCTACGATAGAAATAACCAAAAAAAAAAATAATAATAAACGCCCTATAGTGCGGTTCACTGGACGAAGCGATAAACATTTCAGCATTAACGGAGGTTTCAATGATAATACATGTTTCATTTTCAGTCACTATTTTCTTTTCTTAATTCATGTTCTAAAATGGGAGGAAGAGCGTGGAGCTAGTCCTAATCAGGCGGCAGTTATTTTTTAACTTTGGCTGGCACTAAAAGTTTCAAAATTCAGTTGAGTATATAAATTCTACGGAAGACGTTGATATGGAGTAAAGTTTATATATTTAACTTTATATCATTATTATAGAAATAACCCTGTATGTAGCTCATTTAGGGTTTTAAAAAAATGAAAAATACATCGACACTTCTAACTTAGCACCTCAGGGCGTCCTCCATCTGCTATGGGCACCACACGTACGCACCCTTTTAAAGGGGCTGTAATGATTAACTCGATAATTTAAAATTCTTATTTAATCAGTATCCTTTTCCAATATCATTTATTATTTTTAATTATTGTATTTATGCAGTTAAGTATTAAAGTTAACGCACTTGTTACGGGAACATACGTGACTATTATATTAGGGTATAAGGAACATGACATATATAATTTTTTTTTTTCAGAATTTTTTTTTTCAGGATTAGGGTTAGGGATAGGGTTAGGGTTAGGGATAGGGATAGGGATAGGGATAGGGTTAGGGTTAGGGATAGGGTTAGGGTTAGGGTGAGGGTGTGGAGCAATATTATTTACGGCTGGTACCCGAAGTAAAAAAAAAATACGGAGACCACACGTATGGTCCCGTAACAAGTGCCTAAAGTTTATATAGCAATTGCAGAACCCGTAACCATCTGGTCGGCAGGCGAGCGCTCTACTTCATTATCATCCTGTGCCTCATGATATCTTTGTTCTAATGTTGTTCTTTTTATAAGGTGAATAAATCATGACATGTCTTTATTGATTTTATATAATGTTCATAGATATTGTATCATTGAAAGCGGGATTGTGTTGAAACTCTGGCTTATTACAAGTCCATTGACTTGTGAAGAGGGAAGATCATTTAAAAACTAAACTCTGAGGGTAACAAACTTTGTGATTTCCCATCATTCCGTCTTTTAATCTTAATGCTCTGGCTGCACCATATTCGTTCGTTTACCTTGCAGAGTGTTTCTACATATAAATAGTTAAAGAGTGAGTGAAAATCTGGTAGACAGGAAAAGAAAGTGTGAAAAAAAAACCACGGCCTTGACCTGACACAGTTTAAGTTTCAAGACAGCGGCTTTCTTTATTTCAGAAAGCAGAGAGTGGAAGTAGTTGGCAACGTATTTTTTTTTTTATGTATTGCATGTAGTAGGGGAGTTGGCTGCTTGATTCCATTTGGTTCTCAGGTTAGCCACAATTACACATTCAAACTTTTACTTTAAGAATTTTTAGACTTCAACTTTTTAAAAGTATTATCTGTCGTTATCACAAGAAATATAAAAAAAAAACATATCAAATAGAGTAACATTTTCTATTTTTGATAAGTTACAATTAGAGGGTGTGGATTCAGAAATTTAAAAAAAAGTATTTTGACACCATTTTTGTTAGTAAAAAATAAAAATAAGTAGTCTCATAAACTTTTCTTTCAGCGTGCGTGTTATCTTTGTGGTTAAAAAGTTCTGTTCTATTTCGGAATATATGTGCCCGGCACTTGTAGAACTTAAACCATGTTCGAACTTTTTTTATATGTTGCGTTCCTCATTTGTCTGAATGGAGTCGTAATCACAGTGTAAAAATAGAGAAAGTCCTCGGAATAGGTAAAAGTTGCTTTAAAATTAGCGCATTTTATTGTGAATATAATATATTATATACACTGACATTGCACTGAAAGCTTATTATAAGTTCCATTCTCCTGAAAAATGGTGTTTATTTTTTTAATTTTGAATGAATCCCCCAGCAAAATTTTGTTTTTATGTTTTTTGGGGGCATTTTTTGGTGTTCCCAAAATAAGACTTTTTTTTAATAATTGACATATACTCTAATGCAAAGTTACACTTCTCTTACTTTAAAATGTATTTAATTCATTGTTTACCCTCATATGTTAGTTACCGTTCTGATATTTATAATACTACTTTTACTTTCAGCTTCAAAAAATGAAGGATCTGCAGATTATTTTATTGTATTTTATACTGCTGCTAACTACTGTGTCTCCAAAGATTATTGACCTGTCCCACAAACATGGATCCAATACATTCGTTTTTCCAGGTGAGCCTCGGTACAACAGATCAGTCCTACACTCTGGAGAATTTATGAAAAATGTCTGGTAAGTGGCTGTCACTGTTAGATTAATTCCGACATTGTGATTAAAATTATAGTTGAATTTGTGTTGTATTTTGTGGAATATTCTTCTCATGATTATATTTACGTTGAAAACCATGTTGGTTTAATATTTTAAAATTCTTTACCCCCCACCCCCCCCCACCCTCCAAAAGCTAACAAATTTCGGCTAGATGTATATATATGGGAGTGATGGATTCATATTTTTTTTTTTATAAATATATATTTTCTTGCTTTAATGAAAAAATGACTTTTTTTCTTGATTTGTTTTTTTTTATATTTCTGTTTTTATTTTCTTCTTGTGAGAGTAAATTTTTAAAAAAGAAATTCAAAATAAGGTTGTTTTGATATATTGTATGGTACTTTGTCTTCCGACATGACACTTTTTTTTTTTTACTATTCTGTGTAGAAGCCCCGCGGTTGAAATACGGTCGTAATGATCTCATTAAAACAAATGTGTGTGTGTAGGGGGGGTGGGATAGAGGGGGAGGCTAAGGCCAAGGAATGTCTACCAATTAAATGATTTTTTTTTTTTTTTTTGCAGAAGTCCCTAAAAAGAATGAGATGTTTATTACTTGGATCTTATAAAGTACTAAAGGGACTTTTTACGTTTATGTTGGCCATCTTTCACTCCACTCACCTCCCCCCCCCCCAACCAACCATAAGTGCAATGGTCATCATGGAGGCAACACGGAGGACTTAGAAAAAAAAAACCCACAAAAATCGTTCCTAATTTATTTGGAATCTATTTATTATTTATTTTTCTGAAATTAATTGTTAAAAACAAAAGCTCGAAAACCAACTCATATTTTTTATAAATTCTTTTACTTTTTATGCGTATTGAATTTTACACATTACAATACTGTACAAAATTTTATTTTCAATAAACATTGGTTTAATCATATTTGTTAGTGTAATAATCAGATTTAACCTTGAGATTTATTAATTATCTGGCCACTTAGTAGCGGAAGTAAAAAATATTATATTTTTGGGGAGACAAACATACCCATAACAGTTAGTAACAAAAAAACGTCATACGCATTATTATTTTTCGTATATTACTTTTTTTTTTCGTTTATATTCGTGTCAACCAATGTCATCTTTTGCTTAATGACTGTGGCCTGCGGTGGTTATTGAAAGGTCACAGTTTCACTGATACACCCCCACACACCCACCCACCCACCTAGTTAGATATTTCGGCATAAAGGGTTGTTCTTATGGAAACGTAGGCTAGGCGACAGAAATAGAGCCTTCACTGCTTAAGGGGCTCCTTCTAGAATTAGTAATTCATATAAAGCCTGGGGCGAAATTGGCACAGCAAATGTTATTTGGCATACGGTCCCTAGAAATCTCTAGTTTTCGCTGTGTTTGATTATTTACAATGTATGATCTTTTGCTATATTTCTAAATATTGCCTTTTTCCTAATATGTTTATCCAAAAAATAATTCCTGGGTGGAAGGGGAGGGAAGCTGTTGATTTGATATCTGTTTTATAATTATTGGTGGAAGGGGGAGGGTCTTGAATTTTGTTAGATAATGTGATAATAGAAAGGAAGAGAGTAAACATGTGATATTTTTTTTGCATTGTATAATACTAGTCATCATGCGGCGTAGCTTACGCCGCCCTATCAATATATTTACTGTACTTATTTTTTTTTAAATAAGCAATCAAACAAAATATATTTTATCATTCATTTTTAATTGCTCATTAAACATTGTCATATTTTTAGCATCTTATTATAAAATTTACTTTAGTTAATACACTACACTAAAGTATGGAGAATATTAGCATGTGAACGTTGATAATGGCTACATACAAGTGCGCTAAAAAAAAAGTAAAAAAAAAAGGAACATTATAAATATATTTATGGATCTTGCCAATGCTCTACTTCCCTTTGTTCACATCGAAGACTTTTACATAAAATCTATAAGAGTTACATCTAAAGTTTAAACTCTTCTCTCGACTTCTATACTTTGTCCTGCTATTTGAAATCATGGAAATCGGGATTTTCCCCAGAACAGCACAACAAAGAATTCATAAGAAAACAACGCGAGTTGTCGAACGTTGTTAAATGCATAATGCGTCTTGCTTGCGTTGACTTATTCGGGAATTCCGCAAATACGACTAATCTATCTATATATAAACTTGCGTCTTGCTACGTGGTGGTATTGCGCATGGCTGTGCGAGGAATAGAATTATTATATAGAGAGATAGATTTGAATGTTTGTTATATAATATTTAAATTTGTGCTTTAATGCCAATTGTTCGAGTGCGACCAGCCAAAAATCAAAATATCTTTCAAGTACTTTTGACGTAATACCTTATAATAGACAGTGTTCGGCATCAGAATAGACAATGTTCGGCATCAGAATAGACAGTGTTGGACATCAGAATTTTTAAAAGGCACACTAAACATTAAGATAATTTCAAAAAGAGGCTCATTTTATCCTTCTGAGACACTGTACATTCGTTATTCGATAGTCTATTGTTAGTAATGAATAAATGCTGTTTTTATCAGTTTCCGGCACACGTCATGAAACTTCGTTCCTACTGACATTTTTAGTGGCTTTTTTTTTCCTTTGTTTTGTTTACATATTTTACAAATATTTTCCCAATTTTATTCTATATTCGTATAGTTTTTACAACTGATTCTAGCATTTAATTACATGAATACTTTTACCGGAAACCAATCTCTGTTGCAGGGTGGAATCAGGGGCGTATTCCTCAGCTGAACACGGAGGTACCCACATTGATGCTCCTTCACATTTCATAAAAGGTGAGGTAGCATGAAGGTAGAGATCATGATTTACTGATCAGTAATGGTGCCTTAGACACAAAAATACAATTTAGTACTGGAGGAACTCTACTGTAGACATGATATATCTCGCAGATCATTGGGGAATAAAGAACGAAGAGAGCATCTAATTGTCACAACCCCTTTATCTTTCACCTCATTGTCACAATCCCTTTATCTTTCACCCAATTGTCACAATCCTTTTATCTTTCACCTAATTGTCACATTCCCTTTATCTTTCACCTGATTGTCTTAATCCCTTTATCCTTCACCTAATTGTCACAATCCCTTTATCTTTCACCCAATTGTCACAATCCCTTTATCTTTCACCTAATTGTCACAATCCCTTTATCTTTCACCTAATTGTCACAATCCATTTATCTTTCACCTAATTGTCACAATCCCTTTATCTTTCACCCAATTGTCACAATCCCTTTATCTTTCACCCAATTGTCACAATCCCTTTATCTTTCACCTAATTGTCACAATCCCTTTATCTTTCACCTAATTGTCACAATCCCTTTATCTTTCACCTAACTGTCACAATCCATTTATCTTTCTTCCCGCACACTCCCCCCTACACACTCCCCCCTACACCAACTCTTGTTATGTGAGAGATGACCAACTCTTGTTGTATGTTTCAGAATACTCAGCAAGTGGTGGATGACTCTTGTTCACACTACTATTAATATGTATGCATTTTGTGCTATTGTTGGCTACAAATAAAATAATTCCGCAAAATAAGTTTGTGATTAGTCGTAAAATGAGAATATATATTATTATAAAAGAAAAAAATTGGAAACTAACTGTCAAAGAAATGTTTCAAAATTCATATCAAGCTATGAATTTAAATTTCTCATAAAATTGTAAGGACAAAAATGTAGTCCAACTTGATGAATAGATGCAGTAAAATTAACAACTTATTCAGTTTTAACTATTATTAATTTAGGGGTAGTTTATATAAAAGTCAGTGCATTTTGACAGTGAAATATAAAATTACATTGTAGTAAATACCATTTGGTATAAACTGTTAAGACTAAATAACATTTATCATCGAATCTTCTCAAGTAACTGTCTAACCTCAAAACTCGCATTATTTAATTATTTTTTCTTTGTCAACTTTTTAACTTAACTTTTTTTCTTTTTAAATTATATAGTTGTATTTATTTATTTAATACTGGGAAGAATTCTAGCTTTAAGTCAAAAGAACTTCTTGCTAAATTATAAAAAATGTTTAATACAGTGGTTCTCAAAATAATGTTGGACGGGTGACCGAGTGGTGAAGATACTCGACTGTCGACCTGAGAGTCCTGGGTTTGATCCTCGGTGGAAATTTTATAGGTGATATTTAGTGCAAAGTCCACCCACCTTAAATGGGTACCTGACTTAAGTTGGGGAAGTAAAGGCGGCTGGGCGTTGTGCTAACCACAAAACCCTTTCATATGCCGAGGTTATAGAAACAGATGAACTCTACACTTCATCTGCTCCAATGCGATTCAGTTTTTCATGACCCAATAATAGCCTTTTCGGTTCTTTTTGTAAAGCAATAAAAAAGAAAAGCTTTCATTAAATGTATATATTATGTCGTTATCAATTGTTTTTTAAATACCTACTTTAGATCAGCACGCGAACCTCTGCATGGTCCCGACCCACATTCTCAGAACCACTGATCTAATACTTATGTTAGATTAATGAGCAGTAAGGATATATACAATATAATAATAGTCGTATGGGTTCTGCGTTAAATCGAAAGTAAAGAATTAATACAACAGTATTCCAGTTTAAAATACAATCATGAAAAAATCGGATCTGCCCGTAACCGAGCCTACCGATCAAGGGGATATGCAATGGTTTTGCAGGGTACAGCTAGATTTCTATAAAAGACGTGAACAATTGTGTCATGTTTAATACATTTAGTCTTTTTAGTTATCTTCAGCATTTATGTGTGGAATACAAATCCAATAAATTTTTATTGTAATTGCTGTCAGGTGGTTTGACTCTTGACGATCTTCCAATAGAGAACACCATTGCAGAAGGTGTTATGATTGATGTGGCAGAAGAAGCGAAAAATAATATTGAATATCAAGTAACACTTAGCAGGGTAATATTATTTCGTATGCCTTCTATTAAACATTTACATCATAAGTACATCGTGCTAATGTGTGGTACATTGTGGCACATATTGGAATTTAGTGGTTGTATATAGTGGTACATAGTGCACATACTGGTAGTACATAGTGATACATAGTAATACATTCCGGTAGTACATAGTGGTCAAAGCGATATTTTGTGGTAGTATATAGTGGTAAATAGAAGTTCATAGCAGTACAAGGTGTTACGTGATGGTACATAGTGGTCAATATTGGTACAAAATGGTACATTGTGTTAGTGCATACTGTTAGTTACTGTTACATTGTAGTAAATATTGGTAGAACATAGTGAAATAAAGTGGTCCATAGTTGTCAATAGTGGTACAATGTGGTAGTACATCGAGGTACATATTGGTTCATTGTGGTACACGTGGTACATACAAGTACATATTGGTAGTACAGCATACAAACAGCGAGTTCCCCACCTCTACTGCTTTCTACACTAATCCTAATTATTTCATCTAATTGGAAAACCAATCAGTACACTGTACGTTTAAATCAGGATTATTCTAATCACATTATTCAAGTGGTCTTGCAATCAAAGTAACAAGAAAATAACAAATACGCATCAATATATGCATTACTGTAAATTCTACACGCTATGATAATATACGAATTTCAAACAGACTCATACAATGCAATATCTAGTTGTACATTAGTACATTTATTTACTCTTTTACTAATCTGGGTGGCTTTTAGTGCGTCTTTCATTGAGCTTTGGTGGTATTCATTAAAACCATCTGGCAACAATGACTTTTTGTCTCGTTGATGAGGTGGCATTTGAAGAAGGGGCATCTGCAATATGTTTTACTACTCTATCTCTTATTCTCTATATCTGCAAAAAAAAGGGGGGGGGTGGACGCATTGCTTAAAATCGCTCAGACTAAGAGTTAAAAAAACATTTACTAGCGTTTAATAAAAAAAAAACAATTATTACTATTATATATTATAGTATATATATTTTATTTTTCTGAATTCAGGTCCTGGATTGGGAGAAGAAATATGGCGATATTCCATATGAGGCAGCTGTTATCTTTAATTTCGGCTGGCACACAAAGTTTCACAATCAAACTGAATACATCGACACAGACACAAATGACTTGGGGTAAGACTAGGAATAAAAAAATTATTGCCCACAATTTTATCAGATAAATCATTAGTACAATATTTTATTATTGAAAAACTGAAAAGAAAATATGTATGTGTTATAATTTATTATCTCATAGCTACCCCCCAGCTAATGTGTGGCACTAAACAGTCTGTATTAATTGGGGCCCTTCTTAATAACCAGCAGCTAGAGGCTGTGGGGTGACTGGTGACATGTTATATGAGAGTATTACCATGTGTGGTGACTGATGACATGTTGTATAAGAGTATTACCATGTGGGGTAACTGGTGACATTTCATTCGTTTGCACTATCCCTTCCCCGCAATCAACCTCAAACCAGCTGTGGTTCTGAATATTCCTATTTCGGTTATATATATAATAGCAACAAACTATTAGCTAGGCTAATAATATTGCATTTTTTATATTTAAATATGTTATTTTGTGTTTTAAGTATTTCATCGTTTTTTTTAAAGAGTATTCATTAACTGTAAATACTCAAATTCTTGCTTCATCTCCATATCATTACAAGAAGAATTATGCTGAATAACTAGAGACGTACACACACAACGAATATTTTACGAAAACCTATGTATTTTTTAGAGCATTTTCGAAAAAAATGCTCTATTGTCCCCGTTTTGTCTGTCTGTTTGTCTATCCGTCATCACCCTAGATCTCAACAACCACAAGTCCTAGACCCATGATGTATATATCATTTTGTAGGTCTTGGCCTGCCATGTGTGCATCAAAAGTTCATTTCGCGATAGGACCTCTCAGGGCCCGGCTTCAGGGTACATAAAGGGCTTATATATTATATATAGATTATAAGCTAAACAAAGGGGCGTAATCATTATTTATTTTTGTAACAGTTATTAACCATGACTTATTTCCCTCTCTATTTATACTCTTAAACGTCCTGTTTTTACAGGCTTAATTTTTGCTTGTTTTTATTTAATATTTTCCTTTACTTTCTAAGCCGACGACGGCTGCCAAGCGTCAGTAAAGAGGTCGGAGATTATCTGTACGACCAGCGCAACATCAAGATAATCGGCACGGACGCCATGACTCCAGACCCTTTCTCACTGAACGGCAAGATAGTTGACGGCTTTCCCATACACCAGAGGTATCTGCCCAACAATAAACTCATTGTGGAGAATTTGAACTCCACTGACATATTGCCGCCCAGAGGTTTCCGATTCCATGCGACCCCTGTGAAGTACGTTGGGGCATCAGGAGCCCAAGTTAGGGCCTATGCTGTAGTTTATGAGAGCCAACAGAACGAGGCACCTGGGAGAAATGTAGTTTTCTCATTTATGAATTGTGTTCTGGTTTTTCTATCTTTCTTTATGTATTAAACAAGAGTGATTTAACGAACAGTTTTGTAATTCAAACGAATCTTGACTTGTTGGCCAAAAGTACATGATTTTTCAAATAAAAAAAAATTAATTGTTTCACCAATAAATTATGATATTTAAAATATGTTTGTATTTAAATTCAATATTTACCAAAATGTTTCATTGTAATGATATCTTTGATTCGTAATAAAATTACGATTTTATCATTATTTCTTTTACTCATTCTAATATTATATGTTTCTTCCTATTAATCCTGTTTTTTTTTTACATCATGTGATAATTGCCATAGAATGTTACACCAAGAATGTTACATCAATCATTAAGTCTATTATATGATGGTTTAATCTATGTATCATCTAGTCTATTATATTATGGTTTAATCTATATATCATCTACTCTATTATATTAATGTTTAATCTATATATCATCCCGTTCTCCGTGTTTGTCTAACTTTGAATCAGTCTAAGTTATTTTTTCTAATGCTGTATAAAACATTTTAAAACACGAATCATGCACATCTTTAATTTTAATTGGTTCATAAATTTTGATCGATTAATTAGAAAATCCCAGACCAGGTTGTTGTTATGTAACCGATAAAACAAAATTCTAAGACTAAACAGAGGATGAAGGGAAGGGGGGGGGGTGGATAGGACCTATAGCACGCTGGGGGCAAGTAAGTTAGGCATGGCTGAGATAACAGGACTGACCGCATCTTTATTCCACCTTTCAATTATTGCGCCACACACAAGAAGTAAAATAAAGAGCATAATAATCACTGTGGCTAAAAGCCAATCCTTTTTTTTTTAGGTAAAAAAATACAAAAAAAGAAACATACATATTGATATGTGTTGGCAGACACCATCTCTCAAATAGACAGACATTTCGCTTAACACAAGGTCAAGATTATCTAAATCCACCATGGCTCATTTTATGGCCAGTAATAATGATAATGATTACTATTTGCAGTCGGTAGATGAACTAGGACAGTGTATAAGAGTCATCTAGCCATGTGGATAAATGGTTACATATTCCCGTAATAATGTTGTGTATATTAGTTCGTGTCATCATGACATAAAAGTGATGTTTGTGTTAAGATAATATTCTCCACACAAAAAAAAAATAAGACGCATTCGTTTTTTTTTTACTCTGACCTACTTTTACATGACCTATATTTTTTGTATTACTTTTCTAAAAAAAAACAAAAACAGTCGCTTTTTTTTTATTTCTTTTTTAATGTTCCGTGTGTGGTTTGTTTTATTTTTCAGTTTTTTTTTATCTTTGATGTTTTTATTTTATTTACACATTTGTAGGACAGAATGTGCATCTTCGTTTTTTACACTTTTCTTTATTTAATACTATGTTCGTCATTTTCCACCATTTTCCGTATTCCCATTCTTGTTACCAATGACATTTTTTCATTTCAGTAATAGTCAATCAACAAAAACAATTGTAAACTGATTTTTTTTTTTTTTTGAGCAATAAAATCTAAATGAAAATTTTTTTTTTAAAAAAAAAAGGTTTTATATGATTTGGAAAATATTTTTTTCAAAAAGTAACACAGAATTTGTAATAAGTATAACTTTATATACTTTATATACATTTCGTTTCTGAGTGAAGCACAACACTTGCCAGTTTGTTATGACGTTTACAATAAACTCGATCCGTCTGTTGTTTATTCAGCCAGCTGGTGAAATGTACAAAACCAACGTGGTGTGGGACTCTAAAAGTTTTCCCCACGCCTATACTAGTCCGTAACAAGACAAGATTAAGAAGACAAGATGTAAGACAAGCTGTAACAAGACAAGATGTAAGACAAGCTGTAACAAGACAAGATGTAAGACAAGATGTAACAAGACGTCTTTTTGTTTCAACTTCAATGATCATGAGAGGATAAAAATCTAACATCACCGTCAAAAATGTATAACAATCAAGGCTATTATATGTGTCCTTCATTACTTTAGTCAAAACACGGAATAGAGTGCCCTTAAATTTTAGATCAAGTCCATCGCCGCTTCAAAGTCTTCTACCAATGATTTTTTTAAAATGTCGCCATGTGTGTTGTGTTCCTAGTTTAGACCCTAAATATCGACACATAATAGAATAATAATATACAAGTGTTGTGACCTTGGGTGAAATCTATACCAATAAACGTCGCTGTTTAACAGCTAGCTGACAAAGACGCCATTGTTTGATTATCAAATTCATATGGAAATAATTGTTTGGCTTTGAGATTTGATTAGTGTTGTTTTAGTCCCAGGTGATATTTTAGTTTCAGTTTTTATTCCGTTTTTTCTGTAATAATTTCAGTTTTTGTCTAGTTTTAGCCTTGCTGCTAATTTTAGTTTTAGTTCTCGTTGACGAAAATTCAACATTTTCGTTAACGAAGGTTTTAGTTTTATTTTTCGTCGACGAAAACGACACTAGATTTGATTGTTCATTTTTTTTTATGAAAAAAAATGTAAAGAAAACAAAACAACAACAAGAAAATATTTATATATAGGCCTATATATTCATCAAAATTTAATATTTCCTTATAACGACTTTGCTTTATAAATCAGACATGGTATGAATTGCACATTCAACAAGAGGTGATAAAAGCAGAGTTTTTAAAAGTAATCGTTTTCCAACAAAGTTTTTTATTTTTTATTTTTGTTTATTTTTGCAATACAAGCGCGTGAACAGCTGCCATGACCTATACCACGTGCTAGCATAGATCTCGATCTGAAACATGACGTATTATTGATGCAAGGGAAGTAGCCGGTTTATTACTGCTGTTCGTCATAGTTAAACACGGTTATATCCCTTAATCAGTTATGAGAATATTTTTTTTTTTACTTGTATTTGCTAAAAAAATTTTAAACAAGAATTAATTGCAAAATTAATTATTGAATCATGCATTGTCACGGAGCAAGAACATAAGTGCAAAATTTTAAGGAAATATATCAATAATAAGTGCCTCAAAAATGGATTACGAAATCTGTCCCTCAATAAATTAATAAACATACGTTTTGAGTTAAGAAAACGGTTTTTATCAAATGCTAATTAAGCTATTAGCATATATATGAAATTATTTCATATTTTTCATAAAATAGTTCTAAATGTTGCTTTGGTTAAAATAAAACATCACCCATGTTTTTGTTGTTATTATAGATGAACAGGTTATCATTGTTTGTACAAAGAATAACTCACAAGATGAGGAAACAACAAATTATTTTTATACCAGATGTACCCTGCATAACCTTTGCATAGAGTTATACCCCCTTAGGCTTGATTGGTAGGTTAGGTTATTTTTGTTTCCGGCTGATCCGATTTATGTATGATTGTATTTTAAACTGGAATACTGTTGTATAAATTCTTTACTTTCGATTTAACGCAGAACCCAAATCACTATTACTTATGTAAAAGATTGGAGACTATGTTACTTGAAATAGTTTCCTATAGTTACTTGTGAGAAGAGTTGGAACCGGACAACATTAAAATTTCTGAATGCATGCAAAACGATTTCAACAGCAACATTTTGAAAATAAATAACACAGATTTGTAAGGAATGCAAGGGACATAATTTAGTCTCCACTATATCCCCCGCCTCCAAAGTCGTTGTCCCCACCACCACCATCATAACCCCCACCACCACCATCATAACCCCCATCTCCACCATCATAACCACCACCTCCCCAGGTGTCATGGCCGGAGTGATGGTGTGACCCATCTCCCCAGGTGTCATGGCCGGAGTGGTGGTGTGACCCACCTCCCCAGGTGTCATGGCCGGAGTGATGGTGTGACCCACCTCCGCTGGTGTCAAGGCCGGAGTGATGGTGTGACCCACCTCCGCTGGTGTCCTGCTCATGATGACCGCAGTGGTGGTGGTGGAGGCGGCTGTGGCCTTGGGTGTGGCTTATGTCTCCGCCCCTGCCGTTGACATCATCCCTTCCAAAGTCATCGACACCACCACCACCACCATCGTCGCTCACATTGTAGCCCCTTTTCTTGCCGCCTTTGTCTTTTTTCTTTTCTTCTTTCTTCTTCTTTCGTTTGTCCTTTTTGCCTACCGTCTTAGCCTGTTGATAATGAAATTATTATTTTTTTTCAAATCAAAAATGTTATAGAGTAAACACGATGGAGAAAAATCTATTAAAATTTATTATGGAATCTACCCGCCCTCTTTAGCAAATCCTAGAGTCTAGGAGAAGTGTATTTCATATTTTATTGAAATGGTCGTGATGTACAATTTGGGAACCGCTAATTTAAGGAGCATTGGCCTAAAAATTAACCCATTTCGAGAAAAATGAAAACAGAACGACGAACAGATGGATGGATCAAAAGTCTTGCAAAAATTTCACTTTTTTTGTAGGTTGTGGCAGGGCAAAGCCAAGAATGGCGCTTAGCCCTACGATTTTTTTAAATGTAAATTGATTTTTTTAAAGAAATGTAATTCTAACGCAATTGCTCGTGTTACTTTCGTTATTGCCATCAAATTAAAGTACCGTAGGTGGGGCGGGATGAAATGACTCGTCATCCTTCCAAATATTTACTGGGAAAACTAGTCACTCTCTCCTTAAAACAAATTCATTCTCTGCTTTTTTTTCATAATTAAAACTAGGTCATTCTCCGCTTATCATAATTCAAACTAGGTCATTCTCTGCATGTCATAATTAAAACTAGGTCATTCTCTGCTTGTCATAATTAAAAGTAAGTTATTCTCTACTGGTCATAATTATATTTGTTTTAAAGAAGATATGTATTCATTAATGAATAAATAAGATATTGAAAGGTTTGGGGGGGGGGTAGAATGTACAGAAAAAAGTTGTTACTTTTGTTTTGTTATCGATTTACTTTTTTTTACATTTTACTTTTCATTGTCATGACAACTAAAAGCTTAGCTCATCTGTAATGATTGCTTAACAATCAGTGCCGGTCTTATTGGTGCTGGGCTCATCGTGGAAAAAAACAACAAATGTAGTCAGACTTTTTGACCCCAGACAGTACGACCCCCGCGACACCTCGACCCCCGCGACAATTCGACCCCGGACTATTCGATCACTGGCAACCTATTTTTGAAGTGTTTGAATCATTATTTCTGTGTATGTTTTTTAACTTTGTTCAAATTATGTATGTAATCTTTTATAACAGCATCATCCGCTTTGTTTAAATGTGTGCATGATTGTTTAAATATATGTTTAATTAATTGACACATGGGTTTTAATTGTTTAAATATATGTTTAATTAATTGACACATGGGTTTTAATTGTTTAAATATATGTTTAATTAATTGACACGTGGGTTTTAATTGTTTAAATATATGTTTAATTAATTGACACATGGGTTTTAATTGTTTAAATATATGTTTAATTAATTGACACATGGGTTTTAATCGTTTAAATATATGTTTAATTAATTGACACATGGGTTTTAATTGTTTAAATATATGTTTAATTAATTGACACATGGGTTTTAATTGTTTAAATATATGTTTAATTAATTGACACATGGGTTTTAATTGTTTAAATATATGTTTAATTAATTGACACATGGGTTTTAATTGTTTAAATATATGTTTAATTAATTGACACATGGGTTTTAATTGTTTAAATATATGTTTAATTAATTGACACATGGGTTTTAATTGTTTAAATATAAGCATTAGTTTTTTTTTTTTAAATACTAGTTATCAAAGGCCCGGTACCCGGACCGGCGAGTAGGCACACAGTTGGAGTTGAAAATGGTGATATATATATTAGCTCGTTAACAATCAGTCTATATACTTGCAGTGGCCCTAAGGACATGAACAGATTATTGTAGCCAAAATACATTTGAGAATAGGGACACCTAATAATACATCAAATAAATTTCATATGTTAAATAGTTCCTCCCAAAGAAAATAATCCTCACTATGGGTAAACATAAACAACAACTCTTAAAATCATATTCCTTCATAATATTTTAATGGACTCCTTTCCAAACAGTTATTCATTTAATGTTTTATGATGTTCAACATGGCGTATTAAAAAAAAAGAGAGACATGAGTGAGTGCTTGTGTTAAGCAAAACGCTACATGTTTATCAGGTGGTTTATTTACTGTTAGACACATTGTAGCATAGTACAATTAACTAAGAAAAATTGCCGACCCGGCAGTGCAGAACCTAGGGATTTAGGGGGCCGGTGGGCTTGGCCTCTTTGGGGGCTGCCCCTGCATTTTGACATGAGATAATTTTTGACGCTTCTAAAGCTTGGTCCCGAGAAGAAATAATCGTTGTGTAGCTTTTAGCTGACCTTCAATTAAAAACATATTATTTCATCAATGCAGTTGAGGCCGCAGACGCATAAAACATTAGTCCTCTTAAAAAAGAAAGACATATCAAAGCTTTCAACATTATAGTTCTGTGAAGCCAATGCCGAACCAAGGGATTTTAGGCATCTTCGGGAGCCACTACATTTTGACATGAGATAATGTACTTAATATTTAGTTTAAAAAATATTTTGGGGGCCCGCCTAAAACTGGGCCCCCTCCATACACCATCTGTGTGAAGCTCCCATCATAAATGGGTTAGTTTGCATTGTAAACATTGTGTACGGCGCTACTCAAACTCAACCCTTATTCAATTCATTCACGTGACGTAATAGTCAAAAAATGAAAAAGAAATGTGACGTATTTTAGGTTAGTAATTGTACATTAGAAATAGACATATTTTATAAATAACAATTTTACAATATAAATATTACAGTATATTTAGGTATCCATAATTTTGGTTTAAAATTTAAATTGTTGAACATAACACAGAATATTAATTGAACGATTTTTGTAAATATTTCTTTTATGATCGCTTCTCATTTAATAACAAATTGAACACCATAAATTTATTACGATAGTGTGAGATATACATAGGCCTATGGACCCACGTTCGGTTTAAAATTTGTTTCGGAGAGAATCACAAACGATCGCTTTATTGCCCTTTGGCAATGATTGAAGCGGCTGAAAACAGTATTACATCGTGATTGCCAATTGGCATTCATGAACTTACTTGCCGTATGTTAGCGTACGGTGTTAGTCACCTCGGCACTAAACATATGGCTGGTCCAATGTCATTTTTACTCGGCTGGCCAGTTGGTAGCTGGATCAGGCATGTTAAGAAGAAAACAGTAAATGTTTCTGCCATCTTTGAATTGTTTGTGCCGCCATGTTGGATGACAGACGGAAGTAGCGATGACAGACGGAAGTCGCGATGACAGACACCGGAACATATGATGTAAAATTTGTATTATAGATGTTTATTAGTCTTTGTGATGCCTTAGCAATGGACACAAATTGTGCGAATATGTGACGTAATATGTGACGTAATTTTCCTCTGGACAAATCTTTTGCCCCCTCCTACTTACATAATTTGAACAAAGTTAATAAACACACACAGAAACACCTAAGTAAGTTACACAGGGCCCAATTTCAAGCAATCGGCTTAAGACCGGCCCTGGCAATGGTGGGGTTGGGGGGGGGGAAATAGGGCTAAGGTGGCAGTTCAACTTACCCCCCCCCGCCACTCCCCATCCCCCACCTCCCCCCAACCCTGTTGGCCCTGAGAGATGTTCGAGTAGCCTTCCTCTGGCGGCGGCCGGGTTAGAGCTATTCAGCTATTCAGCTATTCTGTTCTCACAATTTCAACAGGCATTAATTTTTAAAGTCATAAGTATACCATTCACATGCCGTTATCTGGAAGCGTACAATTGCATTTTTTTTTTAAATGCCACAACCATTTTTTTATATGTAGCCTAAATGTTAGAAATGAGTAAAAAAAAAATCCTTACCAATCCGGAACCCATTTTTTATGTTTATAAAGTCTCCACGCCTATGTTTCAAGTTTCAGCATCTGACAAGCAGTGGATACAGTCAACCTATATAACAATGCTGAATGTATTGACAGCTGTAGTGCACACAAAAAAAAACAACAACAATAAACAATGTCAATAATAAATAAAACGGTTTTTAATAATACACTGTTATATAAGAAGTGTGTCAAACCGATTTTTTTTTCCTCCTCTAACCTAATAATCCTAAACAGGGGAAAAAAAAACAAATTGCATAAAATAAGTGTACTCATGCAAAGAGACATTCTAATGGGCAAGCAAATTAGGCGGCTGCGGCCTACAGCTCCTAAAATTGTAAATCCGGCTATATATACATACATATATATATATATATATATATATATATATATATATATATATATATATATATATAAAGTGTGTGTGTGTGGAAGGATTGACAAGTGGAAAGTACTTTTATAAGTCAATATTTAAGTGTAAAATATTTATGAGAAAGAACATACCTTCAGACTGTGCGGAGGTAATTTTTTTTTGTTTGAGTATATCCTATAATACAACACCCTGTCACAACTAAAAACTAAAAATGTCCTCGTGGGCGGATTAATCTTGCTCGTGCTATCTATATCATATGATTTCATTTCGACATTTCAAACAAGGTCGATAAAATATCCTACTTTGGACTACTTACAACTTTTTTTTTTGTTTAAATTAAGTAATTGTTTAAAGACATTATACATATTTATTATACTTTTGAACATCCCCTACACATTATTATTCCGGTTGTTCACACCTGCTTTAATACGAGTTATGAAATAGTGCCGTTCGCTAACTAGACTTACACATCCACGCAATGATCTCCTTCATTAATGGACGCAATCAGCATAGGTGGTATGTCTATAAAAAAGCACTGTGTTGTGAATCATAAAACAGAGCTAATGGTCTGTAACAGACCTGTCAGACGTAAATAGGGAAGACACAGAGTGAGACGAGTACCAGATAGGCCCGTAGCGTGCGGGGGGCATGGGGGCCGGGCCCTCCCTGCGTTTTGTCTGGCCCCCGTGCTTATTTGTTCTACTTAGTAAAATGTATTACCTGGTCCCCCTGCTATTGCCTGGTCCCTGCTGTACAATGCCTGGCCCCCCATAGAATTTTCACGCTACGGGGCTGATATATATATAGAGATAGATAGATAGATAGATAGATAGATCTATATATATATACAGGCACGCTGAGAGGGGGTGAGGGGGTCATTGCCAGGGGGCCCGCATCTGTAAGGGCCGCCCCGACCATTTTCAATTTTTCACGACTCATTGTTTATTGAGGGTATGCCGATCACAGCCGATAGCAGCCAATCCGAACGAAACTTAAAAATTCAGTCGACTGTTGAGGCTCGTTAGATCTCATAAACCATTCCGAATGTTAATTAGTGTATAACTATTTTTAGACATTACTTGAAATCTGAGTATGATGTGTCCTATCATAGAATTAGTCATAGAATGAAGATGAAGCGGTACCGGTGGAAAAAAGTCATATAGTTATGAATAAATTTCCATAGAAATATTTTGAAATTCTATTGATAACTCTATGGCCTTTTCCACCGTTCACTATTGGTCCGCTGACAGTCAGAACGAATTTATTCACTGCTGTGCGCAAAAAGTACTCGATGCTATACTGAAGAAGTTGAATCAGCGAAATACTACTCAATTTTTGTGGACGCAACACCGGATTTTGCTCATGTTGAGCAGACCGTTTTCATTTTGCGGTACATACATCTAAACACTGACTTGGATACCTTCGAACTACATGAGAGATTCCTTGCATTTGTGGACTGCAACAAGAAGACGGGATAAGATATAGCTCAGCTAATCATTGACACGTTGAAAAAACATAACATACCGCTTAAGAACTGTTGCGGCCAAGGGTATGACAATGGAAGCAATATGAGTGGTTCGTACAAATGCGCTCAAGCAATTATACTGAAGAACAATCCTTTGTCAACGTTCTCACCATGTGGCTGCCATAGTTTGAACCTGCTTCAGGCAAGAGAAGCAACTCTTGATGTCGAAGCTGTTAATATTCTTTACCTCATTGGCGACTTAAACTGCTTCGATCCAAGTGGGATGAGAAATTGTCTGAGAGCAAACTTGTCGCTGAGAGCTGCGTTGTTGAACAGTCCCTGTGTTTAGCAGAGACAAAACGCAAACGTAGACGATAATTGCCAGACAAAACAATGCTCGACGAGAATGATGATCAGCAGGATCGACACGAATGATTGCGAATTAAACAGCACGATGCGAAGCGGTAAAGAATTTGGACGAATTGTTCGGCGTTCTGTGGAAATATTATGATGTGAAAACAGACGACGTCTTCATCTCAGCCAAGAACCTGGCGGATAAATATGTTGTTGATGCAGATCTGTTGAATGAGTTGGAGCATCTGAAAACAATACACGTTGTAAACCTCGGGCAGAAAATTTTATCGCCATTTGACTTGCTGAACTGTTTACACAATTTGAAAATCAATATATTGTTTCCAAACGTAGTCATCATGCTACGTATCTTCTGTACACTTCCGGTTACCGTTGCTCTAGCAGAACGATCTTTCAGCACATTGGCCCAAGTTAAAAATGTTCTGAGATCGACAATGTGTCAAGAACGTCTAACCAGCCTTGGAATGCTGGCAGTGGAATGTCGACTTGCAAGAACGATTGACTACAACAATATAATTGAAGTGTTTGCAAGAAGAAAAGCCCGCAAAATTTTGTTGTAGCTTTCTCTCTGCATGTCGTAATAACTCCTCAAATAAGTCAAGTCAAATTATCAACTGCTTTTTGTTGGTTTTTTTTAATTTCATTTAATTTCCACCAATTCATGGATTTAATTTTAGAAAAGAAACTTTTATCAACACTTTGGTTCAGAGATATACAAAAATTCAAACGAACCAGCTAACAGAACGTAATGTGTCATGATTTATGAGCTGTGAAGAGGAGAGGTAATTTTGAAACTAGACTGGTTTCTGTTTACATCGTGTGCCTCTCTTTCTCCCCTCTCCCTGATCCTCCACACCCCACACCCCCCTTTAGGGTATTCATTGGTCTACCAAGCAGAATTTTTTTTTTAAATCGAGTGAGTAAAATAAGATGATGAAGGATACAGAAGGTAGTGTGTGTGTGTGAGTAGCATATGGCTCAGGTGTTATACCGGCAGATCATATTGTAAGGAAGCATGTTTCCTCATTTAGCAAACTGCCGAGTTAGATTCTGTAGGTGAGTGAAAGTGAATATCAACTTTTTTATTACAAAAGGTATGTTTTTGATTTTTTTTTAGGTTAGGGGCAGGTCGCATATTATATAACGCATACCATGTTCAAAATGTTATAAGCACATTGGGGATTTTTTTCGTCCGTGTATGATTTTTGACCGTGAGGGGTTTGTCTTAAGGCTTTATAAACAAGTACCACATTTTTTTTTTGTAAGAATTGATTTCATGTGTGACGTTCAAAATTAATTATATAACATAGATCGAGATCTTTTGCTACTAAATCCACTTAAACCTAGCATATATTGGGATCCGTTATCATTTAGTTATCGTTAAAACATGTGTACCATTTTTCACTACCAGGCTAAAAAAACATGAAGGTTCTGTTGATTTTACTGGAAACATTTCTGATGGCTATGGTGTCATCAAAGATCATTGATCTGTCTCACAAACATGGACCTAATACATTCATGGTTCCCGGACAACCTCACTATAACAGATCAAATGTACAATCTGTACAATCCTATAACAATGTATGGTAAGTACATTCATGGCTTCACTACAACCTCACTATAACAGATCAAATGTACAGTCTGTACAATCCTATACAAATGTATGGTAAGTACATTCATGACTTCACTACAACCTCACTATAACAGATCAAATGTACAGTCTGTACAATCCTATACCAATGTATGGTAAGTACATTCATGGCTTCACTACAACCTCACTATAACAGATCAAATGTACAGTCTGTACAATCCTATACCAATGTATGGTGAGTACATTCATGGCTTCACTACAACCTCACTATAATAGATCAAATGTACAGTCTTACAATCCTATACCAATGTATGGTAAGTACATTCATGACTTCACTACAACCTCACTATAACAGATCAAATGTACAGTCTTACAATACTATACCAATGTATGGTAAGTACATTCATGACTTCACTACAACCTCACTATAACAGATCAAATGTACAGTCTGTACAATCCTATACCAATGTATGGGTAGTACATTCATGGCTTCACTACAACCTCACTATAACAGATCAAATGTACAGTCTGTACAATACTATACTAATGTATGGTGAGTACATTCATGCCTTCAAGACAGCTCCTCACTATAACAGATTAAACGTCCATTGACAAGAAAATTAAACCTGAACTTTGGTGTTGATGTTTTATTTGTTTGTTTTGGGGAGGGCGGGGTGGATGCTGAATAATCAACTGACCAAAGACAATTTCAATGCCAATTTTTTTTATTAAAGAAAAATAAAAAATTTGTGCGTGGTAAATCTTTATTTTTTACACTTTTTTAAAACAAATTTTTTATCCTCCAAATTGTATTAAAGCTAAGTTGAATTACTCTTGAACTGGTTTTCTGGAACAATGATTTAATAAGATTTCATTATCATGCCAAAGGCCAGACCTGTATGGTGATTTACACATCAGGGTCACTATAAATACTCCTCATTAATTAAACAATCACATCATGTAAATGGTGTATTAATCCTTCAAGCTAATTTTAGAAAAAAAAGAAAACCGTAGACTTGATATTGAATAGTGTGGAGTATGTATGTGTGTGTGCATGTTTGTGTGAATTATCTGTAAGAATGAATTAAAATCTCTTAGATCCTATAAGCAACTAATGGGACGGGTTTTATGGTCCCCTTCTTTCATCCCCACCAGAGCCGTTAGTGCAATGGCCATGGAGGCACTAAGGGAGACATAGCGGGGACTTTAGCCATGATCTGAAACATCCGTTGGTCCGAACCGTAGATCGAACTAGGGACCTCCTTCAAATCGACAGTCGAGCGCTGTAACACACAAATACCTTTCCCCATTAATAGTGTCGTATCCCATTTCAATTCCAGAATAACAACACGACTAAATCCTCATGGACAGAACAAATACTTTTATATCTGATAATAATAGCGATTTGGGCGCTGCGTTAAATCGAAAGTAAAGAATTAATTCAACAGTATCCCAGTTTAAAATACAATCATGAAAAAAAAAATCGGATCTGCCCGAAACCAAAAAAAATAACCTCGCATGCCGATCAAGCCTAAGGGGATATAACTCTATGCAAATGTTTTGCAGGGTAGGGCTAGTCTCTGATAACGTCCATGATATACACAACGAAGTAGTCCTCAAAATGAGCCCCATCTCCCCCCCCCCCCACAACATTAAAGAAACACTCTTCCCTCACATAAACCTCATCAATGATCCTCCGTGAGTGACCACGAGATTCCATCCTCATGCTTTGTCGGATTGCCCTTCCATCTCCTCCCCCCCCTCCCCCAATCTCATGTCATCCTCGACCAATCATTAACACCTGTACCGGTCAGATCAGTCACCGAAACATTGACATATATTTAAACACAGCGCTGAGTGCACCCATAGCATGTCTGACCTTCTTATCAAAACAAAATGCCACACCCAACCAGCAACACACTAGCATTCAACCAAAGGGGAATAATGTAAATAAAAAAAAATCAAGGGCTAATAACTAGCGATAAGACGAATAACAGACAGGTTGAAACAATGGAGTAAACCCACATAAGGCATCCTGATTGATATAGCTAGGTCTAAAACAGTTATTGGAAACCAATAAAAGTGTTTTTCCCATGAAATCCACAGATATAAACTTTATTGACCACAACTTAAGTTTATTTAATGTTTTTTTTTTCCCTGTTTAAAATTCAGAATGAATTATTGCATCTCTCTGCAATATCTCTGTTTTGTTAAAGGAAATTATCATTTACTCTACTACAATTACTACTACAGGGTAGAAACAGGAGTGTACTACTCAGCTGAACATGGAGGTACTCACATAGATGCCCCTTCACATTTTGCTAAAGGTGAGGCTACGTTAACTTTTGTTTCAAGACCTTTACATCTAGATGATTGTTTCTGATAATTTACATTCATGTCACAAACTTTATTCGAGTATACAAGTGGCTCTAATGTGTTTCCTCGGTCAAACTGAAGATAATCATAGGTCATACAGTCCAGACTTTCGAATTAGCTCAAGTCGTAACATTATGTTTTGATAATTATGTAGAATATGGTTATATTCTGCAGAGTAAATCCAATACTGTATCTGCAGATCTGTCAATGATTGTTTACACAATTCGTTAACTGTTTTCAGAACTGTCATTGTTACACCTTTGCATTGTGTGTGTCTTTTCAAGTATTGAAAAATTTTTGTTTGATATATTTAGTATCTTACAGTATTGTCGTTTGTTTGTTTGTTGTTTTGGCTTTAAACACTGTTTTGTTTCTTGTAATTTTGTCACAATTTGATTTCAAATATTTCTGCCTACAAGTATTGTCCCTTTTTCATATGACATTTCATGTCTTCCATGACTTAATTTAGTTTCATATCATATTCTTGTCTGTCTTCTAACTACTACACCTGTCTACTATGTATTTATCTCATCTTCTTTACCAGCTAGTCTTTCTAACCGACACATAGTTAATGGAATGGTTCCTCTAAAGTTTAGACATTTAGATGAATCAGACTAACTCATAGTCAAATACACAGTCTAACTCATAGTCAAATACACAGTCTAACTCATAGTCAAATACACAGTCTAACTGATAGTCAAATACACAGTCTAACTGATAGTCAAATACACAGTCTAACTCATAGTCAAATACACAGTCTAACTGATAGTCAAATACACAGTCTAACTCATAGTCAAATACACAGTCTAACTCATAGTCAAATACACAGTCTAACTCATAGTCAAATACACAGTCTAACTAACTGATAGTCAAATACACAAACTCATAGTTAAATACACAGTCTAACTCATAGTTAAAGACACAGTCTAACTGACTGTAACTCATAGTCAAATACACAGTCTAACTCATAGTCAAATACACAGTCTAACTCATAGTCAAATACACAGTCTAACTCATAGTCAAATACACAGTCTAACTCATAGTCAAATACACAGTCTAACTCATAGTCAAATACACAGTCTAACTCATAGTCAAATACACAGACTAACTCATAGTCAAATACACAGTCTCACTCATAGTCAAATACACAGTCTAACTCATAGTCAAAGACACAGTCTAACTGACTGTAACTCATAGTCAAATACACAGTCTAACTCATAGTCAATTACACAGTTTAACTCATAGTCAAATACACAGTCTAACTCATAGTCAAATACACAGACTAACTCATAGTCAAATACACAGTCTCACTCATAGTCAAATACACAGTCTAACTCATAGTCAAAGACACAGTCTAACTGACTGTAACTCATAGTCAAATACACAGTCTAACTCATAGTCAAATACACAGTCTAACTCATAGTCAAATACACAGTCTAACTCATAATCAAATACACAGTCTAACTCATAGTCAAATACACAGTCTAACTCATAGTCAAATACACAGACTAACTCATAGTCAAATACACAGTCTCACTCATAGTCAAATACACAGTCTAACTCATAGTCAAAGACACAGTCTAACTGACTGTAACTCATAGTCAAATACACAGTCTAACACATAGTCAATTACACAGTTTAACTCATAGTCAAATACACAGTCTAACTGACTCTAACTCATAGTCAAATACACAGTCTAACTAACTGATAGTCAAATACACAGTCTAACTGACTTTAACTAATAGTCAAATACACAGTCTAACTCATAGTCAAATACACAGTCTAACTAACTGATAGACAAATACACAGTCTAACTGATATTCAAATACACAGTCTAACTCATAGTCCATTACACAGTTTAACTCATAGTCAAATACACAGTCTAACTGACTCTAACTCATAGTCAAATACACAGTCTAACTAACTGATAGTCAAATACACAGTCTAACTGACTTTAACTGATAGTCAAATACACAGTCTAATTGACTGATAGTCAAATACACAGTCGAACTAATAGTCAAATACACAGTCTAACTGATAGTCAAATACACAGTCTAACTAACTCATAGTCAAATACACAGTCTAACTAACTGATAGTCAACTACACAGTCTAACTAACTCATAGTCAAATACACAGTATAACTCATAGTCAAATAAACAGTCTAACTCATAGTCAAATACACAGTCTAACTCATAGTCCAATACACAGTCTAACTCATAGTCAAATACACAGTCTAACTGACTCTAACTCATAGTCAAATACACAGTCTAACTGATCGTCAAATACACAGTCTAACTGATAGTCAAATACACATTCTAACTCATAGTCAAATACACAGTCTAACTCATAGTCAAATACACAGTCTAACTCATAGTCAAATTCACAGTCTAACTCATAGTCAAATACACAGTCTAACTCATAGTCAAATACACAGTCTAACTCATAGTCAAATACACAGTCTTACTCATAGTCAAATACACAGTCTAACTCATAGTCCAATACACAGTCTAACTCATAGTCAAATACACAGACTATCTCATAGTCAAATACACAGTCTAACTCATAGTCAAATACACAGTCTAACTCATAGTCAAAGACACAGTCTAACTGACTGTAACTCATAGTCAAATACACAGTCTAACTCATAGTCAAATACACAGTCTAACTCATAGTCAAATACACAGTCTAACTCATAGTCAAATACACAGTCTAACTCATAGTCAAATACACAGTCTAACTCATAGTTAAATACACAGTCTAACTCATAGTTAAAGACACAGTCTAACTGACTGTAACTCATAGTCAAATACACAGTCTAAATCATAGTCAAATACACAGTCTAACTCATAGTCAAATACACAGTCTAACTCATAGTCAAATACACAGTCTAACTCATAGTCAAATACACAGTCTAACTCATAGTAAAATACACAGTCTAACTCATAGTCAAATAGACAGACTAACTCATAGTCAAATACACAGTCTCACTCATAGTCAATTACACGGTTTAACTCATAGTCAAATACACAGTCTAAATGACTCTAACTCATAGTCAAATACACAGTTTAACTAACTGATAGTCAAATACACAGTCTAACTGACTTTAACTAATAGTCAAATACACAGTCTAACTCATAGTCAAATACACAGTCTAACTAACTAATAGTCAAAGACACAATCTAACTGATATTCAAATACACAGTCTAACACATAGTCAATAACACAGTTTAACTCATAGTCAAATACACAGTCTAACTGACTCTAACTCATAGTCAAATACACAGTCTAACTAACTGATAGTCAAATACACAGTCTAACTGATATACAAATACACAGTCTAACTCATAGTCAATTACACAGTTTAACTTATAGTCAAATACACAGTCTAACTGACTCTAACTCATAGTCAAATACACAGTCTAACTAACTCATAGTCAAATACACAGTCTAACTGACTTTAACTGATAGTCAAATACACAGTCTAACTGACTGATAGTCAAATACACAGTCGAACTAATAGTCAAATACACAGTCTAACTCATAGTCAAATACACAGTCTAACTCATAGTCAAATACACAGTCTAACTCATAGTCAAATACACAGTCTAACTCATAGTCAAATACACAGACTAACTCATAGTCAAATACACAGTCTAACTCATAGTCCAATACACAGTCTAACTCATAGTCAAATACAGAGTCTAACTGACTCTAACTCATAGTCAAATACAGTCTAACTCATAGTCAAATACACAGTCTAACTAACTCATAGTCAAATACACAGTCTAACTGATCGTCAAATACACAGTCTAACTGATAGTCAAATACACAGTCTAACTCATAGTCAAATACACAGTCTAACTCATAGTCAAATACACAGTCTAACTCATAGTCAAATACACAGTCTAACTCATACTCAAATACACAGTCTAACTCATAGTCAAATACACAGTCTTACTCATAGTCAAATACACAGTCTAACTCATAGTCAAATACACAGACTATCTCAAAGTCAAATACACAGTCTAACTCATAGTCAAATACACAGTCTAACTCATAGTCAAAGACACAGTCTAACTGACTGTAACTCATAGTCAAATACACAGTCTAACTCATAGTCAAATACACAGTCTAACTCATAGTCAAATACACAGTCTAACTCATAGTTAAAGACACAGTCTAACTGACTGTAACTCATAGTCAAATACACAGTCTAACTCATAGTCAAATACACAGTCTAACTCATAGTCAAATACACAGTCTAACTCATAGTCAAATACACAGTCTAACTCATAGTCAAATACACAGTCTAACTCATAGTCAAATAGACAGACTAACTCATAGTCAAATACACAGTCTCACTCATAGTCAATTACACGGTTTAACTCATAGTCAAATACACAGTCTAAATGACTCTAACTCATAGTCAAATACACAGTTTAACTAACTGATAGTCAAATACACAGTCTAACTGACTTTAACTAATAGTCAAATACACAGTCTAACTCATAGTCAAATACACAGTCTAACTAACTGATAGTCAAATACACAATCTAACTGATATTCAAATACACAGTCTAACTCATAGTCAATTACACAGTTTAACTCATAGTCAAATACACAGTCTAACTGACTCTAACTCATAGTCAAATACACAGTCTAACTAACTGATTGTCAAATACACAGTCTAACTGATATTCAAATACACAGTCTAACTCATAGTCAATTACACAGTTTAACTCATAGTCAAATACACAGTCTAACTGACTCTAACTCATAGTCAAATACACAGTCTAACTAACTGATTGTCAAATACACAGTCTAACTGATATTCAAATACACAGTCTAACTCATAGTCAATTACACAGTTTAACTTATAGTCAAATACACAGTCTAACTGACTCTAACTCATAGTCAAATACACAGTCTAACTAACTCATAGTCAAATACACAGTCTAACTGACTTTAACTGATAGTCAAATACACAGTCTAACTGACTGATAGTCAAATACACAGTCGAACTAATAGTCAAATACACAGTCTAACTCATAGTCAAATACACAGTCTAACTCATAGTCAAATACACAGTCTAACTCATAGTCAAATACACAGTCTAACTCATAGTCAAATACACAGACTAACTCATAGTCAAATACACAGTCTAACTCATAGTCCAATACACAGTCTAACTCATAGTCAAAGACACAGTCTAACTGACTCTAACTCATAGTCAAATACAGTCTAACTAATAGTCAAATACACAGTCTAACTAACTCATAGTCAAATACACAGTCTAACTGATAGTCAAATACACAGTCTAACTCATATTCAAATACACAGTCTAACTGATATTCAAATACACAGTCTAACTAACTGATAGTCAAATACACAGTCTAACTCATAGTCAAATACACAGTCTAACTGTTAGTCAAATACACAGTCTAACTCATAGTCAAATACAGATTCTAACTGATAGTCAAATACACAGTCTAACTCATAGTCAAATACACAGTCTAACTCATAGTCAAATACACAGTCTAACTCATAGTCAAATACACAGTCTAACTCATAGTCAAATACACAGTCTAACTCATAGTCAATTACACAGTTTAACTCATAGTCAAATACACAGTCTAACTGACTCTAACTCATAGTCAAATACACAGTCTAACTAACTGATAGTCAAATACACAGTCTAACTGACTTTAACTAATAGTCAAATACACAGTCTAACTAACTGATAGTCAAATACACAGTCTAACTGATATTCAATTACACAGTCTAACTCATAGTCAATTACACAGTTTAACTCATAGTCAAATACACAGTCTAACTGACTCTAACTCATAGTCAAATACATATCTAACTAACTGATAGTCAAATACACAGTCTAACTGATATTCAAATACACAGTCTAACTCATAGTCAATTACACAGTTTAACTCATAGTCAAATACACAGTCTAACTGTCTGTAACTCATAGTCAAATACACAGTCTAACTAACTGATAGTCAAATACACAGTCTAACTGATATTCAAATACACAGTCTAACTCATAGTCAATTACACAGTTTAACTCATAGTCAAATACACAGTCTAACTGACTCAAACTCATAGTCAAATACACAGTCTCACTAACTGATAGTCAAATACACAGTCTAACTGAGATTCAAATACACAGTCTAACTCATAGTCAATTACACAGTTTAACTCATAGTCAAATACACAGTCTAACTGACTCTAACTCATAGTCAAATACACAGTCTAACTAACTGATAGTCAAATACACAGTCTAACTGACTTTAACTGATAGTCAAATACACAGTTTAACTGACTGATAGTCAAATACACAGTCGAACTAATAGTCAAATACACAGTCTACCTGATAGTCAAATACACAGTCTAACTAACTTATAGTCAAATACACAGTCTAACTAACTGATAGTCAACTACACAGTCTAACTAACTCATAGTCAAATACACAGTCTAACTCATAGTCAAATACACAGTCTAACTCATAGTCCAATACACAGTCTAACTCATAGTCAAATACACAGTCTAACTCATAGTCAAATACACAGACTAACTCATAGTCTAATACACAGTCTAACTCATAGTGAAATACACAGTCTAACTCATAATCAAAGACACAGTCTAACTGACTGTAACTCATAGTCAAATACACAGTCTAACTCATAGTCAAATACACAGTCTAACTCATAGTCAAATACACAGTCTAACTCATAGTCAAATACACAGTCTAACTCATAGTCAAATACACAGTCTAACTCATAGTCAAATACACAGTCTAACTCATAGTTAAATGCACAGTCTAACTCATAGTTAAAGACACAGTCTAACTGACTGTAACTCATAGTCAAATACACAGTCTAACTCATAGTCAAATACACAGTCTAACTCATAGTCAATTACACAGTCTAACTCATAGTCAAATACACAGTCTAACTCATAGTCAAATACACAGTTTAACTCATAGTCAAATACACAGTCTAACTCATAGTCAAATACACAGACTAACTCATAGTCAAATACACAGTCTCACTCATAGTCAAATACACAGTCTAACTCATAGTCAAAGACACAGTCTAACTGACTGTAACTCATTGTCAAATACACAGTCTAACTCATAGTCAATTACACGGTTTAACTCATAGTCAAATACACAGTCTAAATGACTCTAACTCATAGTCAAATACACAGTCTAACTAACTGATAGTCAAATACACAGTCTAACTGATATTCAAATACACAGTCTAACTCATAGTCAATTACACAGTTTAACTCATAGTCAAATACACAGTCTAACAGACTCTAACTCATAGTCAAATACATATCTAACTAACTGATAGTCAAATACACAGTCTAACTGATATTCAAATACACAGTCTAACTCATAGTCAATTACACAGTTTAACTCATAGTCAAATACACAGTCTAACTGTCTCTAACTCATAGTCAAATACACAGTCTAACTAACTAATAGTCAAATACACAGTCTAACTGATATTCAAATACACAGTCTAACTCATAGTCAATTACACAGTTTAACTCATAGTCAAATACACAGTCTAACTGACTCAAACTCATAGTCAAATACACAGTCTAACTAACTGATAGTCAAATACACAGTCTAACTGATATTCAAAAACACAGTCTAACTCATAGTCAATTACACAGTTTAACTCATAGTCAAATACACAGTCTAACTGACTCTAACTCATAGTCAAATACACAGTCTAACTAACTGATAGTCAAATACACAGTCTAACTGACTTTAACTGATAGTCAAATACACAGTTTAACTGACTGATAGTCAAATACACAGTCGAACTATTAGTCAAATACACAGTCTAACTGATAGTCAAATACACAGTCTAACTAACTTATAGTCAAATACACAGTCTAACTAACTGATAGTCAACTACACAGTCTAACTAACTCATAGTCAAATACACAGTCTAACTCATAGTCAAATACACAGTCTAACTCATAGTCCAATACACAGTCTAACTCATAGTCAAATACACAGTCTATCTCATAGTCAAATACACAGACTAACTCATTGTCAAATACACAGTCTAACTCATAGTCAAATACACAGTCTAACTCATAGTCAAAGACACAGTCTAACTGACTGTAACTCATAGTCAAATACACAGTCTAACTCATAGTCAAATACACAGTCTAACTCATAGTCAAATAAACAGTCTAACTCATAGTCAAATACACAGTCTAACTCATAGTCAAATACACAGTCTAACTCATAGTCAAATACACAGTCTAACTCATTGTTAAATGCACAGTCTAACTCATAGTTAAAGACACAGTCTAACTGACTGTAACTCATAGTCAAATACACAGGCTAACTCATAGTCAAATACACAGTCTAACTCATAGTCAATTACACAGTCTAACTCATAGTCAAATACACAGTCTAACTCATAGTCAAATACACAGTCTAACTCATAGTCAAATACACAGTCTAACTCATAGTCAAATACACAGACTAACTCATAGTCAAATACACAGTCTCACTCATAGTCAAATACACAGTCTAACTCATAGTCAAAGACACAGTCTAACTGACTGTAACTCATAGTCAAATACACAGTCTAACTCATAGTCAATTACACGGTTTAACTCATAGTTAAATACACAGTCTAAATGACTCTAACTCATAGTCAAATACACAGTCTAACTAACTGATAGTCAAATACACAGTCTAACTGACTTTAACTAATAATCAAATACACAGTTTAACTCATAGTCAAATACACAGTCTAACTAGCTGATAGTCAACTACACAGTCTAACTAACTCATAGTCAAATACACAGTCTAACTAACTAATAGTCCAATACATAGTCTAACTCATAGTCCAATACACAGTCTAACTCATAGTCAAATACACAGTCTAACTGACTCTAACTCATCGTCAAATACAGTCTAACTCATAGTCAAATACACAGTCTAACTATCTCATAGTCAAATACACAGTCTAACTTATAGTCAAATACACAGTCTAACTCATAGTCAAAGACACAGTCTAACTGACTGTAACTCATAGTCAAATACACAGTCTAACTCATAGTCAATTACACAGTTTAACTCATAGTCAAATACACAGTCTAACTGACTCTAACTCATAGTCAAATACACAGTCTAACTAACTGATAGTCAAATACACAGTCTAACTGATATTCAAATACACAGTCTAACTCATAGTCAATTACACAGTTTAACTCATAGTCAAATACACAGTCTAACTAACTGATAGTCAAATACACAGTCTAACTGATATTCAAATACACAGTCTAACTCATAGTCAATTACATAGTTTAACTCATAGTCAATAACACAGTCTAACTGACTCTAACTCATAGGCAAATACACAGTCTAACTAACTGATAGTCAAATACACAGTCTAACTGACTTTAACTAATAGTCAAATACACAGTCTAACTGACTGATAGTCAAAACACAGTCGAACTAATAGTCAAATACACAGTCTAACTGATAGTCAAATACACATTCTAACTAACTCATAGTCAAATACACAGTCTAACTAACTGATAGTCAACTACACAGTCTAACTAACTCATAGTCAAATACACAGTCTAACTAACTAATAGTCAAATACACAGTCTAACACATAGTCAAATACACAGTCTAACTCATAGTCCAATACACAGTCTAACTCATAGTCAAATACACAGTCTTACTGACTCTAACTCATAGTCAAATACACAGTCTAACTCATAGTCAAATACACAGTCTAACTAATAGTCAAATACACAGTCTAACTCATAGTCAAATACACAGTCTAACTCATAGTCAAATACACAGTCTAACTCATAGTCAAATACACAGTCTAACTCATAGTCAAATACACAGTCTAACTCATAGTCAAATACACAGTCTAACTCATAGTCAAATACACAGTCTAACTCATAGTCAAATACACAGTCTAACTCATAGTCAAATACACAGTCTAACTCATAGTCAAATACACAGTCTAACTCATAGTCAAAGACACAGTCTAACTGACTGTAACTCATAGTCAAATACACAGTCTAACTCATAGTCAATTACACAGTTTAACTCATAGTCAAATACACAGTCTAACTGACTCTAACTCATAGTCAAATACACAGTCTAACTAACTGATAGTCAAATACACAGTCTAACTGACTTTAACTCATGGTCAAATACACAGTCTAACTCATAGTCAAATACACAGTCTAACTCATAGTCAATTACACAGTTTAACTCATAGTCAAATACACAGTCTAACTGACTCTAACTCATAGTCAAATACACAGTCTAACGGATAGTCAAATACACAGTCTAACTGATATTCAAATACACAGTCTAACTCATAGTCAATTACACAGTTTAACTCATAGTCAAATACACAGTCTAACTGTCTCTAACTCATAGTCAAATACACAGTCTAACTAACTGATAGTCAAATACACAGTCTAACTGATATTCAAATACACAGTATAACTCATAGTCAATTACACAGTTTAACTCATAGTCAAATACAAAGTCTAACTGACTCAAACTCATAGTCAAATACACAGTCTAACTAACTGATAGTCAAATACACAGTCTAACTGATATTCAAATACACAGTCTAACTCATAGTCAATTACACAGTTTAACTCATAGTCAAATACACAGTCTAACTGACTCTAACTCATAGTCAAATACACAGTCTAACTAACTGATAGTCAAATACACAGTCTAACTGACTTTAACTGATAGTCAAATACACAGTTTAACTGACTGATAGTCAAATACACAGTCGAACTAATAGTCAAATACACAGTCTAACTGATAGTCAAATACACAGACTAACTAACTTATAGTCAAATACACAGTCTAACTAACTGATAGTCAACTACACAATCTAACTAACTCATAGTCAAATACACAGTCTAACTCATAGTCAAATACACAGTCTAACTCATAGTCCAATACACAGTCTAACTCATAGTCAAATACACAGTCTAACTCATAGTCAAATACACAGACTAACTCATAGTCAAATACACAGTCTAACTCATAGTCAAATACACAGTCTAACTCATAGTCAAAGACACAGTCTAACTGACTGTAACTCATAGTCAAATACACAGTCTAACTCATAGTCATATACACAGTCTAACTCATAGTCAAATACACAGTCTAACTCATAGTCAAATACACAGTCTAATCCTCATAGTCAAATACACATTCTAACTAACTCATAGTCAAATACACAGTCTAACTAACTGATAGTCAACTACACAGTCTAACTAACTCATAGTCAAAAACACAGTCTAACTAACTAATAGTCAAATACACAGTCTAACTCATAGTCAAATACACAGTCTAACTCATAGTCCAATACACATTCTAACTCATAGTCAAATACACAGTCTTACTGACTCTAACTCATAGTCAAATACACAGTCTAACTCATAGTCAAATACAGCAGTCTAACTGACTGATAGTCAAATACACAGTCGAACTAATAGTTAAATACAAAGTCTAACTGATAGTCAAATACACAGTCTAACTAACTCATAGTCAAATACACAGTCTAACTAACTCATAGTCAACTACACAGTCTAACTCATAGTCAAAGACACAGTCTAACTGACTGTAACTCATAGTCAAATACACAGTCTAACTTATAGTCAATTACACAGTTTAACTCATAGTCAAACACACAGTCTAACTGACTCTAACTCATAGTCAAATACACAGTCTAACTAACTGATAGTCAAATACACAGTCTAACTGACTTTAACTAATAGTCAAATACACAGTCTAACTCATAGTCAAATACACAGTCTAACTAACTGATAGTCAACTACACAGTCTAACTAACTCATAGTCAAATACACAGTCTAAATCATAGTCCGATACACAGTCTAACTCATAGTCAAATACACAGTCTAACTGACTCTAACTCATAGTCAAATACACAGTCTAACTCATAGTCAAATACACAGTCTAACTGATAGTCAAATACACAGTCTAACTCATAGTCAAAAACACAGTCTAACTCATAGTCAAATACACAGTCTAACTCATAGTCAAATACACAGTCTAACTCATAGTCAAATACACAGTCTAACTCATAGTCAAATACACAGTTTAACTCATAGTCAAATACACAGACTAACTCATAGTCAAATACACAGTCTAACTCATAGTCAAATACACAGTCTAACTCATAGTCAAAGACACAGTCTAACTGACTGTAACTCATAGTCAAATACACAGTCTAACTCATAGTCAATTACACAGTTTAACTCATAGTCAAATACACAGTCTAACTGACTCTAACTCATAGTCAAATACACAGTCTAACTAACTGATAGGCAAATACACAGTCTAACTGATATTCAAATACACAGTCTAACTCATAGTCAATTACACAGTTTAACTCATAGTCAAATACACAGTCTAACTGACTCTAACTCATAGTCAAATACACAGTCTAACTAACTGATAGTCAAATACACAGTCTAACTGATATTCAAATACACAGTCTAACTCATAGTCAATTACATAGTTTAACTTATAGTCAAATACACAGTCTAACTGACTCTAACTCATAATCAAATACACAGTCTAACTAACTGATAGTCAAATACACAGTCTAACTGACTTTAACTGATAGTCAAATACACAGTCTAACTGACTGATAGTCAAATACAGTCGAACTAATAGTCAAATACACAGTCTAACTGATAGTCAAATACACAGTCTAACTAACTCATAGTCAAATACACAGTCTAACTAACTGATAGTCAACTACACAGTCTAACTAACTCATAGTCAAATACACAGTCTAACTAACTAATAGTCAAATACACAGTCTAACTCATAGTCAAATACACAGTCTAACTCATAGTCCAATACACAGTCTAACTCATAGTCAAATACACAGTCTAACTGACTCTAACTCATAGTCAAATACACAGTCTAACTCATAGTCAAATACACAGTCTAACTAATTGATAGTCAAATACACAGTCTAACTCATAGTCAAATACACAGTCTAACTCATAGTCAAATACACAGTCTAACTCATAGTCAAATACACAGTCTAACTCATAGTCAAATACACAGTCTAACTCATAGTCAAATACACAGTCTAACTCATAGTCAAATACATAGTCTAACTCATAGTCAAATACACAGTCTAACTCATAGTCAAATAAACAGTCTAACTCATAGTCAAAGACACAGTCTAACTGACTGTAACTCATAGTCAAATACACAGTCTAACTCATAGTCAATTACACAGTTTAACTCATAGTCAAATACACAGTCTAACTGACTCTAACTCATAGTCAAATACACAGTCTAACTAACTGATAGTCAAATACACAGTCTAACTGACTTTAACTCATGGTCAAATACACAGTCTAACTCATTGTCAAATACACAGTCTAACTCATAGTCAAATACACAGTCTAACTAACTGATAGTCAAATACACAGTCTAACAGATATTCAAATACACAGTCTAACTCATAGTCAAATACACAGTCTAACTCATAGTCAAATACACAGTCTAACTCATAGTCAAATACACAGTCTAACTCATAGTCAAATACACAGTCTAACTCATAGTCAAATACACAGTCTAACTCATAGTCAAAGACACAGTCTAACTGACTGTAACTCATAGTCAAATACACAGTCTAACTCATAGTCAATTACACAGTTTAACTCATAGTCAAATACACAGTCTAACTGACTCTAACTCATAGTCAAATACACAGTCTAACTAACTGATAGTCAAATACACAGTCTAACTGACTTTAACTCATGGTCAAATACACAGTCTAACTCATAGTCAAATACACAGTCTAACTCATAGTCAATTACACAGTTTAACTCATAGTCAAATACACAGTCTAACTGACTCTAACTCATAGTCAAATACACAGTCTAACGGATAGTCAAATACACAGTCTAACTGATATTCAAATACACAGTCTAACTCATAGTCAATTACACAGTTTAACTCATAGTCAAATACACAGTCTAACTGTCTCTAACTCATAGTCAAATACACAGTCTAACTAACTGATAGTCAAATACACAGTCTAACTGATATTCAAATACACAGTATAACTCATAGTCAATTACACAGTTTAACTCATAGTCAAATACAAAGTCTAACTGACTCAAACTCATAGTCAAATACACAGTCTAACTAACTGATAGTCAAATACACAGTCTAACTGATATTCAAATACACAGTCTAACTCATAGTCAATTACACAGTTTAACTCATAGTCAAATACACAGTCTAACTGACTCTAACTCATAGTCAAATACACAGTCTAACTAACTGATAGTCAAATACACAGTCTAACTGACTTTAACTGATAGTCAAATACACAGTTTAACTGACTGATAGTCAAATACACAGTCGAACTAATAGTCAAATACACAGTCTAACTGATAGTCAAATACACAGACTAACTAACTTATAGTCAAATACACAGTCTAACTAACTGATAGTCAACTACACAATCTAACTAACTCATAGTCAAATACACAGTCTAACTCATAGTCAAATACACAGTCTAACTCATAGTCCAATACACAGTCTAACTCATAGTCAAATACACAGTCTAACTCATAGTCAAATACACAGACTAACTCATAGTCAAATACACAGTCTAACTCATAGTCAAATACACAGTCTAACTCATAGTCAAAGACACAGTCTAACTGACTGTAACTCATAGTCAAATACACAGTCTAACTCATAGTCATATACACAGTCTAACTCATAGTCAAATACACAGTCTAACTCATAGTCAAATACACAGTCTAACTCATAGTCAAATACACATTCTAACTAACTCATAGTCAAATACACAGTCTAACTAACTGATAGTCAACTACACAGTCTAACTAACTCATAGTCAAAAACACAGTCTAACTAACTAATAGTCAAATACACAGTCTAACTCATAGTCAAATACACAGTCTAACTCATAGTCCAATACACATTCTAACTCATAGTCAAATACACAGTCTTACTGACTCTAACTCATAGTCAAATACACAGTCTAACTCATAGTCAAATACACAGTCTAACTGACTGATAGTCAAATACACAGTCGAACTAATAGTTAAATACAAAGTCTAACTGATAGTCAAATACACAGTCTAACTAACTCATAGTCAAATACACAGTCTAACTAACTCATAGTCAACTACACAGTCTAACTCATAGTCAAAGACACAGTCTAACTGACTGTAACTCATAGTCAAATACACAGTCTAACTTATAGTCAATTACACAGTTTAACTCATAGTCAAACACACAGTCTAACTGACTCTAACTCATAGTCAAATACACAGTCTAACTAACTGATAGTCAAATACACAGTCTAACTGACTTTAACTAATAGTCAAATACACAGTCTAACTCATAGTCAAATACACAGTCTAACTAACTGATAGTCAACTACACAGTCTAACTAACTCATAGTCAAATACACAGTCTAAATCATAGTCCGATACACAGTCTAACTCATAGTCAAATACACAGTCTTACTGACTCTAACTCATAGTCAAATACACAGTCTAACTCATAGTCAAATACACAGTCTAACTGATAGTCAAATACACAGTCTAACTCATAGTCAAAAACACAGTCTAACTCATAGTCAAATACACAGTCTAACTCATAGTCAAATACACAGTCTAACTCATAGTCAAATACACAGTCTAACTCATAGTCAAATACACAGTTTAACTCATAGTCAAATACACAGACTAACTCATAGTCAAATACACAGTCTAACTCATAGTCAAATACACAGTCTAACTCATAGTCAAAGACACAGTCTAACTGACTGTAACTCATAGTCAAATACACAGTCTAACTCATAGTCAATTACACAGTTTAACTCATAGTCAAATACACAGTCTAACTGACTCTAACTCATAGTCAAATACACAGTCTAACTAACTGATAGGCAAATACACAGTCTAACTGATATTCAAATACACAGTCTAACTCATAGTCAATTACACAGTTTAACTCATAGTCAAATACACAGTCCAACTGACTCTAACTCATAGTCAAATACACAGTCTAACTAACTGATAGTCAGATACACAGTCTAACTGATATTCAAATACACAGTCTAACTCATAGTCAATTACATAGTTTAACTTATAGAATAAATACACAGTCTAACTGACTCTAACTCATAGTCAAATACACAGTCTAACTAACTGATAGTCAAATACACAGTCTAACTGACTTTAACTGATAGTCAAATACACAGTCTAACTGACTGATAGTCAAATACAGTCGAACTAATAGTCAAATACACAGTCTAACTGATAGTCAAATACACAGTCTAACTAACTCATAGTCAAATACACAGTCTAACTAACTGATAGTCAACTACACAGTCTAACTAACTCATAGTCAAATACACAGTCTAACTAACTAATAGTCAAATACACAGTCTAACTCATAGTCAAATACACAGTCTAACTCATAGTCCAATACACAGTCTAACTCATAGTCAAATACACAGTCTTACTGACTCTAACTCATAGTCAAATACACAGTCTAACTCATAGTCAAATACACAGTCTAACTGATAGTCAAATACACAGTCTAACTCATAGTCAAATACACAGTCTAACTCATAGTCAAATACACAGTCTAACTCATAGTCAAATACACAGTCTAACTCATAGTCAAATACACAGTCTAACTTCATAGTCAAATACACAGTCTAACTCATAGTCAAATACATAGTCTAACTCATAGTCAAATACACAGTCTAACTCATAGTCAAATAAACAGTCTAACTCATAGTCAAAGACACAGTCTAACTGACTGTAACTCATAGTCAAATACACAGTCTAACTCATAGTCAATTACACAGTTTAACTCATAGTCAAATACACAGTCTAACTGACTCTAACTCATAGTCAAATACACAGTCTAACTAACTGATAGTCAAATACACAGTCTAACTGACTTTAACTCATGGTCAAATACACAGTCTAACTCATTGTCAAATACACAGTCTAACTCATAGTCAAATACACAGTCTAACTAACTGATAGTCAAATACACAGTCTAACAGATATTCAAATACACAGTCTAACTCATAGTCAATTACACAGTTTAACTCATAGTCAAATACACAGTCTAACTGACTCTAACTCATAGTCAAATACACAGTCTAACTAACTGATAGTCAAATACACAGTCTAACTGATATTCAAATACACAGTCTAACTCATAGTCAATTACACAGTTTAACTCATAGTCAAATACACAGTCTAACTGACTCTAACTCATAATCAATTACACAGTCTAACTGACTGATAGTCAAATACACAGTCGAACTAATAGTCAAATACACAGTCTAACTGATAGTCAAATACACAGTCTAACTAACTCATAGTCAAATACACAGTCTAACTAACTGATAGTCAACTACACAGTCTAACTAACTCATAGTCAAAAACACAGTCTAACTAACTAATAGTCAAATACACAGTCTAACTCATAGTCAAATACACAGTCTAACTCATAGTCCAAGACACAGTCTAACTCATAGTCAAATACACAGTCTAACTGACTCTAACTCATAGTCAAATACACAGTCTAACTCATAGTCAAATACACAGTCTAACTGATAGTCAAATACACAGTCTAACTCATAGTCAAATACACAGTCTAACTCATAGTCAAATACACAGTCTAACTCATAGTCAAATACACAGTCTAACTCATAGTCAAATACACAGTCTAACTCATAGTCAAATACACAGTCTAACTCATAGTCAAATACACAGTCTAACTCATAGTCAAATACACAGTCTAACTCATAGTCAAATACACAGTCTAACTCATAGTCCAATACACAGTCTAACTCATAGTCAAATACACAGTCTTACTGACTGTAACTCATAGTCAAATACACAGTCTAACTCATAGTCAAATACACAGTCTAACTCATAGTCAAATACACAGTCTAACTCATAGTCAAATACACAGTCTAACTCATAGTCAAATACACAGTCTAACTCATAGTCAAATACACAGTCTAACTCATAGTTAAATGCACAGTCTAACTCATAGTTAAAGACACAGTCTAACTGACTGTAACTCATAGTCAAATACACAGTCTAACTCATAGTCAAATACACAGTCTAACTCATAGTCAATTACACAGTCTAACTCATAGTCAAATACACAGTCTAACTCATAGTCAAATACACAGTCTAACTCATAGTCAAATACACAGTCTAACTCATAGTCAAATACACAGACTAACTCATAGTCAAATACACAGTCTCACTCATAGTCAAATACACAGTCTAACTCATAGTCAAAGACACAGTCTAACTGACTGTAACTCATTGTCAAATACACAGTCTAACTCATAGTCAATTACACGGTTTAACTCATAGTCAAATACACAGTCTAAATGACTCTAACTCATAGTCAAATACACAGTCTAACTAACTGATAGTCAAATACACAGTCTAACTGATATTCAAATACACAGTCTAACTCATAGTCAATTACACAGTTTAACTCATAGTCAAATACACAGTCTAACAGACTCTAACTCATAGTCAAATACATGTCTAACTAACTGATAGTCAAATACACAGTCTAACTGATATTCAAATACACAGTCTAACTCATAGTCAATTACACAGTTTAACTCATAGTCAAATACACAGTCTAACTGTCTCTAACTCATAGTCAAATACACAGTCTAACTAACTAATAGTCAAATACACAGTCTAACTGATATTCAAATACACAGTCTAACTCATAGTCAATTACACAGTTTAACTCATAGTCAAATACACAGTCTAACTGACTCAAACTCATAGTCAAATACACAGTCTAACTAACTGATAGTCAAATACACAGTCTAACTGATAGTCAAATACACAGTCTAACTCATAGTCAAAAACACAGTCTAACTCATAGTCAAATACACAGTCTAACTCATAGTCAAATACACAGTCTAACTCATAGTCAAATACACAGTCTAACTCATAGTCAAATACACAGTTTAACTCATAGTCAAATACACAGACTAACTCATAGTCAAATACACAGTCTAACTCATAGTCAAATACACAGTCTAACTCATAGTCAAAGACACAGTCTAACTGACTGTAACTCATAGTCAAATACACAGTCTAACTCATAGTCAATTACACAGTTTAACTCATAGTCAAATACACAGTCTAACTGACTCTAACTCATAGTCAAATACACAGTCTAACTAACTGATAGGCAAATACACAGTCTAACTGATATTCAAATACACAGTCTAACTCATAGTCAATTACACAGTTTAACTCATAGTCAAATACACAGTCTAACTGACTCTAACTCATAGTCAAATACACAGTCTAACTAACTGATAGTCAAATACACAGTCTAACTGATATTCAAATACACAGTCTAACTCATAGTCAATTACATAGTTTAACTTATAGTCAAATACACAGTCTAACTGACTCTAACTCATAGTCAAATACACAGTCTAACTAACTGATAGTCAAATACACAGTCTAACTGACTTTAACTGATAGTCAAATACACAGTCTAACTGACTGATAGTCAAATACACAGTCGAACTAATAGTCAAATACACAGTCTAACTGATAGTCAAATACACAGTCTAACTAACTCATAGTCAAATACACAGTCTAACTAACTGATAGTCAACTACACAGTCTAACTAACTCATAATCAAATACACAGTCTAACTAACTAATAGTCAAATACACAGTCTAACTCATAGTCAAATACACAGTCTAACTCATAGTCCAATACACAGTCTAACTCATAGTCAAATACACAGTCTTACTGACTCTAACTCATAGTCAAATACACAGTCTAACTCATAGTCAAATACACAGTCTAACTGATAGTCAAATACACAGTCTAACTCATAGTCAAATACACAGTCTAACTCATAGTCAAATACACAGTCTAACTCATAGTCAAATACACAGTCTAACTCATAGTCAAATACACAGTCTAACTCATAGTCAAATACACAGTCTAACTCATAGTCAAATACATAGTCTAACTCATAGTCAAATACACAGTCTAACTCATAGTCAAATAAACAGTCTAACTCATAGTCAAAGACACAGTCTAACTGACTGTAACTCATAGTCAAATACACAGTCTAACTCATAGTCAATTACACAGTTTAACTCATAGTCAAATACACAGTCTAACTGACTCTAACTCATAGTCAAATACACAGTCTAACTAACTGATAGTCAAATACACAGTCTAACTGACTTTAACTCATGGTCAAATACACAGTCTAACTCATTGTCAAATACACAGTCTAACTCATAGTCAAATACACAGTCTAACTAACTGATAGTCAAATACACAGTCTAACAGATATTCAAATACACAGTCTAACTCATAGTCAATTACACAGTTTAACTCATAGTCAAATACACAGTCTAACTGACTCTAACTCATAGTCAAATACACAGTCTAACTAACTGATAGTCAAATACACAGTCTAACTGATATTCAAATACACAGTCTAACTCATAGTCAATTACACAGTTTAACTCATAGTCAAATACACAGTCTAACTGACTCTAACTCATAGTCAATTACACAGTCTAACTGACTGATAGTCAAATACACAGTCGAACTAATAGTCAAATACACAGTCTAACTGATAGTCAAATACACAGTCTAACTAACTCATAGTCAAATACACAGTCTAACTAACTGATAGTCAACTACACAGTCTAACTAACTCATAGTCAAAAACACAGTCTAACTAACTAATAGTCAAATACACAGTCTAACTCATAGTCAAATACACAGTCTAACTCATAGTCCAAGACACAGTCTAACTCATAGTCAAATACACAGTCTAACTGACTCTAACTCATAGTCAAATACACAGTCTAACTCATAGTCAAATACACAGTCTAACTGATAGTCAAATACACAGTCTAACTCATAGTCAAATACACAGTCTAACTCATAAGTCAAACATACAGTCTAACTCATAGTCAAATACACAGTCTAACTCATAGTCAAATACACAGTCTAACTCATAGTCAAATACACAGTCTAACTCATAGTCAAATACACAGTCTAACTCATAGTCAAATACACAGTCTAACTCATAGTCAAATACACAGTCTAACTCATAGTCCAATGCACAGTGCTAACTCATAGTCAAATACACAGTCTTACTGACTGTAACTCATAGTCAAATACACAGTCTAACTCATAGTCAAATACACAGCCCAACTCATAGTCAAATACACAGTCTAACTCATAGTCAAATACACAGTCTAACTCATAGTCAAATATAGAGTCTGAACTCATAGTCAAATACTGACAGTCTAACTCATAGTTAAATGCACAGTCTAACTCATAGTTAAAGACACAGTCTAACTGACTGTAACTCATAGTCAAATACACAGTCTAACTCATAGTCAAATACACAGTCCAACTTATAGTCAATTACACAGTCTAACTCATAGTCAAATACACAGTCTAACTCATAGTCAAATACACAGTCTAACTCATAGTCAAATACACAGTCTAATCTCATAGTCAAATACACAGACTAACTCATAGTCAAATACACAGTCTCACTCATAGTCAAATACACAGTCTAACTCATAGTCAAAGACACAGTCTAACTGACTGTAACTCATTGTCAAACACACAGTCTAACTCATAGTCAATTACACGGTTTAACTCATAGTCAAATACACAGTCTAAATGACTCTAACTCATAGTCAAATACACAGTCTAACTAACTGATAGTCAAATACACAGTCTAACTGATATTCAAATACACAGTCTAACTCATAGTCAATTACACAGTTTAACTCATAGTCAAATACACAGTCTAACAGACTCTAACTCATAGTCAAATACATGTCTAACTAACTGATAGTCAAATACACAGTCTAACTGATATTCAAATACACAGTCTAACTCATAGTCAATTACACAGTTTAACTCATAGTCAAATACACAGTCTAACTGTCTCTAACTCATAGTCAAATACACAGTCTAACTAACTAATAGTCAAATACACAGTCTAACTGATATTCAAATACACAGTCTAACTCATAGTCAATTACACAGTTTAACTCATAGTCAAATACACAGTCTAACTGACTCAAACTCATAGTCAAATACACAGTCTAACTAACTGATAGTCAAATACACAGTCTAACTGATATTCAAAAACACAGTCTAACTCATAGTCAATTACACAGTTTAACTCATAGTCAAATACACAGTCTAACTGACTCTAACTCATAGTCAAATACACAGTCTAACTAACTGATAGTCAAATACACAGTCTAACTGACTTTAACTGATAGTCAAATACACAGTTTAACTGACTGATAGTCAAATACACAGTCGAACTATTAGTCAAATACACAGTCTAACTGATAGTCAAATACACAGTCTAACTAACTTATAGTCAAATACACAGTCTAACTAACTGATAGTCAACTACACAGTCTAACTAACTCATAGTCAAATACACAGTCTAACTCATAGTCAAATACACAGTCTAACTCATAGTCCAATACACAGTCTAACTCATAGTCAAATACACAGTCTAACTCATAGTCAAAGACACAGTCTAACTGACTGTAACTCATAGTCAAATACACAGTCTAACTCATAGTCAAATACACAGTCTAACTCATAGTCAAATAAACAGTCTAACTCATAGTCAAATACACAGTCTAACTCATAGTCAAATACACAGTCTAACTCATAGTCAAATACACAGTCTAACTCATAGTTAAATGCACAGTCTAACTCATAGTTAAAGACACAGTCTAACTGACTGTAACTCATAGTCAAATACACAGGCTAACTCATAGTCAAATACACAGTCTAACTCATAGTCAATTACACAGTCTAACTCATAGTCAAATACACAGTCTAACTCATAGTCAAATACACAGTCTAACTCATAGTCAAATACACAGTCTAACTCATAGTCAAATACACAGACTAACTCATAGTCAAATACACAGTCTCACTCATAGTCAAATACACAGTCTAACTCATAGTCAAAGACACAGTCTAACTGACTGTAACTCATAGTCAAATACACAGTCTAACTCATAGTCAATTACACGGTTTAACTCATAGTTAAATACACAGTCTAAATGACTCTAACTCATAGTCAAATACACAGTCTAACTAACTGATAGTCAAATACACAGTCTAACTGACTTTAACTAATAATCAAATACACAGTTTAACTCATAGTCAAATACACAGTCTAACTAGCTGATAGTCAACTACACAGTCTAACTAACTCATAGTCAAATACACAGTCTAACTAACTAATAGTCCAATACATAGTCTAACTCATAGTCCAATACACAGTCTAACTCATAGTCAAATACACAGTCTAACTGACTCTAACTCATCGTCAAATACAGTCTAACTCATAGTCAAATACACAGTCTAACTATCTCATAGTCAAATACACAGTCTAACTTATAGTCAAATACACAGTCTAACTCATAGTCAAAGACACAGTCTAACTGACTGTAACTCATAGTCAAATACACAGTCTAACTCATAGTCAATTACACAGTTTAACTCACAGTCAAATACACAGTCTAACTGACTCTAACTCATAGTCAAATACACAGTCTAACTAACTGATAGTCAAATACACAGTCTAACTGATATTCAAATACACAGTCTAACTCATAGTCAATTACACAGTTTAACTCATAGTCAAATACACAGTCTAACTAACTGATAGTCAAATACACAGTCTAACTGATATTCAAATACACAGTCTAACTCATAGTCAATTACATAGTTTAACTCATAGTCAATAACACAGTCTAACTGACTCTAACTCATAGTCAAATACACAGTCTAACTAACTGATAGTCAAATACACAGTCTAACTCATAGTCAAATACACAGTCTAACTCATAGTCAAATACACAGTTTAACTCATAGTCAAATACACAGACTAACTCATAGTCAAATACACAGTCTAACTCATAGTCAAATACACAGTCTAACTCATAGTCAAAGACACAGTCTAACTGACTGTAACTCATAGTCAAATACACAGTCTAACTCATAGTCAATTACACAGTTTAACTCATAGTCAAATACACAGTCTAACTGACTCTAACTCATAGTCAAATACACAGTCTAACTAACTGATAGGCAAATACACAGTCTAACTGATATTCAAATACACAGTCTAACTCATAGTCAATTACACAGTTTAACTCATAGTCAAATACACAGTCTAACTGACTCTAACTCATAGTCAAATACACAGTCTAACTAACTGATAGTCAAATACACAGTCTAACTGATATTCAAATACACAGTCTAACTCATAGTCAATTACATAGTTTAACTTATAGTCAAATACACAGTCTAACTGACTCTAACTCATAGTCAAATACACAGTCTAACTAACTGATAGTCAAATACACAGTCTAACTGACTTTAACTGATAGTCAAATACACAGTCTAACTGACTGATAGTCAAATACAGTCGAACTAATAGTCAAATACACAGTCTAACTGATAGTCAAATACACAGTCTAACTAACTCATAGTCAAATACACAGTCTAACTAACTGATAGTCAACTACACAGTCTAACTAACTCATAGTCAAATACACAGTCTAACTAACTAATAGTCAAATACACAGTCTAACTCATAGTCAAATACACAGTCTAACTCATAGTCCAATACACAGTCTAACTCATAGTCAAATACACAGTCTTACTGACTCTAACTCATAGTCAAATACACAGTCTAACTCATAGTCAAATACACAGTCTAACTGATAGTCAAATACACAGTCTAACTCATAGTCAAATACACAGTCTAACTCATAGTCAAATACACAGTCTAACTCATAGTCAAATACACAGTCTAACTCATAGTCAAATACACAGTCTAACTCATAGTCAAATACATAGTCTAACTCATAGTCAAATACACAGTCTAACTCATAGTCAAATAAACAGTCTAACTCATAGTCAAAGACACAGTCTAACTGACTGTAACTCATAGTCAAATACACAGTCTAACTCATAGTCAATTACACAGTTTAACTCATAGTCAAATACACAGTCTAACTGACTCTAACTCATAGTCAAATACACAGTCTAACTAACTGATAGTCAAATACACAGTCTAACTGACTTTAACTCATGGTCAAATACACAGTCTAACTCATTGTCAAATACACAGTCTAACTCATAGTCAAATACACAGTCTAACTAACTGATAGTCAAATACACAGTCTAACAGATATTCAAATACACAGTCTAACTCATAGTCAATTACACAGTTTAACTCATAGTCAAATACACAGTCTAACTGACTCTAACTCATAGTCAAATACACAGTCTAACTAACTGATAGTCAAATACACAGTCTAACTGATATTCAAATACACAGTCTAACTCATAGTCAATTACACAGTTTAACTCATAGTCAAATACACAGTCTAACTGACTCTAACTCATAGTCAATTACACAGTCTAACTGACTGATAGTCAAATACACAGTCGAACTAATAGTCAAATACACAGTCTAACTGATAGTCAAATACACAGTCTAACTAACTCATAGTCAAATACACAGTCTAACTAACTGATAGTCAACTACACAGTCTAACTAACTCATAGTCAAAAACACAGTCTAACTAACTAATAGTCAAATACACAGTCTAACTCATAGTCAAATACACAGTCTAACTCATAGTCCAAGACACAGTCTAACTCATAGTCAAATACACAGTCTAACTGACTCTAACTCATAGTCAAATACACAGTCTAACTCATAGTCAAATACACAGTCTAACTGATAGTCAAATACACAGTCTAACTCATAGTCAAATACACAGTCTAACTCATAGTCAAATACACAGTCTAACTCATAGTCAAATACACAGTCTAACTCATAGTCAAATACACAGTCTAACTCATAGTCAAATACACAGTCTAACTCATAGTCAAATACACAGTCTAACTCATAGTCAAATACACAGTCTAACTCATAGTCAAATACACAGTCTAACTCATAGTCCAATACACAGTCTAACTCATAGTCAAATACACAGTCTTACTGACTCTAACTCATAGTCAAATACACAGTCTAACTCATAGTCAAATACACAGTCTAACTGATAGTCAATTACACAGTCTAACTCATAGTCAAATACACAGTCTAACTCATAGTCAAATACACAGTCTAACTCATAGTCAAATACACAGTCTAACTCATAGTCAAATACACAGTCTAACTCATATTCAAATACGCAGTCTAACTCATAGTCAAATACACAGTCTAACTCATAGTCAAATACACAGTCTAACTCATAGTCAAATACATAGTCTAACTCATAGTCAAATACACAGTCTAACTCATAGTCAAATACACAGTCTAACTCATAGTCAAAGACACAGTCTAACTGACTGTAACTCATAGTCAAATACACAGTCTAACTCATAGTCAATTACACAGTTTAACTCATAGTCAAATACACAGTCTAACTGACTCTAACTCATAGTCAAATACACTATCTAACTAACTGATAGTCAAATACACAGTCTAACTGACTTTAACTCATGGTCAAATACACAGTCTAACTCATTGTCAAATACACAGTCTAACTCATAGTCAAATACACAGTCTAACTAACTGATAGTCAAATACACAGTCTAACTGATAGTCAAATACACAGTCTAACTGATAGTCAAATACACAGTCTAACTGACTAATAGTAAAATACACAGTTGAACTAATAGTCAAATACACAGTCTAACTGATAGTCAAATACACAGTCTAACTAACTCATAGTCAAATACACAGTCTAACTAACTGATAGTCAACTACACAGTCTAACTAACTCATAGTCAAATACACAGTCGAACTAATAGTCAAATATACAGTCTAACTGATAGTCAAATACACAGTCTAACTAACTCATAGTCAAATACACAGTCTAACTAACTGATAGTCAACTACACAGTCTAACTAACTCATAGTCAAATACACAGTCTAACTAACTAATAGTCAAATACACAGTCTAACTCATAGTCAAATACACAGTCTAACTAACTCATAGTCAAATACACAGTCTAACTAACTAATAGTCAAATACACAGTCTAACTCATAGTCAAATACACAGTCTAACTCATAGCCCAATACACAGTCTAACTCATAGTCAAATACACAGTCTAACTGACTCTAACTCATAGTCAAATACACAGTCTAACTCATAGTCAAATACACAGTCTAACTAACTCATAGTCAAATACACAGTCTAACTGATAGTCAAATACACAGTCTAACTCATATTTAAATACACAGTCTAACTGATAGTCAAATACACAGTCTAACTGATAGTCAAATACACAGTCTAACTCATAGTCAAATACACAGTCTAACTGATAGTCAAATACACAGTCTAACTCATAGTCAAATACACAGTCTAACTCATAGTCAAATACACAGTCTAACTCATAGTCAAATACACAGTCTAACTCATAGTCAAATACACAGTCTAACTCATAGTCAAATACACAATCTAACTCATAGTCAAATACACAGTCTAACTCATAGTCAAATACACAGTCTAACTCATAGTCAAATACACAGTCTAACTCATAGTCAAAGACACAGTCTAACTGACTGTAACTCATAGTCAAATACACAGTCTAACTAACTAATAGTCAAATACACAGTCTAACTCATAGTCAATTACACAGTTTAACTCATAGTCAAATACACAGTCTAACTGACTCTAACTCATAGTCAAATACACAGTCTAACTAACTGATAGTCAAATACACAGTCTAACTGATATTCAAATACACAGTCTAACTCATAGTCAATTACACAGTTTAACTCATAGTCAAATACTCAGTCTAATTGACTCTAACTCATAGTCAAATACACAGTCTAACTAACTGATAGTCAAATACACAGTCTAACTGACTGATAGTCAAATACACAGTCGAACTAATAGTCAAATACACAGTGTAACTGATAGTCAAATACACAGTCTAACTAACTCATAGTCAAATACACAGTCTAACTAACTGATAGTCAAATACACAGTCTAACTGATATTCAAATACACAGTCTAACTCATAGTCAATTACACAGTTTAACTCATAGTCAAATACACAGTCTAACTGACTCTAACTCATAGTCAAATACACAGTCTAACTAACTGATAGTCAAATACACAGTCTAACTGATATTCAAATACACAGTCTAACTCATAGTCAATTACACAGTTTAACTCATAGTCAAATACACAGTCTAACTGACTCTAACTCATAGTCAAATACACAGTCTAACTAACTGATAGTCAAATACACAGTCTAACTGATATTCAAATACACAGTCTAACTCATAGTCAATTACACAGTTTAACTCATAGTCAAATACACAGTCTAACTGACTCTAACTCATAGTCAAATACACAGTCTAACTTACTGATAGTCAAATACACAGTCAAACTGACTTTAACTGATAGTCAAATACACAGTCTAACTGACTGATAGTCAAATACACAGTCGAACTAATAGTCAAATACACAGTCTAACTGATAGTCAAATACACAGTCTAACTAACTCATAGTCAAATACACAGTCTAACAAACTGATAGTCAACTACACAGTCTAACTAACTCATAGTCAAATACACAGTCTAACTCATAGTCAAATACACAGTCTAACTCATAGTCAAATACACAGTCTAACTGATAGTCAAATACACAGTCTAACTGACTTAAACTCATGGTCAAATACACAGTCTATCTCATAGTCAAATACACAGTCTAACTCATAGTCAAATACACAGTCTAACTCATAGTCAAATACACAGTCTAACTCATAGTCAAATACACAGTCTAACTCATAGTCAAATACACAGTCTAACTCATAGTCAAATACACAGACTAACTCATAGTCAAATACACAGTCTAACTCATAGTCAAATACACAGTCTAACTCATAGTCAAAGACACAGTCTAACTGACTGTAACTCATAGTGAAATACACAGTCTAACTCATAGTCAATTACACAGTTTAACTCATAGTCAAATACACAGTCTAACTGACTCTAACTCATAGTCAAATACACAGTCTAACTAACTGATTGTCAAATACACAGTCTAACTGACTTTAACTCATGGTCAAATACACAGTCTAACTCATAGTCAAATACACAGTCTAACTCATAGTCAAATACACAGTCTAACTCATAGTCAAATACACAGTCTAACTCATAGTCAAATACACATTCTAACTAACTGATAGTCAAATACACAGTCTAACTGATAGTCAAATACACAGTCTAACTGATAGTCAAATACACAGTCTAACTGACTGATAGTCAAATACACAGTCGAACTAATAGTCAAATATACAGTCTAACTGATAGTCAAATACACAGTCTAACTAACTCATAGTCAAATACACAGTCTAACTAACTGATAGTCAACTACACAGTCTAACTAACTCATAGTCAAATACACAGTCTAACTAACTAATAGTCAAATACACAGTCTAACTCATAGTCAAATACACAGTCTAACTAACTCATAGTCAAATACACAGTCTAACTAACTAATAGTCAAATACACAGTCTAACTCATAGTCAAATACACAGTCTAACTCATAGCCCAATACACAGTCTAACTCATAGTCAAATACACAGTCTAACTGACTCTAACTCATAGTCAAATACACAGTCTAACTCATAGTCAAATACACAGTCTAACTAACTCATAGTCAAATACACAGTCTAACTGATAGTCAAATACACAGTCTAACTCATATTTAAATACACAGTCTAACTGATAGTCAAATACACAGTCTAACTGATAGTCAAATACACAGTCTAACTCATAGTCAAATACACAGTCTAACTGATAGTCAAATACACAGTCTAACTCATAGTCAAATACACAGTCTAACTCATAGTCAAATACACAGTCTAACTCATAGTCAAATACACAGTCTAACTCATAGTCAAATACACAGTCTAACTCATAGTCAAATACACAATCTAACTCATAGTCAAATACACAGTCTAACTCATAGTCAAATACACAGTCTAACTCATAGTCAAATACACAGTCTAACTCATAGTCAAAGACACAGTCTAACTGACTGTAACTCATAGTCAAATACACAGTCTAACTCATAGTCAAATACACAGTCTAACTAACTAATAGTCAAATACACAGTCTAACTCATAGTCAATTACACAGTTTAACTCATAGTCAAATACACAGTCTAACTGACTCTAACTCATAGTCAAATACACAGTCTAACTAACTGATAGTCAAATACACAGTCTAACTGATATTCAAATACACTGTCTAACTCATAGTCAATTACACAGTTTAACTCATAGTCAAATACTCAGTCTAATTGACTCTAACTCATAGTCAAATACACAGTCTAACTAACTGATAGTCAAATACACAGTCTAACTGACTGATAGTCAAATACACAGTCGAACTAATAGTCAAATACACAGTGTAACTGATAGTCAAATACACAGTCTAACTAACTCATAGTCAAATACACAGTCTAACTAACTGATAGTCAAATACACAGTCTAACTCATAGTCAAATACACAGTCTAACTCATAGTCAAATACACAGTCTAACTCATAGTCAAATACACAGTCTAACTCATAATCAAATACACAGTCTAACTAACTGATAGTCAAATACACAGTCTAACTGATAGTCAAATACACAGTCTAACTGATAATCAAATACACAGTCTAACTGACTGATAGTCAAATACACAGTTGAACTAATAGTCAAATACACTGTCTAACTGATAGTCAAATACACAGTCTAACTAACTCATAGTCAAATACACAGTCTAACTAACTGATAGTCAACTACACAGTCTAACTAACTCATAGTCAAATACACAGTCTAACTAACTAATAGTCAAATACACAGTCTAACTCATAGTCAAATACACAGTCTAACTAACTCATAGTCAAATACACAGTCTAACTAACTAATAGTCAAATACACAGTCTAACTCATAGTCCAATACACAGTCTAACTCATAGTCCAATACACAGTCTAACTCATAGTCAAATACACAGTCTAACTGACTCTAATTCATAGTCAAATACAGTCTAACTCATAGTCAAATACACAGTCTAACTAACTCATAGTCAAATACACAGTCTAACTGATAGTCAAATACACAGTCTAACTCATATTCAAATACACAGTCTAACTGATAGTCAAATAAACAGTCTAACTGATAGTCAAATACACAGTCTAACTCATAGTCAAATACACAGTCTAACTGATAGTCAAATACACAGTCTAACTCATAGTCAAATACACAGTCTAACTCATAGTCAAATACACAGTCTAACTCATAGTCAAATACACAGTCTAACTCATAGTCAAATACACAGTCTAACTCATAGTCAAATACACAGACTAACTCATAGTCAATTACACAGTTTAACTCATAGTCAAATACACAGTCTAACTGACTCTAACTCATAGCCAAATACACAGTCTAACTAACTGATAGTCAAATACACAGTCTAACTGACTTTAACTAATAGTCAAATACACAGTCTAACTCAATGTCAAATACACAGTCTAACTAACTGATAGTCAAATACACAGTCTAACTGATATTCAAATACACAGTCTAACTCATAGTCAATTACACAGTTTAACTCATAGTCAAATACACAGTCTAACTGACTCTAACTCAGAGTCAAATACACAGTCTAACTGATATTCAAATACACAGTCTAACTGATATTCAAATACACAGTCTAACTCATAGTCAATTACACAGTTTAACTCATAGTCAAATACACAGTCTAACTGACTCTAACTGATAGTCAAATACACAGTCTAACTAACTGATAGTCAAATACACAGTCTAACTAACTGATAGTCAAATACACAGTCTAACTGACTTTAACTAATAGTCAAATACACAGTCTAACTCATAGTCAAATACACAGTCTAACTAACTGATAGTCAACTACACAGTCCTACTAACTCATAGTCAAATACACAGTCTAACTAACTAATAGTCAAATACACAGTCTAACTCATAGTAAAATACACAGTCTAAATCATAGTCCGATACACAGTCTAACTCATAGTCAAAAACACAGTCTAACTGACTCTAACTCATAGTCAAATACACAGTCTAACTCATAGTCAATTACACAGTTTAACTCATAGTCAAATACACAGTCTAACTGATTGTCAAATACACAGTCTAACTCATAGTCAAATACACAGTCTAACTCATAGTCAAATACACAGTCTAACTCATAGTCAAATACACAGTCTAACTCATAGTCAAATACACAGCCTAACTCATAGTCAAATACACAGACTAACTCATAGTCAAATACACAGTCTAACTCATAGTCAAATACACATTCTAACTCATAGTCAAAGACACAGTCTAACTGACTGTAACTAATAGTCAAATACACAGTCTAACTCATAGTTAATTACACAGTTTAACTCATAGTCAAATACACAGTCTAACTAACTTATAGTCAAATACACAGTCTAACTGATATTCAAATACACAGTCTAACTCATAGTCAATTACACAGTTTAACTCATAGTCAAATACACAGTGCTCTAACTCATAGTCAAATACACAGTCTAACTAACTGATAGTCAAATACACAGTCTAACTGATATTCAAATACACAGTCTAACTCATAGTCAATTACACAGTTTAACTCATAGTCAAATACACAGTCTAACTGACTCTAACTCATAGTCAAATACACAGTCTAACTAACTGATAGTCAAATACACAGTCTAACTGATATTCAAATACACAGTCTAACTCATAGTCAATTACACAGTTTAACTCATAGTCAAATACACAGTCTAACTGACTCTAACTCATAGTCAAATACACAGTCTAACTTACTGATAGTCAAATACACAGTCAAACTGACTTTGATAGTCAAATACACAGTCTAACTGACTGATAGTCAAATACACAGTCGAACTAATAGTCAAATACACAGTCTAACTGATAGTCAAATACACAGTCTAACTAACTCATAGTCAAATACACAGTCTAACAAACTGATAGTCAACTACACAGTCTAACACTCATAGTCAAATACACAGTCTAACTGATAGTCAAATACACAGCCCTAACTGACTTAAACTCATGGTCAAATACACAGTCTATCTCATAGTCAAATACACAGTCTAACTCATAGTCTAAGTCTAACTCATAGTCAAATAGTCTAACTCATAGTCTAAGTCTAACTCTAACTCATATCAAAAACACAGTCAAATACACAGTCTAACAGTCTAACTGACTGTAACTCATAGTCAAATACACAGTCTAACTCATAGTCATAGTCAAATACACAGCTCTAACTCTAACTCATAGTCAAATACACAGTCTAACTGACTCTAACTCATAGTCAAATACACAGTCTAACTCATAGTCAAATACACATTCTAACAGTCTACAGTCTAACTAATTCATAGTCAAATACACAGTCTAACTGACTGATAGTCAAATACACAGTCTAACTCATAGTCAAATACACAGTCTAATTCGCCATCCAGCCAAACTATATAAGTTATAATATTTAATTGAATATATGTATATGGTGTATATATAGAAAGTGTGAGCCTAGACGATGTACCAATAGAGAACACCATTGCAGAAGGTGTTATGATTGATGTGGCAGAAGAAGCGAAAAACAACATTGAGTACCAAGTAACTCTTTCAAAGGTAACGTTGCTATAAAAAAAAAACAAATTCGAAACGCAAACACACACACACGCACACACACACACACACACACGAGCATGTTTACGTTACATTAGTGAGACTAGTGCTCTGCAACCTTTACCAACTCACGGCACACTTGAAATGTTACAAAATGTTGACTGCACACTTTAAGAGAAATGATTGGTGTTAACACTTACAATAAGGTGTATTCATGTAAAAAATACTTAAGTTAAAGCAGGCACTATGTATGCGTCTCCAAGTTTTTTTTACACGCTAAGCACATTACCCTGTGTTGCACTACACCCTGTGTTGCACTTCACCCTGTGTTGCACTTCACCCTCAGTTCCGCTTTACCGTCTGATCCACTTCACCCTCTGTTCCACTTTACCCTATTTTCCACTTTACCCTTTTTTGCACTTTACTCTGTATTGCACTTTACTCTGTATTGCACTTTACCTTGTATTGGACTATACTCTCTATTGCACTTTACTCTGTATTGCACTCTACCCTGTATTGCAATTTACTCTGTATTGCACTTTACCTTGTATTGCAATTTATCATGTTTTGCACTTTACCTTGTATTGGACTTTAATATGGATTGCACTTTACTCTGTATTGCACTTTACCTTGTATTTCACTTTACTCAATATTGTAGTTAACCCTGTATTGCACTTTCCCCTTATTGCACTCTACTCAGTATTCCATGTTGCACTTCAGCTTGGATTACACTTTACCCTTATTGCACTCTACTTAGTATTGTAGTTAACCATGTGTTGCACTTTAACATGATCTGCACTTTATTCCATGTTGCACTTCAGCTTGGATTACTCTTTACCCTGTATTGCATTTTACCCAATGTTACACTTTACCTTGTGTTTCACTTCATTCTGTATAGCACCCTGTGTAACTCTTTGCTATTTATATCAATCAGACTAGAGTAAAACAATTATTATTGCTTAATATGCATGTTATAAAAAGTGAAATTTTACACTGCAATGGTTCTAAAACCTTAACACTTTGCAACCCACTTTAAAAAATCGTTTTTTTTTACCCTTTATTTTGAAGAATAACATACTTAATTTTTTGTAACATGTATAGGAGTTGTAATTTTGCAAACACAGATTCTCTATATAAATTGTAATTTTAAATCTTGTTGCAACCCACCAGTGATGTCAAGCCAGTATTTTATTTTCTTCTCTGGATTATCAGGTTAAAGAATGGGAGAAAAAATATGGAGACATTCCAAAAGAGGCGGCCGTCATCTTTAACTTTGGCTGGCACAAAAAGTTCCACAATAAAACTGAATATATCGATACGGAAACAGGCAACTGGGAGTAAGTCAAATATTTTTTTTAATAAATGATATAATAAGTGTCTCAGAATATTGAAGTCTAATAACACAACAAAAAAATGTCGTCATTACAATGCAGCTTTGATGATTTCGTTTGTCGGTTTTTTTTTCTTCTTATACTCTCTAAGCCTAATAAGACATCCCTCGGTGAGTAAAGAGGTTGGGGACTACCTGTACGACCAACGAAACATCAAGATTATTGGTACAGACACCATGACACCAGACCCTGTCACACTGAACGGTAAAAAGGTTGACAGCATGCCGATACACCAGATGTATCTGCCCAACAATAAACTCATTGTGGAGAATCTGAACGCGACTGACAGTTTGCCGGCCAGAGGTTTCCGATTTCATGCGGCCCCTGTGAAATACTTAGGGCCATCAGGGGCTCAGGTCAGGGCCTATGCTGTACTGTATGAGAGTCAGTGTAATGGGGCACTCAGTATAAATGTATTAGTCTCATTTCTGAATTGTATTTTCATTGCTGCAGCGTTTTTAATGTAATTTATAAAAAAAACAAAGTGCTTTACCAAAGCTTTATACTAGAAACCTATTCATACTTAAAGCTGTAACTATATATATATATATATCAACACTGAGAACTAAGTAAACATTTTGTATTTTACTAAAACATTTAAGCAATGCTGGCTGAGAGAACTGTTTATATTTAAACTTAACATTTATAGATTGCAATCTAACTTAACATTGTGTAATGTTTGACATTATTTTTTATAATTATATAAAAACAAACAAATATATATATAACAATGGTTTTCTTTTTTATCATTAAAATTTAGTGTACAGGTTTACTGGACTTTTTTGTTTGTTTTATTTTATTTTTAAACGGCACAATGTTTGCATTTTTTTATTATTATTATTTTGTACATGTAGTTTTGTTTTATTTTTTTTTTTTTTACAAAAAATGGGAACTATTACATTAAGCTCTACATCAATCACAAATCAAAGCCCATAAGTTGGTTTAATTTATAATTTGGCTCATGATATTCTCAAGGTTTTTTTTAGGAAATATTATTTTATTAAAGAGCTAAATGTAGTCAAATGGACAAAATTCAGTGGGGGGGGGGAATAAGAATAATAATGAAAAAATAATTTAAAAAAAAATAATAACAGAGGGAACCGCACTAAACTCGGATAATAGCTGTATCCGGCCCCATCTCGGATAATAGCTGTATCCGGCATTAAACGTTTCAATTAGGTCATCAGTGTAATGCATGTCTCACATTGTTGGCTTACATTTAATGATTCTTATCAACTTATAAATATGACGTGATATAAATTAATAACAATTTTAGTGTTTCAATAAAAGTGCCATACATATTCGTAAATGTTTTGCACTACTCAAACTATGACTGCACATTTTGGTAATATTTGTTTTGAAAAATATTAAAAATAAAAAAACGTATACTCATTTATTTTCCGCATCTACTGATATGAAACTAAACATTATGTCTATCAAACCACACATTGTACCATTTGTTATTCAAATTTATATGTGTAAACACATTGCTACCTGGTTTTATCATGTCATTTAATAATTCTTTTACATAAATTACATAATTTTATTGCTTTTATTAAAATTGTTACTATAATTATATTTTAATAGGCAATTATTTCACTAAGTTATACTGATGTTCTACTAAAGTATCTTGGATTAAAGTACATTATGATATCGTATTAATTTGTTATCTTTAATTTTGAATGACAACAAGTTTGCAAATAAGATATTGTATACAATATTGGGTTAAAATATAGACGTACATTCCTCTAATGACAACAAGTTTGCACATAAGATATTGTATACAATATTGGGTTAAAATGTAGATGTACATTCCTCTCTCTCTCTCTATTAACTCTCTCAGTGAATACTGTAGGCTGAGACTGAGTCTCTTAGAGCCCGTGAGATCAGGCCTGCTGTGTCTCTCAACATCTGGAGACTGCCATAAAGCCTAATGGCCAGCAAGCTTCCGGATTGGTCCACCCTCTGGTCCGCCAGCCCTGGGCACTCGAAAAGCACCGTGGGTCAGTTTTGGACGGCCGCTCCATCTGACTTCGGACATTTCTGCCCGTCACCCCATTGTCCCAGCTCGAGAACCACTGAAATTGTTCAAAGAGCCAGATCTTGGCACACGCTGCCTCAAGTGAGCTCTTTCTTGCACCCACGGGCTGCGCTTGAGCATGTATCGTTCCTGTAGGGACAATCGATTCCTATAAAAATGCCATATGGATGTCAATGTTAGTTGTGAGCAGTCCCTGGCTGAATGTCGTCCAGGAAGCCAAGTCCCCTATGCAGGGCTGTTTAATGCGACCCGCCACTCGCTCCAGCGTGATGCACATACACATTGCACAACACCCCCTCCCCTCAAGTAGCTACTCACGAAACTGGGGTTTACATTTTAAAAGCACACTGTGTTTTAATCATACATGTACTTAGTTGTTTGTGTATTAAACACAAACTTCAAATTAACTTTGGAAATTAAAACGTTTAAAAAAAAATACCGGACAATGTTACAGCACAAAGAATTAAAAATACCGGACAATTTTACAGCACAAAGAATTTAAAATACCGGACAATTTTACAGCACAAAGAATTTAAAATACCGGACAATTTTACAGCACAAAGAATTTAAAATACCGGACAATTTTACAGCACAAAGAATTTAAAATACCGGACAATTTTACAGCACAAAGAATTTAAAATACCGGACAATTTTACAGCACAAAGAAATTATATAAAAATTTGCTCACAAATGAATGAGTAAAAAATATTTTAAAAAACTGATACTCTCATGTTCGAATTTTGAAAACACGTTCGTAATCTAAGGTATTTTAATTTGCTTAGCTCTGTGTCATAGTTGTTCGAATTTTAAGACGCTCCGATGGGGCGAATTTTTATAGTGTCAGTCCCGGGCGGCACAAAAACTTAGGATCAAAATTTCTAAACCATCTGTCTGTGAAGTTTTATTTTAAAATCTTCTAATACAAGTTAGCTTATAAGACAACAGACTGCAATTGCATATGATAAATAAAAATACCGAGCACAACATCTGATAGTAGCCTTGATAGTGGATGGTACAAGTGATTTTACTTTTAATATAGTTTAAGTGCAAATAGATCATCGGTCCTGTTTGCTTTGACTCGAGATTCACAGCAAATAAATTCAACGTTCAACTCAACTCGTAACGGTGTGACATGAAGTGGTGACTGCGCGATATTCAACGCTGGGGTACGAACAGCCAGCATGATCCGGTGACTCAGCATTTTTTTTACTGTAGGTTGAAAATAATAGAGAGATTTAGCGTATTTATTTTATTATAATTACAGGTTATTGTTATGTAGCTAAGCATTTGGCCAGATGCAACACTTTATGTGCAGCTGACGTCAGAACAAGAGATACACAGTAAGATGTTTAGGGGGCCCTAGACAGAGGTATTTATATATTTATGTGGGCCCTAGGCAGAGATCTTTATATATTTATGGGGGCCCTAGGCAGAGTTCTTTATATATTTATGTGGGCTGTAGGCAGAGTTCTTTATATATTTATGGGTGCCCTAGGCAGAGTTCTTTATATATTTATGTGGGCCCTAGACAGAGTTCTTTATATATTTATGGGGGGCCCTAGGCAAAGTTCTTTATATATTATGGGGCCCTATACAGAGGTCTTTATATATTTATGTGGGCCGTAGGCAGAGGTCTTTATATATTTATGTGGGCCCTAGGCAGAGGTCTTTATATATTTATGTGGGCCCTAGACAGAGGTCTTTATATATTTATGTGGGCCATAGACAGAGGTCTTTATATATTTATGTGGGCCATAGACAGAGGTCTTTATATATTTATGTGGGCCCTAGACAGAGGTCTTTATATATTTATGTGGGCTGTAGGCAGAGGTCTTTATATATTTATGTGGGCCCTATGCATAGGTCTTTATTTATTATGGAGGCCCTAGGCAGAGATCTTTATATATTTATGTGGGCCATAGACAGAGGTCTTTATATATTTATGTGGGCCCTAGACAGAGGTCTTTATATATTTATGTGGGCTGTAGGCAGAGGTCTTTATATATTTATGTGGGCCCTATGCATAGGTCTTTATTTATTATGGAGGCCCTAGGCAGAGGTCTTTATATATTTATGTGGGCCATAAGCAGAAGCTGATAGATATCTTTGAGGGCCTTTTTAGAGAATATATATAACATTTAGAAACTTAAGGCAAAACGTACTTGCCATGGCTCATAAAGCGTCAGATTTGACTGGAGTTTGTTTCTTGAAGCGGGGCTTGCTCTAGGCGAATGATACGTCTGAAAAACAAAAAAACAGCTTGTATTGGTGATGTTAAAGATGTAAGTGTCATCACAACAGCTTGTATTGATGATGTTAAAGATGTATGTGTCACCACAACAGTTTGTATTGATGATGTTTAAGATGTATCTTCAAAACAGTTTGTATTGATGATGTTTAAGATGTATCATCACAACAGCTTGTATTGATGATGTTTAAGATGTAAGTGTCATCACAACAGTTTGCATTGATGATGTTTAAGATGTATCATCACAACAGTTTGTATTGATGATGTTTAAGATGTATCATCACAACAGTTTGTATTGATGTTTAAGCTGTGTCATCACAAATTAGTTCGGCCCTGAATGACGCAATTATACAAAATATTAAAAAGTAGCCCAGAAGAAAAGAAAACGGTTGCGTGCATTTCGTTTACAATATCTCACTATTGAAATTGAAACTTTCCTGTTATTTGTTTTAACTTCAAATCGTTTAAAAGTTTCAAAGCAGTCTTACCTATATAAATAATTTATAATAGATTAATCTGGTCGTGGATATTTACCAATTGTTAATTTAAAATAGGTGTTCTCATATCGATGGCTATTTTAAAAGTAAAAAATAATTAGTATTACCGGCCTTAGGTAGATTTGACCGATTGCTTGAAATTTAGCCCCGCGCCTAGCAGTGGCCCTGCAATTTACATTTAGCTTTTTTAGTCAAAATTGTTTTTTTGTAAAAAAAAAAAATACAAGAGGGTGCCTTGCAAGCATTCGTCAAAATGGACCGGCCCTGAGTATACCTGTTTTTTGTTAACTAATAAAAATGGGAAAAATTGTAATGATAGCGTCCTAAAATAATGCGAAATGTTCCATTGACGCTTTTATTAAAATAAACAATACAAAAATGACGCGATTCAATACTACAAACGTGTATTATTTGATGTTGCTATGGAGACTCTAACCGACCGATGTAGTATGTATTGCAGTTTATGTTTAAAAACAGGTTTTAGGGAATTTCGGTCAGGCAATTTTTTTACTAGCCAACATTTGATATGACATTTATTTTTTATAAATTTGTAAATCACTGCTTCATGACTCTACCACGAGAACTTTCCCAACATTTTTGTGATCAAACTTAGGACTACTTTAGAAACATAGGCCTACTAGCAGGATATAATTCAGACCAAAGAACGCAGTGTTTAATGTTATAAATTTAACAACGATGTTTGAGTTTTTACTCAATCCATATTTTTAAAACTGATGCAAGTTTTATTAAAGTTTAATAACATTTATTAATAAAATTAGGTATTGAAGGAGATTTTTTTACTCTTAAATTTATCTTTTTTTTTGTATGTGAATTTGGTTTTTTAATTATATTTATTCATTTATTTTCAACAAATTTTTTTTAACAATTAAAATATAAAAAAAAACCTACTTTCCATTTATCCGAATGGACAATTACAAGGTTTCTTTTTTTTAAATCATACCATTGCAAACAGATAATAAAAATAAACTTCTTTTTTTATTTAGATACATTCGAACTCTGTGTGGTCAGAATGAAGGGATCATACGCATTGATTGGTATTCTGGTGCTTGTCAATGTAGAGGCCAGATTGATTGACCTGTCTCATGAGCATGGCCCCAATGCCATTATGTCAGTGCTACAGCCTCACTACAACTGGACCAGGGTGTTTCAAGGAGAGTTCTTACCTGGAATGTAGTAAGTGACTATAGTTTAACGATTCCATTTCAATATTTATTGAGAACCGATACTTACTTTGTTTCAACATAGAGTTTATAACTCATAACTGTGTCAATTATATATTATACATTCTACTAGTTTCTGATGTTATTAACAGAAATATTTTTTAATGTTTTTATTTTAAGAAGTTTTGTGCTTTTACATGCTTTTCAATTTTTAAACTTTTATGTTACATGAATGAAACAATAAAGGTACGTACAGACTAAGGTGAATTTCGCGTATCTAGGTAACTCGCGAATTTTGCCCTTCTTTCGCGGCAATGTATTTATATGGATGTGCTCCAACCGCGGAGAATATCCGCGGCGGTGCATAGAAACTTCGCAGCATCGCTTCTTGCAGAATTTTTTCCGCGTTTCGCGAGTGACAACAATCCAAAATGGCTGCATAGAAACATCGACTCAAATGAAAATCAAGGTTAAAATTGATATAAATGTCTTAAAAATAACAAATAAGACTTACATTTATAAACAGAAACATGAAATATATCAGAGTAACCAAAAAGTAAGTGGATTTTTTTTTCACGTTTAACTTGTAAAATACAATAACAGTAGAAAATGTTTAATAACAAGAAAATATCTGCCGATGTTCACAAAAAAAAAATAAAGAAAATTAAAAAAAAAATCATTATTTCCGGTCAGCTGACGCCCACTTTTGCTTCGCCTTGGTGTAGCGAGGTTTTTTCGCGCTTAGAAAAATCTCACGTGAGAAATAGCGCAGCGGAAAGTTTCGCTTAAGCTTGTGGATACCTTAATGTTTACAAACCAGCCCCAGTTACTCCCCCTGATATGAATGCTAAAATACATTTGTGGTTTTTTTTTTGTTATAAGTTGTATTATTTCTTCTATCTTTCTATCTTACAGCGCAGAGACAGGGGCGTATTTCACTGGGGAACACGGAGGAACCCACGTCGATGTGCCAGCACATTTCTCACCTGGTAAGTAAATAAAACACTGTTTGTTTCCTTTACAAACACAGGGGACTAATGGTCGTGCGGTAAAGCGCTCGACTGTTGATCACCGGTAAGGAAATTTTTCAGGTCTTGGCTCAAGTTCCCGATATATCTCCCGTGGTGCTTCCATGGCCATTGCACTATCGGCTATGGTAGGGATGAAAGAAGGGCACCATAAAATGGTGTGCAGGATCTAAGAGATTTCATCTAATCCTTACAGGGACTTCACACACCTTTAAATACAAAAACATAGAAACTATCTTTTGTCAAATCTGAATAGTGAAAAGGGGGCATTTTTTTTATTTAATTATTTTGCAAATCAATTTTTGTATATTTTTTTTTGTTATGCACATATTGGTGCGCTTTAGTTATTTGGTATCACTCTCATTTAAAGATCATATGATACTTAGAAATAGAATAGTCTGTGATATTACGTACAATGTTCTGATTGGTCGTCAAATAAGATGATAGAATAAGAATGACTTTGATTCATGTATATTGTCTTGAGTTTCAGTGTAGAGATCAGTGTTTGAGTTTAAGTTCAGTAGAACTGAGATTTAAAGAAAGTCTAGTTCTAGAGACAACGTCTCAGTTTTTGTTTAAAAGTAAAGTTCCCTTAGCCCTATCGTGCCATCGGGGCAGATGAAGTGTATAATTCATCTGTTTCTATAACCTCGGCATATCAAAGGATTGTTTGGTTAGCACAACGCCCAGCCGCCTTTACTTCCCCAACTTAAGTCCGGTACCCATTTAAAGCTGGGTGGACTTGTGGGACGAATTTCACCTGGAGAAATTCTGGGCCTCACCGAGGATTGAACCCAGGACTCTCAGGTCGACAGTCGAGTATCTACACCACTCGGCCATCCGTCTCAGTTTTTGTTTAGTTTTAGTATTTAATATAATTATTTAAAAGACGAATCGTTTATCTAATAATAGATTACTTCATTTTCGTTTTTGGATTTTTAAATGTATTTACATATGAATGTACCAGGCCATATAGTTTTTTTTGGAAAGTGCATTCTTTAATATTTTTTTTTCAAAGAGATATCGTAATTCTACAAATGCAACTATGTTTTCTTAAAACATAAGCTTAAAAGAGAGGGTGGGTGGGTGGAGGGGGTAATTAAAAAAAACAAACTATGTCATAGTCAATAAAGTAATAACTTTATTTCAAGTGATGTTCATTTTATTCAATTTTTAATCATTTTTATTTAAAGAATTTGCATTAGACTTACAGCTGTATAGTTGTACTTTTTTTTTGTTTTTTATTTTTTGTTTTAATTCTTAATATCTTATAATATATTTCTATCAATATCTATCTTGCTCTTTTCATCACAGAAAAATGTCTGACGCTTTAAAATTATTACATACTTTCAACAGGTGGTATGAGGTTGGAAAAAGTCCCTCTAGAAATGACCATAGCTGAGGGTGTGATGATCGATTGCTCGTATGAAGCCAGCAGGAACCATTCTTATTTGGTCAGCATTCAGAAAGTAAGTTGGTTTGGTTTAACTCGTGTGTTATCTTTGTGTCTTTTTACTTAATCATAGTTATTTCATCTTGAGTAACTCAAATTTACTGAAATATGATTTCAAGACATAACCTGTGTAAAGTAAATCAATTAAGTCGATTTCATTATTTATATATTAGGCCTATACTATTGAGATTGTGTGATACTATTGAGTTTGTGTGATACTATTGAGATTGTGTGATACTATTGAGATTGTGTGATATTATTGAGTTTGTGTGATACTATTGAGATTGTGTGATACTATTGAGTTTGTGTGATACTATTGAGATTGTGTGATACTATTGAGATTGTGTGATACTATTGAGATTGTTTGATACTATTGAGATTGTGTGATACTATTGAGATTGTGTAATGCTATTGAGATTGTGTGATGCTATTGAGTTTGTTTGCTTGTCTTACAGATTCTGGACTGGGAAGCTACCAATGGTCGTATACCGGATAACGCTGCGGTCCTTTTCAACTTTGGTTGGTCACAGTATTACAGCAGCTTTGAGCGATACCTGGGAACTCCAAATGACATAATCACGTTAGTAGAATAATAAAATAAACCATTACCTTTACATCAGGTCACAAGTGAAATAATAAAGCGAGTCAACTTTTCAGTGATTTACAGTCTATGGCAACGGGTGGGGAAAGTTTTATGAGTCGCGGGCCACTTGTACACTTGATCAGCGGGCCGGACCAGAGAGAGAGAGAGAGAGAGAGAGAGAGAGAGAGTGCGTGTGTGTGTGTGTGTTGACTTGAACTAATAAAAATTCAACGTTCATATCACAGCCTAAATGACTTGTGCTATTCAACTATCGCGAAACAAGTGACAGTGGGGTGGGGGGGGGGAGAGACCGCATGTGGGGGGGGAGGCCGGATTAAATAGCCGGTAATCCAGATTAGCCCATGGCTAGTCTATGGGGCTATTGACCTACGTAAGACTTTTTTATGCTTTGTTTACCATTCCTTAACACTACGTGTTACACTGTGGCAGCCCCTTTTCATCCATCTCCCTCCACCCCCCCCAGTAGCATTACGTAATAAGTGAACGACTCCTATAACCTTAATATATTTCGATCATATTGATTTATTATGAGACAGTTTATAAACTTTATTTAATGGTTCAATTGTATAGCGTTTTAAAGTGTGTGTATATATATATATATATATATATATATATATATATAACATGATCATGAAGTTATACTTGATATATAGCATGATCATGAAGTTATACTTTATTCTAAGAACACTCGATAACTTTCCAATCCGTAGGTAAAATAATGATTATGTCTAAACTGTTTATGTATTTATTGTGGTTGAAAAAGGGACATAAACCCTACTTTAACATTTCAAGTCGACAGTCGAGCATCTCGGCACTGGGCCAATAAATTTATACAACTTTAATTCCGTTACGTTTTTTGTTAATTTCTAACAATTAATGATTCTTGTATTTTTAATAAACAGAGAATTCGTGTTCCCTGCCATCAGTAAAGAGGCTGGAATGTTTCTGTACGATCAAAGGAACATCAAGATCATCGGATCTGACACCGCCAGCCCTGACCCCTATGACCCCACTGGCCTTCACATTCACATGAAGTACCTGCCCAACAACAGGCTCATCATAGAGGACCTCAACGACCTCGGGCTGCTTCCGCCACGAGGGTTCCGATTTCACGCCTCCCCAGTCAAGTACGTGGGTGCCACCGGCGCCCAGGTGAGGGCGTACGCCATGACGTATGATACCCGGGAACTTGAGTTTGGTTTCAGTGGAGCGAGGACAGATGTCAGCGCTGTGACTTTGATTGTGTTCCTATTGGCGCTTAAGTTTTCTGTCTGATTTTGTTATGCTCCGGCCAAGAAAAAAAAATTATTATTTTTTTTAAATGAGTATATTATTCCATATTTAAATTCATTTCTTGTCTGCTTATTATTGTACATAACTTCTATTACTGTCATTTTAGTCTTATAATACTTCATTATAATATCGTTTAATCAAAATTAACAATGAAAAAATCAAGATCGATATTCCTCTAACGTTATTCAGAATAATTAAAGATCAATTTGTTTAAAAAAAATGGTGTTAGAAATTTTTTAAAACCATGTTCATATTTACAGTCTGGTCTCTATATTATACGGTCAAGTCTATTACTTTTGATGAAAACGAACATATTTTCTATAAGCTGTACTAAAAAAATGTTAAGTGATTTTCTCTCATCCGGAATATTAGTGTAACCATGTTTGAGTTTTAAAAATAGTGTTAATCCAGAGGAACAGTGTTTCCCTAACTTTCGACATCAGTTTACCCAACTTTTTTACTTTCGTAATACTGAGTACCTCTAGTAAAAAAAAAATTAAACGTGCATATATTCTTTTTTACAGTGTTTGTTTCCCTTCATTTCTTTGTTTTTCGCTTTAGCCGTACATGTTTACCAGATGTTCTCAGCTTGCAGTAGCGAGTACCCGTGGTAAACGCTTCACCTACCCCTTAGTGTACGACTAGTACACTTTGGGAAACACTGCAGCGGAGGATGAAATATTTAAAACTCGTAAATTTAATGAAAAAAGTTGGTTGACTTGGTTAAATCATTCTACTCCAGAATTGGTTGACTTGGTTATATCATTCTACCCCAGAATTGGTTGACTTGGTTATATCATTCTACTCAAGAATTGGTTGACTGGTTATATCATTCTACTCCAGAATCGGTTGACTTGGTTATATCATTCTACTGCAGAATTGGTTGACTTGGTTATATCATTCTACTCCAGAATTGGTTGACTTGGTTATATCATTCTACTCAAGAATTGGTTGACTTGGTTATATCATTCTACTCCAGAATTGGTTGACTTGGTTATATCATTCTACTCAAGAATTGGTTGACTTGGTTATATCATTCTATTCCAGAATTGGTTGACTTGGTTATATCATTCTACTGCAGAATTGGTTGACTTGGTTATATCATTCTACTGCAGAATTGGTTGACTTGGTTATATCATTCTACTCCAGAATTGGTTGACTTGGTTATATCATTCTACTCAAGAATTGGTTGACTTGGTTATATCATTCTATTCCAGAATTGGTTGACTTGGTTATATCATTCTACTCAAGAATTGGTTGACTTGGTTGTATCATTCTACTCCAGAATTGGTTGACTTGGTTAAATCTTTCTACACCAGAATTGGTTGACTTGGTTAAATCATTCTACTCCAGAATAGGTTGACTTGGTTATATCATTCTATTCCAGAATTGGTTGACTTGGTTGTATCATTCTACTGCAGAATTGGTTGACTTGGTTAAATCATTCTACTCCAGAATTGGTTGACTTGGTTAAATCATTCTACTCCAGAATTGGTTGACTTGGTTATATCATTCTACTCTAGTATTTTAATGATGATTTACACTGAGTTGATACAACTAAAGTAATAAACCAATTGTCAGTTTTCGTCCATTGTCATTTAGCTTCTGCTTTCGTCAATTTTCCGGGATTTCGTCAGGCTTAACAGTTTGACATGTTTTATCCGTCTCCATGAGAACCATACACCTTTGGTGCATCAACTTTGGTTTTCGGGAAAACCCTGGAAGTATAGATGTTTTATGGACTGTTGGAGAATAATTGGGTGACCAAAGTAAAGTTCTCAACTGCATTATATCACCTAAATCTTTTCAAGCAGCAGAGGAAAAAGTTGTTTATAAAGTGACATAGGCTAGGAATAAATAATATGCCTTCTTCAGAAATTCGAGACAACTCCACGAAGATAATAAATATGTGAATAAAAACTAACAATGCAGAGCTCTTTGGGCAGCTTTATTTGTGCAGAATGGCCCATTGGCTGATCCAAGTGAAAAAAAAGCAAGAATAGAATTGACTTTCTGTTATAGCTGTGAACAAAAATACCTACACATCTCATTTCCCTGCTTGTTGCGATGAGGTTATTTTATGTTAAGTTCAACGTTTACCGATGTTTTACTTTAGTATTTACAAGATCAGTTTCTTTTAGTATTAAATGCTATTTAATTTTTTTTTTAGCTTAGGTGTTGATATCTTGATGTTTACGAAAAAGCTGTAGAACACGTTAATTTACATTAATTGCTTTTTTTATCATTACTTTTTGGTCTATTCGCCATTAGCTTTCAGAAGCAGGCTTCTCAATTTGAATGTTAATAAAAGCCTAGGATTTCGGTAGTTTCGTATTTCGTCGGTCATGAATGGATAGATTATCATTATCAGAGGCGTCATTTGCGAAATGGGTTTTTTATTTCAAAAAAGTCATTAATAAATCATATTTTACAATTCTTAAAAAAAAAATATGAAAGAACGCTATCTGTTTACTTACGAATAGTTAAAACTATTGCACAAAATATTTTTTTAGTTAAGCGCTATGAGTCCACAGTGGATCGTCCTTTCTGGTACGGTTTGGGGAAGGCAGAAGGGTAAAGGGTTAATATGGTGGACTAGCTGCAAACGATATTGTCGGTTTTGGATCTTTTTTGTTCTTCCGGATTTCAATGTTTTACAGTAGGTAAATATTACAAGTAACGCATACATAGGGCTTTCTCAGATCTTTTCTTCGTACTTTAAGTAAGTAAATTTAATATTTAATAGAAATTGTAATACAATTAAAAATGTTACCGTCAACGCTTGTCATAAATTTCCAGTTGCTGTATATTTCAACAAAAAAACGCCGAATTTCATTAAGAAACCCGCCAAAAACCCGCCAAAGAAGTAAAATAGAAATAAATCAAACTTAACTAACTTTTGAAATTAGGTGCGGTTTTTTTTTTTAATTACATGGTATAAACCGCTAATTAGGTTCAGTTTGGTGGTGGTAAACTCCGATATGACACCTCTGGTCACTGTAGATCGTCTTTACGATAATAATGTAATTAGCTAATTACATGAGTAATGATTTGTATTCAAAGATAGATTGTTTTATACTGAATGTGATTCATTTATTCAAATCATTTGTTAATAAGTAATGATTTGTATTCAATGATTGATTGTTCTATAGTGACTGTGATTCCTTTATTCAAATTCTTTGTTAGACAAACCGTATTTAATAAACAAAGAAAAAGTAACAAGTTTTGTTTATTTACTCAGGAATTTTAAGTTTTCTTAAACAACAGTTTACAAAATAAGGGTCTTTGGAAAAACAATATGTATTAATCAATTTAATTTGAAATAAAATCAATCAAAAAAGTATATAAAAGTATTGAAAACCTATTTCAATATGAGTGCTACTTTATCACTTGAACGTCAGTTAAGAATATTACACAAAGCTTACCATGTAAACAAAATTTATCACGTATACATAACTTTAGAATGGAAAAATGTACAAATAGTTTACATTATAATTCTTTTATCACAAAGATAGACCTATTTCTTTAAAGCTAATCAACACTTAATAATGTTTTTGAACATTCCAATTTAACTTTCTAGCTTTAGGCTACATTTTCATTCACAATTAAACATATGCATGATCAGTTTTCTTAAAACTACATGATAAGTTTTCTTAAAATTACATGATAAGTTTTCTTTAACATTACATGATAAGTTTTCTGAAAATTACACTTACAAGACGTTATGGGTTCTCTTCGAAACAGAAATCAGAAGTGTAGACACATTTTCTAAATGTTTATTTGCCTTATCTAACTTGAAGCTGGCCCCATTCTGAAAGCTTTTTTTCTGGACTAACCGGCCGTGCATAAAAGAATCAAACTGACTGTCACACAATGCCCATCACATTAAACAAACAACAGCTCTATATCAGAGTGTCACACAGATTATATAGTGAAAATAGACAAGCCTGTCATGACTCAGCAAAAGTTGTACCCTCAGACCCAAATCTCGTACTTTGGCTAAAATCTGACTGTATAAATGTCCCAGAGTAGTGAGGAATAAATACATCATGACGGGGAAAATCAGGTAAGTTGACAACTCGTGACCTGCAACAATAGCAGTGCGTAATGATGTTCAATTATTCTCTCTAATTAATTATCAAATGTTCAAAAGTTCAAAAGTTGTGATGGTTCATATTCGTCCATGTTTAATCACGTATTGTGAGGTCATTAATTTTCCTATATTTTGACCACTTCGGTCTAATTAGATGGTCATCGTGTCATCTTAGGCGCCACCTGTTTATCATCTTTTTTTTCCCTACAACCGGCTAATTCCTACTGATAGTTTTACTCTCTTGTTGCAAGTTACCACACAATGTGTATCATACATAAAGCGCATAGCCGTTTAAAAAGTCATCTTGCAATGACCAAAAAAATGCGGTTATTTCTGTTATTTTTCATTTTTTTTTTTTGTGTACCACCTAAATATTGATACACAATATAATTACACACACATTTGGTGGCTTTGGGAAAATGCAACTTTGAATTGAAGATGGCGCATTTTACATAATTAATAATATGCAAGTTACTACATAGAATCTTTGACTCTTGATACGAACATAAAATAATTTTTAAATACTAGTTAACAAAGACCCGGTACCCGGACCGGCAAGAAGGCACACAGTCGGAGTTGAAAATGGTGATACATATTTGAGCGCGTTAACAATCAGTCTATGTACAAAAAAAAGCATATCTATGTACTCGAAGTGGCCCCAAAGGACACGAACATATTATTGTAGTTAAAATACATTTGAGAATAGGGGCACTTAATAGTACATCAAATAAAGTTCATATGTTATATAGTTCTAACCAAAGAAAAATAATCCTCATTATGGGCACAGAAGCTTAACAAAAACAACCCTCGACGATCAAACTCTAAACCTAACATTCAACTATAGCCTACATAATTTGTGCACACAACATCTTTTCATTGATTGATAAACTTTGATTCATGCATACAATTTTAATGGACTCCTTTCAAAACAGTTTTTCATTGTATGTTTTATGATGTTCAACATGATGTATTTAAAAAAAAAGAGAGACGTGAGTGCCTTTTAGGCTACGAGTATAGCAAGTGGTTTATTTACTAGTATACACATTGTAGCATAGTGCATTATATCGTACTGAGAATTAACTAAGAAAATATTGCCAACTCGGCAGTGCCAAACCTATGGAATTGGGGGCCAGGTGGGATTGGCCTCTTTAGAGACCCCTGCATTTTGACATTCGACACTATGACATGAGATAATGAACTTAATATTTTATGTAAACAAATTTTTGGGACCTCCCTCAAGCTGGGGTCCGGGGAGATAGAATCGTTGTGTAGCTTTTATCTGACCTTCAATTAAAAAAATAATATTCCATCAATCCAGTTGAGACTGCAGACGCAAAAAACATCAGGCCTCTTAAAAAAGAAAGAAATAACAAAGCTTTAAACATTTTAGTTCTGTGAAGCCAGTGCCGACCCTAGGGATTTTGGGCCCTTTCGGGGGCCCCTACATTTTCACATGAGATAATGTACTTAATATTTAGTGTAAAAAATATTGTGAAGCCCTATTCATAAATGGGTTAGTTTGCATTGTCAACATAGTGTATGGCGTTAATCAAACTCAACCTTATTCAATTCATTCATGTGACGTAAAAGTAAAAAAAAAATGAAAAAAAAAATTATTGCGACGTATTTTAGATTAGTAATAAAGGGAAATAGTTGTACATTAGATATAGACATATTTTAGAAATAATAACAAACTAAACAATATAAATATTACATTATCTTGAGATATCTATAATACAAAATTCGTTTTGTTTAAAATTTAGATTGTGAAAAATAATACAAAATATTAATAGAACGATTTCTGCAGATATTTTTTTATGATCGCTTCTCATTTAATAACAAACTGAACACCATAGAAATATTACATTATTTGAGATATACATGTGAAATTCATTTTCTATGAAGTATTTATTCCCATCAGAGTATCGTTGCTTAATTTTAGATTACCCCTTCTAAGATCTTTTTCACTGACTTATCGGATATTAATATGATCGTTGGGTAGAAAATAGATATTGTGATTACCGTTTGGCTTTCACAACCTTACCTTCCGTATGTAACAGTTTAAAGCAGGGGCGGGCAAACTACGGCCCGTCGGAGTATATTATGTGGCCCGTTTGATTGTACAAGTTACGATCCTATGTCAATGTTAATTCTATTTGTTTTGAGTTTTTGCTATATTTTTTAAAAAGTTTAATCCTACTATTTGATTTGAATCCTGTGATATTAAATTTGTTTTATTGCTCCATAATGTTAGTTAGAGCTGCTTGATGTACAAGCAGAATTAGACCTAAATGGAGAAGTTCAAGTCAATTATTTTGTTGAAATAATTATGAATAGTAAAGTCTTATTACCGAAATTAGCAACTGATTAAGTTTGTATTTTAAAATGTAATGTGTGTGTGTAATAGAGCGTGCATGTGAAATAAAATGACAGAATTTCTTAAATTCGTTTTTTCATACTTTTTAAATTATAATTCAAGTAGACAAAATATATATGCGGCACGCCAATAACAATATATTTTTCAATGTGGCACTCCGTAGAAAAAGTTTGCCCACCTCTGGTGTGGGGTGCTTGGTCACCTCGGCACTATACATATGGCTGGTCCAATGTCATTACTGGCAGCCAAGTAGGAGACATCTTACTCGGCCGGCCAGTTGGGAGCCGGATCATGCATGTTAATTAAATTACAGTAAATGTTTCTGCCATCGTTGTATTGTATATGCCGCCATCTTGTATGACAGCCACGTGATTTCATGACAGACACGGGATTTGCCGACAGAGCAGGAAAGGATTTTTTTATTATAGATACCTTTGCCTAGATGTATTTATGAATGTAATATAAAATGTTTATGTTGGTGCATTCATTAGTTTCTAGTTTCTCCATGCTGTTTCATAAGTTGTTAAGTTTGTTCTGTCTGTTAACAAAAAATTATCTCATTGTTATCAGTCATTGTACTCAAACACAGCAAGTGGTTTTCAAAAGTGTTTATCGCCACAGTTTTATAAATCACCTATGATAATTAAACTAATAACAGATATATTAATGGTGTTATAGTCTCTATTTGATGAATTTGAAAGATTTAACTTAGCTGTAGTTTGATTTGTTTTTAAATCGGATCTCGGCGTTAAACTTTATTGGTGGTTTTTTCGTTTATTTGGGACAAAGAATGACGAGAGAATGATACTAAATGTACAATATATGTATAGGCTTATACCACTGTTTTTTTTACCCTCAGATTAAATTGAAAGAAAGATTGATTACATTTAAAACATTTCAACATATGATTAATGATCAGATAAATCAATTGAACAAAGCAGTATGGATCTCCACACCTTGGTATCAGCTGTTTTATTGATTTCTGCTGCCCAGTCGAGAATCATTGACCTGTCCCATGAGCATGGACCAAACACGGTGATGGCCAGTCGACAGCCTCATTACAACTGGACCCAAGTGTTTCAAGGAGACTTTCTTCCTGGAGTCTAGTGAGTAGAATTTACTTTGAAGTCTATTTGATGATTGATTATGTTTCCTTTACTTTGAAGTCTATATGATGATTGAATCTGTTTCATTTACTTTGAAGTCTGTGTCAGGATGTAATCTGTTTCATTTACTTTGAAGGAGAGGATGTAATCTGTTTCATTTACTTTGAAGTCTCTGTGAGGATGTAATCTGTTTCATTTACTTTGAAGTCTCTGTCAGGATGTAATCTGTTTCATTTACTTTGAAGTCTCTGTGAGGATGTAATCTGTTTCATTTACTTTGAAGTCTCTGTCAGGATGTAATCTGTTTCATTTACTTTGAAGTCTCTGAGAGGATGTAATCTGTTTCATTTACTTTGAAGTCTGTGTCAGTTTGTAATCTGTTTCATTTACTTTGAAGTCTCTGTCAGGATGTAATCTGTTTCTATTAGTTCCTATTCACCAAAAAATGAACGAGTTCTATTTTTTTTTTACATATTTTTTTCTTCGTCACAATATCTAAAAGTACATTGGCTATAGAGGCAGCACGGGAGATAAAAGTCGATGACAACACAATTTGACCAATTTACTTTTATGAAGTCAGTTCAGGGCTGTTAAATTTTTGCCCGAGCAAGTATACAGAAAACTGAAGCAAATATCTAGATGTTTTAAAACATAATGGAAATGTAGCAATAAAGTGTACCTACAGTATGTTAATGAAAATTTCTAGATCTATAATGGAAATGTAGCAATAAAGTGTACCTACAGTATGTTAATGAAAATTTCTAGATCTATAATGGAAATGTAGCAATAAAGTGTATCTACAGTATGTTAATGAAAATTTCTAGATCTATAATGGAAATGTAGCAATAAAGTGTACCTACAGTATGTTAATGAAAATTTCTAGATCTATAATGGAAATGTAGCAATAAAGTGTACCTACAGTATGTTAATGAAAATTTCTAGATCTATAATGGAAATGTAGCAATAAAGTGTACCTACAGTATGTTAATGAAAATTTCTAGATCTATAATGGAAATGTAGCAATAAAGTGTACCTACAGTATGTTAATGAAAATTTCTAGATCTATAATGGAAATGTAGCAATAAAGTGTACCTACAGTATGTTAATAAAAATTTCTAGATCTATAATGGAAATGTAGCAATAAAGTGTACCTACAGTATGTTAATGAAAATTTCTAGATCTATAATGGAAATGTAGCAATAGAGTGTATCTACAGTATGTTAATGAAAATTTCTAGATCTATAATGGAAATGTAGCAATAGAGTGTACCTACAGTATGTTAATGAAAATTTTTAGATCTATAATGGAAATGTAGCAATAGAGTGTATCTACAGTATGTTAATGAAAATTTCTAGAGCTATAATGGAAATGTAGCAATAGAGTGTACCTACAGTATGTTAATGAAAATTTTTAGATCTATAATGGAAATGTAGCAATAGAGTGTATCTACAGTATGTTAATGAAAATTTCTAGAGCTATAATGGAAATGTAGCAATAGAGTGTACCATCAGTGTGTAGATGAAAAGTTCTAGATCTTTAACGGAAATGTATCGTTTTCCTATATCTAGATGGCTAAAAACAATATCTGGAAATAAACTATCCAAATTGGTAGTCCTGGGTCATTTACCCACCAAAAAGCTCCCTGAAGATAAGTATTCATCTGTAATGCAAATTTAATAAACTTAAAATTTATCTTTTTTTTTTTTAAAGTGCAGAAACAGGGGCGTATTTTACTGGTGAACATGGAGGTACACACCTTGATGCCCCAGCTCATTTTGTCAAAGGTGATTCTTTTTTATTTCCTCTTTTGTATTCTCAAATTTTAATGATAAGCTAAAGAATGGCTGTGTGGTACATACCACGACTGTTGACCTGTGGCTGTGTGGTTAAATCCTCGATTGGATCTACAAGTGAGCCTTGACCTGTGGCTGTGTGGTTAAATCCTCGATTGGATCTACAAGTGAGCCTTGACCTGTGGCTGTGTGGTTAAATCCTCGATTGGATCTACAAGTGAGCCTTGACCTGTGGCTGTGTGGTACATACCACGACTGTTGACCTGTGACTGTGTGGTTAAATCCTCGATTTGATCTACAAGTGAGTCTTGACCTGTGCCTGTGTGGTTAAATCCTCGATTGGATCTACAAGTGAGCCTTGACCTGTGGCTGTGTGGTACATACCACGACTGTTGACCTGTGGCTGTGTGGTTAAATCCTCGATTGGATCTACAAGTGAGCCTTGACCTGTGGCTGTGTGGTTAAATCCTCGATTGGATCTACAAGTGAGCCTTGACCTGTGGCTGTGTGGTTAAATCCTCGATTGGATCTACAAGTGAGCCTTGACCTGTGGCTGTGTGGTACATACCACGACTGTTGACCTGTGACTGTGTGGTTAAATCCTCGATTTGATCTACAAGTGAGTCTTGACCTGTGCCTGTGTGGTTAAATCCTCGATTGGATCTACAAGTGAGCCTTGACCTGTGGCTGTGTGGTTAAATCCTCGATTGGATCTACAAGTGAGCCTTGACCTGTGGCTGTGTGGTACATACCACGACTGTTGACCTGTGGCTGTGTGGTTAAATCCTCGATTGGATCTACAAGTGAGCCCTAACAACGTTCGTTCTAGTTCCCCCCCCCCCAAGATTGAGAGAGGCCAAAGCAAAACAGTTTTGTGCAAACTTTAAAGAAAATGAAAATTGGTGTGAACCAATATAAAGCACATTGATATGATAAACAAAACATGTGTGCACTCTTTTGTAGTGTGTGTGTGTGTGTACGCGCGCACTTGGTGAGTTCTATGCGTGTGCGCACACATGCGCAAAGTTTAGTAGGAACATCGATCAGTAAGTCTATCCGCCTTCAAACGGCAAGTAAAATGTGGCTGGATATAGAGAAAGTGATGCAACGGTTAGTGGATACTGGTAAACTCTACTGATAAATCCTCAAACGCTCTTACGTCTTTACTGTGTTGAGTTTCTGAAATACTCACGAGCCAACCAGTGGACTCTTGTGGCCCGGAAAATGTAAATAACCGTGTCTGTAAACATTAGCAATTTTTTTTACGCCGCCATTGCCAGCATGATAGTGTTAGTGTGCCTACCACACCAGCATTGTTGGCGGCGCTGATGCATGTCTGTCATGCCTACAGAGTGGCGGGGTGAGTGTGCCCGCTATCATCTGCCGGGATAGCAGAAAAGAGAGTTTTAAGATTTGTCCAAACTGGCCAGACCAGCAGGGTGTGTGTACTGCTGATCCGCCAGAATGGCAAGGCAAGGGGTTTTTCCTGCCACTTGGACAGAGGGGAGGGTGTAATGTGCCCGTACCCTCAGCCCGAAATAGCTGGCTCCGCAGGTGTGCTTGAGTGGGACAGAGTGGAAGGGTGTTGTGTGCCGACCACATCCGTCACCACCGCCAGCTGTGAATACTACGGCCTCGGATAGTCCTCATTGACCACAGTGCCGCCATCACCCTAACGCGAAAGTTTTACTCAATGTGACGATGTTTACCAGAGTACACATTAGCAAACTTTCCATGCTATTATAACAGACCTTCTGTTGACTGACTCGTCCAGAACGTAGTGCGTTATTCCGTAACTCTAAATTAGGTTGTACTATTATATTTTCTCAACTTCCATTTGCTGTCTTCACCGAGAGTCATATGGTAGTCTTGTTAAACGAAAGTAACTTCTAGCCGCCAGTTCTAATTTTTATAATTTTTTTTTACACATCTAGTTATACTTGTATGTGCAGTGCCGCCCCTAGCCTGTCCACCGCCTTGGTGCAACGAGTATTTTATCGCCCCTTCCCCTTGGTTTTACTTTTTTTTTTTCTGTCTAACCGTTTTCTTAACTCGAAACTTCTGTTTATTTAAGTATACAATATTTATTTGGGATTTTCTTGAAATTCTGTATACATGTTCTTCGCCATAACAATGGATGATTCGATAAATAATTTGACAATTAATTCTTTTCTTTTTTTCTTTTATCAAATTTGAGTCAAAAGAATTCTCATGACTAATTAAGGGGTATAGCCGTGTTTAACTATGAAGAAAGTCACTAATAATTGGGCTTATTCCCTTGCATCAATAATACGTCATGTTTCAGATTTTGCCGCGTTCTAGTTGGTCAAAGCAGCGGTATTCAAGCGTGAATGCATTTACACACCGTGCTAAATTGCATTATCTCTCTATCTCTTCAAAACTTATAAGTTATTGTTTTAATTTTTTTAAGAATTAAATGGGGATTAAATGCACACTTAATTTAACACGATAATATATATATATATATATATATATATATATATATATATATATATATATATATATATAAATATATATATATATATTAAAAAAGTTTAGTTTTAAAAACTGTTTTTATTGTGTCTTGTTTTCTTTAATTTATAATTAAATAAGGCTGCCAGCCAGTTGTTTTGAGCCCTTTTGAGCCATAGTACCTGTATAATTTACTTTAATAGCTTAAAAATTCAACTTTTATTAAAGAAATTCTTGACATTTAACATTATACTTTGGTTAGTTAAAATAAAATGATATAGTTTAAAATATTTATATTTTTATCCATTATTAATCTAATATACATTGTTAAGATACAATATAAAAACATAGTTGACTATTTCATTTCCAGGTGGCCTTAGACTGGAGAAAATACCTATTGAAATGACCATTGCCGATGGAGTAATGATTGATTGTTCCTTCGAAGCCAGCGAAAATAGATCTTATCTTGTTCCTTTACAAAAGGTTTATAGTTTTTGTCAGTGCTCGATTTAAGAAAAAACCAGTGCCGGGGATAAAAAATAAATTTCTGCAAAGCCGGGGATAAATGTCTCTGATTTCATCCCCGGCTGGGATATATTAGCAAAAACAGAGCCGGGGGGGGGGACAGTTCTCTGATTGTTAGAAAAAAATAAAGAATTCATGATAAATGACTATTATTTTAGAATAGATTACTGTATAGCAAAGAAACGTTAAACATTTCATGAGTGAAAAAGTAATAAATACCGTATTACCATTTTAAAAAAAAGTTGACAATTAACTTTCATCGTCAGCGTTAAAGATTTTATGTATTAATGAAAGTGCTTTTATTTATTTTTTCTTTCACAATCAATGGACGTACTATACTATTAACTGACACAGGCATATCCGTGTGTATTCACTGTAACAGTGGTTCTCATTATATCACTGATGGGTGGAGGATTCATTCTAGGTCGGTAGCGACTGATTTAAAATGTAGGCCATTTTTGGATGGGTGATAGATAATCTAATTCTACTCAAGTAATTCAAAAAGTGTTAATCTTCAAAGTAAATGTAAGGTAAATCCTGCAATTAAAAATTTCGATTCTCTTTTTCTATTTATTGTTAGCGTACTCATTCCCTTACTGTCAGAGGTAAAATTGGTATTTATCTTTGGTCGCGTTACTCGCGTATCGCAATACTTTGCACTATTTCATGAACTGATTTTAACTTGTTAGTTTTAAATATATGTTTTTATTGTTGTTACACTTTATTATATTTGATACTCGTTTCCATAGTTACAGATTAATGTTTAATAAACTTGTACACGTGATCGGTCGCTAATGTTCCATATTCTGTCCAGATTGTCGACTGGGAGGCCACCAACGGACGTATTCCTAACGAGGCTGCTGTCATATTTAATTTTGGTTGGTCTCAATATTTTCACAGTCTAGAACTATACGAAGGGTCAGCCAACGATATTGTCCAGTAAGTAGCCAGAGATATTTTATTTTTGTCTTCTATTTAACCGACATCAAATGACACATTGGATTATTGTCTCGTCGTGCTACCGGATGTATGTCATAAATGTCATCAAACCCCCCCCCCGTTTCCAGCTAAGCGACGCTTCGTGTATAGATACTCCAGACATAATTATGTTTGACTATTAAGTTGGATACAGTAATGTTCTACCAGTGTTTATCTACAGTCCATATATATACTGGAATGAAGACCTAATATTTTTTTTGTCATAAAATAAATACTGAATTTTCACATTTAAAGAATAAAATTACTACATACACTAAGTAAATGGAAAGCACAGATGCATGCCCTTACAGTTATGCCAGGAAGATATTATTCAGTTTGTTTTTCAACATAGGTTCCTTATAAAGATATGATTTATGCAGTTTTGTAGTTTTGGTAACGTTTAGAATATTTTGGATAGACAGACGGATTTAATAGATAGATAGACCGACAAACAGACAGAAAGACAGACAGATAGATAGACAAATAGATAGATAAATAGATAGATAAATAGATAGATAGATAGATAGATAGATAGATAGATAGATAGATAGATAGATAGATAGATAGATAGATAGATAGATAGATAGATAGATAGATAGATAGATAGATAGATAGATAGATAGATAGATAGATAGATAGATAGATAGGTAGATAGGTAGATAGATAGATAGATAGATAGATAGATAGATAGATAGATAGATAGATAGATAGATAGATAGATAGATAGATAGATAGATAGATAGATAGATAGATAGATAGATAGATAGATAATTTCCTATTCTCCCTCAGAGAGATGTCATTCCCTGCCATTGGTAAAGATGCCGGACTTTTCCTTCTGGAACAACGTAACATCAAGATCATAGCCACCGACACCGCGACCCCTGACCCCTTCAACACAAACGAGATGCCCATCCACCAGCACTACCTCCTCAACAACAAGCTCATCGTGGAAGATCTGAAAGACACGGGACTGCTGCCAGCGAAAGGTTTTCGTTTCCACGCGACACCAGTCAAGTACGTCGGAGCTACAGGAGCTCAGGTCAGAGCCTATGCTGTGACCTTTGACCTTCAGGAGTCCGAGGAAGTAGACGGCGCTTCCTATGCTGGAGCTGCTCAAAAGAGTTTACATTGGAAAATAGTTGCAATCACTAGTGCCTACTTTGTGGCTGTGCTAAATGGACCATTCTTATAATGGAAAATTTCTAATTAGGATGCTTATCTATATTGAAAAAAAAAAGGTTTATGTTTATGTTATGTTCATTTCGGATTTTTGTTAAAAAATAGATATTAATGTAATAGACCTTTACAGAATATAAGGTTTTTGTTAGTTTATTAATTTATTATTCATGTTCAATTAATAGTAAGTCAGGATAAACAGATTTAACTATTTGTTTAGGCTATATCACATTGATCAATGTATTCTTTACTTGTTAGTCCCCGCAACTTTAAAATTATAACAAGAGTTACCGAACTTTGATTATCACCAGCTCATAAATAACTAGCTTGTCCACTGTACTGAACTAGTGATCAGAATACGAAATTGATGTACATCATTGTATTTGTTCATTTGATTAAAAATTAAAATGCTGATACTTTCAGATAAATGTACTAATCTTGGCAATATTATATTGTTGCTGTTAATTGCATTGATGATCCATTGCTAGTCTTCAATGGAGCCTAAATATCTATTATTAGTATCAAAGAATTTAATGAAGTAGAAAAAAGCTACATATTTTATTACTGTCATTTTAACAAATAGATCGGCAAATTAAGTTTATTTTTACCCACTGTGAAGGAGTTAAATGTATTATAAGATTATTTTATTTGTGCATGTGTGTTAATCATACTTTTTTATTGGCTATAGAGAGTTTGAATTTTTATGTTGTTAGGTGACGTAGTGAAACGTCACTTGTCACTTGCTTAGATACTTGCTCTGAAGCTTAGAAGATGTGCCTTGTTCAGTGAATAAATTTTTATGAAGTCTTGTGGATTGCATAGAGGTGCCTTTGTCTAAATCCCAATATATCGCTTTAAAGTCTTCGTCTATAAATTAAACATAGAATCAGCCGCACGGCTTTGTTTATTTATCTGAGATGAGAGCAAGGTATGAAATGTAAAGTCTCCCGCACGCTACTACAACAGCCCCGTAGCCAAGGGGGGGAACTGGGGGGCCGTGCCCTCCCCCCCCCCCCGCTAGGTGTGGAGTGCCCCCCCCCCGGTTTAAAAAGAAGAAAAATTGGACAAAATAAAGAAAAAGTAACTAAAATGAGAAGGTACCCCCTTGCTGAGTATTGGTGCCCCCCTACTTACTTCGACCTGGCTACGGGCCTGTACTACAACGCCTCCACACAATAACCATCAATCACAGACCCCAAACCTACATCCTTCACACCCACATTTTGCAGCTACGAGAGGGAAGCAATGTTCGAAAGTGGTTGGGTAATTTCTTATATTACCATGCATGCTACCTAATGCTTTTTTTTTATTTCCTTAAGTATATCAGATTGCAAATTACGATGAGAAATAATAATAGGTATAGCTTAATCATTTGCAACTAAAATTTTGAGTTATTTAAATTTAAAATTAAAGGGAGACTAATGTAAAAAGAAAGTACAGGTTTATTTGTCCTAATAATCTCCCATTAATGGATGAATAAACATTATATCGACCACAAGTGTTACAATTTTATTTTAAATTTCTCAAAACTTTCTTTTAATATCCATCTCTACAAATAGAACTAGTCTAGACATTAATATTTCTCATCTGTAAACATGCCCATCTGTGTGTGAAGTCCCTGTGAGCATGAGATGAAATCTCTTAGATCCTATAAACTTCTATTGGGACGGTTTTTATGGTGTCCTTCTTTCATCCCCACCATAGCCGATAGTACAATGGCCATGGAGTCACAACGAGAGATATAGTGAGGACTTTAGCCATGACCTGAAAAATTTCCTTGGTCCTCACCGGAGATCAAACCAGGTACCTTCAGGTTGACAGTCGAGCGCTTAACCGCACGACCATCGATTCCATCTGTAAAATGCCCACCTGTAAACATGCCCACCTGTAAACATGCCCACCTGTAAACATGCCCACCTGTAAACATGCTCATCTGTCAACATGCCCACCTGTAAACATGCTCACCTGTAAACATGCCCACCTGTAAACATGCTCATCTGCCAACATGCCTACCTGTAAACATGCTCATCTGTAAACATGCCCACCTGTAAACATGCTCATCTGTCAACATGCCCACCTGTAAACATGCCCACCTGTAAACATGCTCATCTGCCAACATGCCTACCTGTAAACATGCTCATCTGTAAACATGCCCACCTGTAAACATGCTCATCTGTCAACATGCCCACCTGTAAACATGCCCACCTGTAAACATGCTCATCTGTCAACATGCCCACCTGTAAACATGCCCACCTGTAAACATGCTCATCTGTCAACATGCCCACCTGTAAACATGCCCACCTGTAAACATGCTCATCTGTAAACATGCCCTTCTGTAAACATGTCAATTATTCCCGTGTCTGACTAAAATCTAGCCTATCTGAGACATTGTCCAATCTCTCTGTGAAGTCCCAATGAGGATCTTATAATATCACTATGGGACAGTTTTAGTAGTTCCCTTCTTTCATCCCCACCATAAATAAAAGTGCAATGCTCATTGAGGCACCACGAGAAACATGGCGGGGAAAAAGGATTATGTTTATAAGTTATAAATATCTGGCATAAGCTAGGCTATAAATTATGATTCTCTATGATCAGAGAAATAGAATAGAAAGTCTAAATATAGACTTGAATGTCACTAGGCCTATATTTAAATCATTCTCTGTCACACATCTAAACTTTTGAACATAAATTTTATGCTTTAGGATTTTTTATAAATATTTCTTTATATTATTTGTGTATTAATTTTTTTTTTTTTAAATTGCTCAAATACACACACAAATTGTTCAAGTTTAATTTTATATAATATAAAAATACATAATTCAGGTCAACATGTATGATTAAAGACACCGATTAACACTCAAGTTAAAAAATTATTCCAATAAATTATTAATTGATTTCATATAGTATTTGCTTGGTATAGACTTCATGTAACATGTATGTGAAAGCATTAAATCAACTTAGCAGTAATCACTATTTACAATGTTTTTTATAAAATAAATTTCTTCTATTGCATAATGAAATATCTTCTTGCAATACAAATCACTTTTGAGATATATTTCTCATAATAACAAGAAAAAACAAAAATCAATTCACAATATACAGTAAACAAAAGTTTACACAATTATTAAAAAAAAAATGTTCAAAATTTTAGGTACTATAATACAGTAGACTTCAAACTCGTATGATTGGCTACCTTAAAAGACAAAAGTTCTCAAAACCTTTATATGAAGTAAAACTGCTTTAGTGTTGTACAAAAATAAAAGTGGCATTTACATTATATATATATATATATATATATAAATATATATATATTGTTTTCCCTTTTAATATGCAGTTCTATACAATACCGAGACAATGATTTGTACTAGTGCCCTTAATACTTGTGGCCGTACAGTGGCTAACAAAATTTGTACGAATGTCTATAGCAGTGATACCAAATCACATTTCACTCTCGTATAGCAGGAGATTACCCGGCCGTTACTTAACACAGTCCTATTAAAAATAGTTTTTATTCTATACAATTATATTTTTTTTTATTTTTTAAACAACTGCTATGGAGAATGATTATAATTAAAGAGAGTCTTTTATACAGTGTTACAGTATCTGCCTAGCCCGTCTCATTAGAACCGGTAGGAAAATTATTTGATGGTCGAGGCCCCCAGCTGCAACTGAGGCCCATTCAGTTATCAATACAATGACGGCCCTGACAGGAAAATCTGCATAGAGTCCTGAAAATCTCTAAGAGTCTCATCTTAGTCCCTCTTACCAGCAATAACTTTGACATGTTTAGCACCACATGTATATAAAATAGTCAAATTCTGCAGTACAAGAAATACTCTTGGGAAAATGGCAAGATTATGTGTAAATATCCTGGTTATACAATAACAAGGAAATTTTCAGCAAAGAAACAAAAGCCTTGTGTTCATTAGAAATTAACTAATAAATACTTTCAAATCACTGTACAAAACATAAATAAAGTTTTATTTCTCATCAGCATATGACAATAGGAACTAAAAACTTTCTGCACAATATTTAGGATTGAATACCATTGTTTCAATAGACTGCTTCAACACAATGATTTAAACTATAACACAACTTGTCATCAACTCTTTAAAAATTCACTTAGTAATTCACTTTCTGATTCACACACACACTCTTTCCACTTTACAATAACAAGCTGTCATCTAAATATGATTCATGCTTCTCTTTGAGCTATTTATAAGCTACAATCATCACTTTGCACTTTTGTGATTTGTAGAAAACTGATAACAAACTTTAATTTACTATACGTTTAAGCATTATCAATAATCATAAAAAAATTGATATTATTGATTTATTTCCTTTCACAACGATAACAAAAAATTTGTTTGAAAGAACATTCTTTTCAAGTATCTTACATATATTGCCTACTAAAACCTTTTTAGAGAAATTCACATCTTAATGGAGAATCAATTTAAATCAAAGGTTATATTAATGAAACAGATATGTAAATATTATTAGACTGTGATAATTATAACTGATGAAAAAAACCAAATTAATGAGGCTACACAAAGTAGGCCTTGGTTCTTACACAGGAATGTAAATAAATTTCAGGAATAATGAAGCTATAACAGCAAATATCTAATAACTAGTTTAATCAAAACTTAGTTTTGAAAGGTATTTAATAGAAAAAAAGAACAATTGATATGACATGATTAATGTTTATGTGTCAATGGAAATTTATTTCTTGGGTTACATATCGATGTAAAATGTTAGTGAGTATAAATACATACATAAAGTACATATGAGTCATTAGTTAATTTAATTAATCCTCCAAAAATCAAAAATCTATTTTTCTCATTATCAAAGATCATAAATTTATTTATTAATACTTAGAGATTAAAGGAGTTAAGCAATAATATATTTTACCAACAATATTTGAAATTTTATTATGTTCCACAATGGAATGTTTTATTAAAATTTACACAGTGTTATAGAATAATGTGTACTGTAAGAAAACTTAAACAATCAAATAAGTGAATCAGTCTTTATAAACTGAATAGTATAACAGCTCTATCAGTATTCTTAAACTAAAGGATCCAGTATTTATAAACTGAACAACCCATCCAGTCAGTCTCAAATAGACTGAATAATCCAGCTAATCAATCAGTCATCATAGACTGAACAATCCAGCAAATCAATCAGCCTTCATAGACTGAACAATCCATCTAATCAATCAGTCATCATAGACTGAACAAGCCAGCAAGTCAATCAGCCTTCATAGACTGAACAATCCAACAAGTAAATCTGTCTTCATAGACTGAACAATCCAACAAGTAAATCTGTCTTCATAAACTGAACAATCCAGCAAACCAATCAGTCTTCATCCAATTCTATATTGTGAAATCCTCTGTTCCCAGCACCAAATCCATTTCTGTTAAAGCTGTTGAGCTCATCCTCTGGAGGACTTAAATCAGAACTTTTTCTGGCATAGGTGCTGTTTCGATATACGTTATCTCTCCTGTCAGCTAGTTCATAAACAGTTTGTGGTCTAAAATATGATTTTTGGTTTTTCCTCTGATAGATTTGAAAATAAATAAGAAAACATATTAGGCCTCAAAATTTTCATAAATCTAAAAAAAAAAAAAATTATTAGTTGATCAAATTTATTTAAAAAAAAAACAAACAAAAAATGTTTTATTCGCTATTCAGATTAAAATCTATGTTATTATTATTAATCAGCTAGTTACCAGATTATCTTTTAATATTCTAATAAGTTTTAATCAACTTACATCCAGGAAATCATCAGGATTTTCAGTAGGCTTCTTACCACCGAATTTCCTGAAATATTTTGATTAGATATTTTATAATGTATAATGCTGTATACCATATATATGCTGTATGTTTAACTAATTGGTTTTGACTTTATGGCAATATATTTATTAAATGGTCGTTGTTCTGAGGATATACTTAGTGTTACTTTTTTATACGTCCATTAAAATGTTATGTGATTTTGTCTCCGGCTCACTTGGAGCATACCTTTGGCCTCGACTTCGGAAGGGCCAAGCTAAACAATTAACTATAAACTTGTATTATTATTTTCCTGTGTCTCCTTTCTTAAAAGGGCCCAAAAGTTTATTTACTGTCCTTGGCCGCCAACCGACCTTAAACCACTACGTCCATTAAGTATAGAAAGACTTCACGTTTGGTCTAGATAACTTTAGTGTGTTAACTGCTGCATGTTGAACATCCATGCAACTTATCTTACAGCCACATGCTCACAGACAGACATATCCGACTCATAGACAGACATATCCGATTTACAGACAGACATATCAGACACACAGACATACATAACCAGCTCACAGACAGACATATCCGACTCACAGACAGATATATCCGACTCACAGAAGACATATCCAACTCACAGACAGACATATCCGACCCACAGACAGACATATCCGACTCGCAGACAGACATATCCGACTCGCAGACAGACATATCCGACCCACAGACAGACATATCCGACTCGCAGACAGACATATCCGACTCGCAGACAGACATATCCGACTCACAGACAGACATATCCGATTCACAGACAGACATATCCGACTCAAAGACAGACATATCCGATTCACAGACAGACATATCAGACTCACAGACAGACGTATCCGCCATCAGCAAAACCTCGATCTTGGAACCCCGTCCCCACCACGCCCACGCCAATGACCAAGTCATCACATAGCTTATTACCGCGCAGGGCCCCCAAATAAGCAGGGCAAGGGCCCATACAAATTGTTCAGGTTGTCTTCCTTTCTTACATTAATTAAGGTAGTCATACCTAACGATGCTGCTTGAATTCCAAGCCACAATATTCAACATCAAATGACGATCGCCTAATGACATTAGTAGCACATTAGCTTAGTAAACATATTACAGGGTGAGATAGGATAATCTCTGCATCTACATTTATGGTTGTCACCAGTGGCGTACCTAGGGGGGGGCGGTGGGTGCGGTCCGCACCGGGCGGCACTTTTTATTACTTTTTAGGGGGGGGGGCGGCAAAAATGTATAGATTAAACTGAAATACCTAAATGAGAGGGCGGCAAAATCGTCTTCCTCCCTGGGCGGCCGATACCCACGCTACGCCGCTGGTTGTCACCAAGAGTGTTTATTTTTTTAATTGTTGGGAAACCACTAGCCCAATGTACCACTCACTGTGTCACTATAAGTTGTTTCTATAGTATTAGTTAGCATATCTAGATAGACATTGACAAATGGCGTTGTACTCAGGGGATAAGCAAAGGTCATTTAAAATTAACTGCGTCTGATGGGGGGGGGAGGTATTTCAACTACACAGTTTTCTCCCTGTGACGATTTGAATATTTTTAAACATAGAACTGTTGTTTTTTTTATGCGTAATGTAAAGTAATTATTCATATTTCTCGTAGGGACCATTCACTCTGCAAATGAAACTTTTTTTTTCCTGAATAATTTACATCAACCCTTACCCACCCTCCTCGAAACGCCTTTTTTTCCATTACTTAACACTGCGTGACACCCTATAAGATGGTCATGATGAATCATTACTAAGACAGTATATCCTCACCATAGCCATGTTATAATGGTATTAGGAACTACAGTGGACATAGGTATGTTAGGTCACTGGGATGGCCAACACAGAACCAATTTTATGTTTCATTTTCAATGATTGTAAGTTTGTCTGGCATAATAAAATCATGGGTATTTGTAAAAAAAAAAAACATTAAAAAATACGTGATCTTTTCCCCCCTAATAATTAAAAAAAGATGCACTAAGAAATGTAAATGAAAATCCTGGAAGACTCACTTGACAAAGATGAATATGATGATGGCCAACAATACAACTCCTAATATTGCTGCAATAACTGCAAGGGCTATTGTAAGCGATTTAACTTGACCTTGCAAATCTGGAATTATATTTAATCAGCACACAAAAAAGATATATTAATAGTGTAATAAATAGTATCTTTAAGAATAGACCTAATTTTCTCATTTGATGTAATTGAAACTTTGTTCAGAACAATGTTATCATATTAATCCTTTATTCTTTTGAACTCCGTTAAGTACTGAACATTTTTATTAAGCTTTATCAATTAAAAGAATATTGTAAAAACATAATTAACCGACCGATGATTTAATCATAATTAGCTTACCTATTATTCATGTAATCATATTATTAACCGAACTAAAAAAATATCGTTATGTGGTTCAAAGTATTTACATTTGATCGACACCAGAGACATCGCTATAATTCTTTTAAAAAATTGCTATATGCCTTAATAAACTTTCATGAAATAAACTTGCATGAAATAGACACAAGAAAGAACGTATGTGTCTTAATAAACTTGCATGAAATAGACACAAGAAAGAACGCTAGATGTCTTAAACTTGCATGAAATAGACGCAAGAAAGAACGCTAGATGTCTTAATAAATTTGCATGAAATAGACACAAGAAAGAACATAGTCGTACTTAACAGCAGGCTCACCGGGCCTTGATACCGATTTTTTAAAGGGCCCAAACAAAACCCAATAGTACGTATATTTTCTTATCTCTATCTTTTTAATGGGGACCATTTTTTTTCAGCGCCATACCTATATTCATACGCCTTCAACAAAGATTGCTAATTGTCTAAAGTCTAAACGAATTCGCATGAAAATAAGTAAATACCTGTTACTTCCCCTTGCAGCTTTACGTTCTGTTGGCTTATAGCGTCAGAAATTGTGGCGTTGGCTGGGGGGTTGGAGGTCGGGTCCTGGGGTATAAAAGTCGACGTCAGGGTTGATACGATATCAGAGATACTTGTGGTAGTGAGATCCGTTGTGGAGAAGCCAGTAAATGTATCAGAAGTCGATGGTTCAATAGATGACACAAGTGAGCTGATGCTTGATGTGGCCATATTTTTGATGGAGGTCGAAGGATCGAAGCTGGTGAAATAAGTCTGGGTTGATTGAGCTGTATAGGTGGACGGAGCCAAGTGTGAGTTCAGCACTGTTTCGCTGATAGGGGATAATGAGTTCAACTCTGGAGTACTGCTAGGACTTAATGTGGTGAAGGTTTGACTTATTGAGCCTAGGGTGCTTTGCATTGCTTCACTGGTCGAACCTGTTGTGCCTGACACGGTTTGACTGGTTGAACCTGTTGTTACTGACACGGTTTGACTGGTCGAACCTGTTGTGACTGACACGGTTTGACTGGTTGAACCAAGTGTGTTCAACGCTGATCCTGTGTTGCTGAAAAGATCGCTGATGGAACTGAAGGCTAAGCTGGCTAATGATGATGAGTAACTCATTTGTGTTGATACCTGAGTTTGCGTCACAGTCGCTGATGATGAGAACTGGAACGATGATGACAGAGGTTCTGGTGTCGATTTTGACGTAGGTATTGACGTCACGGAGAAATTATTCGTTGTAGGAGGCTCTATAGTTGATGTCGGTGATGTTAAAGAAGATGTCAAAAATAGGTGTAACGAAGTCGCTGTTTCACTAAGCGATGTGGTGAATGCCGCGAGCACACTGCTCGTTAAAACACTGCTCGTTAACACACTGCTTGTTAACACACTGTTCGTTAACACACTGCTCGGCGAAAACGACGACAAATCGAATTGAGAAGATGATATTTTTGATGATTCTAATGATGATACGTCAGTTAATTCAGTTTTTGTAGAGGTTATAGACAGTGGCAACGATGTATTGAATGTATACAGGCCAAGGGTTGGCGTCACTTCTGACGATGTCTGTGTTGGTTGATTAGTAGAACTGTAGATTTCTGTAAGTTGACTTGAATATAACTGAAATTAAAACAAGTTAGAACCCAGATAAATGAACTGGGATTTCATTTTTCTTCCGGTCCTGGTGATATTGTTAAAGTCAAAGTCAATTTAAGTGTTAAAGTCAATACAGTTTTTAAGTAAGTCAATTCAGTGTTAGAGTCAATACACTATTAAAGTCAATACAATATGAAAATACAATATTAAAGTCAATACAATATTAAAGTCAATACAATATTAAAGTAAATACAATATTAAAGTCAATACAATGTTAAAGTCAATACAATGTTAAAGTCAATACAATGTTAAAGTCAATACAATATTAAAGTCAATACAATATTAAAGTCAATACAATATTAAAGTTAAAACATGTTAAAAAAAACAGCCAATATTAACATTCATTTCAATATTGTACTGATTAAAAAGTACTCCTTAGTAAACATCCATGCACTGGACAAATCATCCTATATTGTTTATACTATTAGTCTGCTAGTTGTTTAAAATCAACTTCCTCTATGTCTTTAAACAAACGCTATTCATTATATCGGTCATCAATACGTGAAGACAATGGACTGTTCTTCTATTCATCAATATTTTTTTTTACAAAAGTTTGGTTTAAGCAGAATCATGTTTTTCTTTTTACAAAGGGCATTTCATCTTGCTCAAGGTAATATCATGAATACTCTATAGGTACTTGTTGGCAGGGGTGTTGATAATGAGAAATCGACTTAGATTAGAAATTCCTGTTAAATTATTGTTAAATTAGCAAAAAAATGTATTTATAAGACAAAATAGTATGTGCATATAAATATTTAGGCCTATTCTGTTGTGCAGTAAAATAAACGTATGTGAAAGGCCTATAAATGTAATCATGTGTCATATTATCCATATATTTATATATCAATACATAAACATATGTATTTACATACTTTACCTCAAATGTTGAGAAAACCTCTTGTGTAGCTGTATTTTGATATGTCCTGTTAGCCAACAACAGCACCGCCAATACATAAATCACTAAAACACCGATGTAAGAAAAACAGAAATCAGTCAGTCGATTAGTTCACTGGCAAAGTAAATGCCAGAAAAATAGAATGACACAAAACAATCACAGATGTAAGATTACACTTCATTCTTCATAATATCTTAAGTAATATCACTTTCGCCTAGAGAAGACGCTACTTCTAACATGGATTTCACTTGATATATATTTAGCATGAATAAACTAAAATGCTTAGTTAAGTTTCCTGGTTTAAAAAAAAAAATAGGAATAATTAATTAGAGTACAGCTCATTTCATGTTGGAAAAAAAAAATTTTTCGAAAGCAATAGAAAATTCTATTTAAAGGGGATTTAAATGGGTTGTGGGAGGGGTGTGGGTGTGGTGAGGAAGGACGTTGTAGGGAGATTGGGCTGAGTAGTCCGCCTTGTGTGACATCATTAAAGTGTTGACACTCAAAGCTATCATTTATTTTATTTTTTTCTTCAATGTATAAAAAGCTTTTACTTTTTTTTTTTTAAACAATGGAAAGTCGGTGGCTGGACATAAGGCGGTTCTCAAACTGTGTGTACCATTGGACCCATTGAAGTTGGAAGGTTAAGCGGCGGACGTCATTTATTGCATGGTAAGTTAAACAGTAATGTGATTTTGTTTTTGTCTCATTGTAACGCATTGACGTGCATCTTCAAACTGGGTCACCTAAGGTTACACGTTTAAGGACCTCTGATATTTAAGAGCGGTGGATGTCATTTCGTGCACAGCAAGTGTATTGCTTCAATCTAAGCGTTTACTGTGCACACACAACGTGTTTCATTTGTGTTAAATTGACACGCTTTGATGGGCACCTCCAAACAGGGCCCCATAGACACAGGCTTGATGACGTCTGATATAATCGTATTGGTATCCACACTGTATTTCCACCGCTCCCACCCCCATCCCACAGCCATGTATGAGCCAATGAATCACAACATAAATACCGTGTTCTCTTTTTATCTAGATCAGGGGTCGGCAACCTTTAAAGACGGAAGAGCCAAACGTTATAATTTACAATTTTCTCAGTTTTTTTAAAGAGCCACTAAAATTGTTGTTTCAATATTATGGTATTTGATAAGGCCGCAATTTGACATCGAAAGAGCCGCAACTTGACATCGAAAGAGCCGCATGCGACTCGCGAGCCGTAGGTTGCCAACCCCTGATCTAGATCCACAGCTGTGACGTCAGTTGAAAGTGCCTGAACTACATCTTTCACCAGAGCAATAAATTTGCAATGGTCACTGAGTCACCCATCTCGCCATTCGGCAATCCCAATATGTCACTCACCCCCAACGCCCAATGTCCTATGTAATAATTTTCCAAGCTAAGCTTAAGTACACGGTATATAGTACACGGTATATAGTACACGGTAGATAGTAGAACTAAATCTGGCATTGATTAAGTACATCGGATATTTTTTTTTCTAAATGGATTTGACAATGAAACTCTTGATTTGCTAATTGTAGTATTCTTCCCTGACGTCAGTGCCGTAACTAGCATTAGTTGTGCCCCCTTCCACCGGGGTTGGACTGCTAAAATGCCAAAATACCGCAGGTTTACCGTAAATAGTAAAGGTGGTGAAAATGTCGCCCCTTTGTTTGTAGCAACTGCCGCCCAATCCCTAGCTACGCCAAAGGCTGAAGAGGTATTGAATCAATTCTAAAAAAAACATTTTCTTAAAATACATATAGGCCTATAAGTTTAAAAAGTCAAACCTGTTTTACTCAAATGCCTTTCAGTCATTTTTGATGTTGTTTGAAGAGCGAAGTCAACAAAGTGAACAATTAGCTTAAGTTATTTTTTTTAATTCATAGGATCCAGGTAGACAACTGCATCTATGTAGATGAGCAATTCTCACGCAGTAAGCTCCCCTGGCTAATGAACCCTTTTTTCTACGTTTTTCTACTCTATCAGACTGAAATAAGAAAACAGAAAGGAAATAGAACAAAAAATGCAGATTATATACCTGTACAAAATATCAAGGCACATATAGGTATTATATACCTACACAAGATATCAAGGCACGTATAGGTATTATATACCTACACAAGATATCAAGGCACGTATAGGTATTATATACCTGCACAAGATACCAAGGCACGTATAGGTATTATATACCTACACAAGATATCAAGGCACGTATAGGTATTATATACCTGCACAAGATATCAAGGCACGTATAGGTATTATATACCTGCACAAAATATCAAGGCACATATAGGTATTATATACCTACACAACATATCAAGGCACGTATAGGTATTATATACCTACACAACATATCAAGGCACGTATAGGTATTATATACCTACACAACATATCAAGGCACATATAGGTATTATATACCTACACAAGATATCAAGGCACGTATAGGTATCTAAAAGGAATGCGGTTCTTAACCGGTGATTCGCCTACCTATGCAGGAGTAGACAGCGACTTAAAATTTTCGTTTAAAACATCCAAGAGTTTGAAGAAGGTCGCCAGCTCTCTCACCAAATCCTGTGCTCACGGATCGCAATAGAAAGTAATCACATTTGATTATGAAAATAAGTTCATTCATTCGCGAACTTACGTGTGAGGGGTACCCTTGGGCATATTTCTCCACCCTTCTGGGGTTACAGTCGCGAAAAAAAAGTTCAAGTACCGCTGTATTACGTTGGCTATATGTACATGGGTTAAGTTTCAGTGTTCGTATCCCAAGTCCAGGCGTCCACGAGATGTCCGGTAATTTTACGGACGATCATTTCAATCTGAGAATACATAATCTAATGTAGCATGCACTGATGAATGTGTCCGTTGCTAATCAAAGAAAACATTTCCTTGAGTTAATTTTCATGAACGCCCCCCTTTACGTCTGTACCAGTTGTCCCCACACTAAAAAAAAATTTGACTCCAAGATTACGCACACACAAAACATCAAATTACTGCATGTATTATTGGTATAATGTTAATTGTAAAATTGTAATTTGACTTTTATTATGTACTCACTTGTATTGTTCTTTCAGAGGAGTATCTTAATTATAGGTGATTGTTAAACAAAGCTCAAGTGAATTATTTTATTTGTATTGATTTTCTGTAGTAATGTTTTTGCATGATTTTCCTTATGTTAATATATACTTCCTGGTTTGTATATATAATATGCATATATTTATACGTCTTTTTGAAGATATGTCACACAGGAATGTCAAAATGAGTGACACGTGTTACAGGATTTAAATTAAATATTTATTTTTCATTTTAAAATATAGGTCACTTTTTGTCAGCAAAAGACTTACACACAAAAACAACAACTAAATTTAGAATACCACTTATATGTATCTTCGTATAAATAAAACATAAGCTATTATTATTTAGTGTGAATGTTGTTTTGGCTGTTCGTATGTAAAGTGACGAGCGTCGAAACATGTTTCTCGAGTCACGAGTTGTGGGAATACCCGATATATACATTCTATGTATTATCATTTTAAAACGGTCCTATTCAAACTAATTTAGGGAAGGTCCACAAAATGTTAGCGACGCGTTTGTAGATAAATAGATTTAAATAACCTATCGAGGATATATGTATATATTAAATTGTTTTTAAATAACATATATATGTACGAAAACAAATACATTGAATATTAAATGTGTGTGCATATATATATATATATATATATATATATATATATATATATATATATATATATTCACACATAAAATGATAATCACTTACGATTTCCAGAAACAATGAAAGAATGGATACACCTCTAAGCTAGGTCAACTTACAATGCAGTGTTTCGGGGATAATTGAACTATTTGTTTTAAGCTTCCTGCAGGGAAAGTCCTTCCACATACCAACCTTTGAAAAAGATAAGGAAACGTTAAGTAAACCAAGAATTAACTGTGACATTGCATAATAAATGAAACTGAAAGGAAGGTGAATTGAAGCTGACACATTGTGTTATTGTTGAATATCAATTATAAAGGGCGAGTTTTTTACCGTTTTAAAGCTAAGTCAGTTGATTAGTCATTGAGACAACAGATATTAAAATGACGGTGAAACAGAGATAATTTGACGGAAGCGTGTAAATATGGTGTTTCTGATTACAGAGATTAACATTTTTATTTTCTGGGAAAACTCTTGTAACTGTTAATGGAAAGTTTTTGGATCTTTCTTTGATGCTCAAACACACTTATACATACTCCCTCACACACATACATACTCCCTCACACACATACATACTCCCTCACACACATATATACTCACTCACACACATATATACTCACTCACACACATATATACTCCCTCATACACATACATACTCACTCACACACATACATACTCACTCACACACATACATACTCACTCACACACATATATACTCCCCCACACACATATATACTCCCTCATACACACATATACTCATTAATACACATACATACTCACTCACACACATATATACTCACTCACACACATACATACTCACTCAACGTACTGTCTATTGCTTTGGGTGCCCGCAGCCCAATCTCGGGGAGAAGTCGAGGACATAGTTGGTCACGTGCTATTCAAATGCACTCATCTGTGCGGACACAAAGTGGGTCAGTCATATAGACTGATGACCAAATTATGAAAGTCACCAGATGCCTAGGAACACAATGAGTTTCGTCATATGCCTCCGAAGATTTCAGCTCGCAGAATCACCAAAAAGTGGGTCAAATATATCAAGACTACGTGTCTAAGGCCCCACTAACAGGCCCGTAAAGCGGGTCTGTTTCTAAACTTTGAACATAATTTAATTTAGTCAAGACTTATGTTATCAGCATTTTCAAATGAATAACAATGATTGTACTGATCTGTTCTCTAACTAAACTTACAAGAGGATTTCATTCTTTTGTAAGTGTTAAAATAGTTCCAAGAATAATAAGTATTTCGAGAAATTGATTGTTTTTGTTGTGCCACAAAACATGATATAATATGTGCCAACTGATCCAAGCAAATAACTAAAAATTACAGGTCATGAGTCTAAATTCTATTCATTTGAATAGAGACCATTGAAATATTTTAACTTCCTGGTCCTTTTAAAGAAACCCGTGGCAATAACAATGTGTGAGAATGCTAAATAGATATTTTGCTATTTAAGTCATAATGCAAATTCCAGTTAATATGAAATGTTTTAGATGGTGATTTCCAGCTAATCAAATCATTTTCCTAGAAACTCCTCTTTACTAAGAATAGTGAGGATGATATGAGTGCCTTAGATATCAATACAGTGCCAAGACTTTAATACGTTCACTGTCTGAGAGATGGATCGATCCATGATAGTGTGATGCAGTAGTACATGGAGACGAACATGGTGTGCAGATAACATTATAGACATTAGATCATTGAGATGAACATAATGTGCTGATAACACTGTCATATACGGAACTTTTATTTGTGCCTGTACGGTTATAATGGAATAAATATAGAATTAAAAATAAAAAAAAAAAAACAAAGCCAATAAAGACTTCATGAATCGTTTTTTTTCTCAAGCACGTCATTGTTTTTGTATATTTTAGACGCATACATTCATTCAGGAATGTATAAAATAAAAGATTTCATTGTTAATATAATATAATAATAGCGATTTGGGCGCTGGGTTAAATCGAAAGTAAAGAATTAATACAATAGTATTCCAGTTTAAAATACAATCATGAAAAAAAAAATCGGATCTGCCCGAAACCAAAAATAACCTCGCCTGCCGATCAAACCTAAGGGGATATAACTCTATGCAAATGTTTTGCAGGGTACAGCTAGTCCTAATATAATAATATGATATACGTTGGAAAACAAACAAAAAATATTAATTTTTCTGCGGACCAGCACAATTTTCTCGCGGTCCACGAATGGGCAGCGTATCACCGGTTACCGACTGCTGCCCTGTAATACAATTTACAAAAATATATCAGACCTTCCTATAGCTTTGATTGCCTGTATGTATCTCCTTTCTTATTTTTAACAGCGTCTAGAACAGGGGTCGGCAACGTACTGCTCGCGAGCCGCATGCGGCTCTTTCGATGTAAAGTTGTGGCTCTTTCGATGTCTAATTGCTGCCTTCCAGTTCAATGTGCAAATAATAATAATTATATCATCTTATATACCTAATCCTAATCAAATACCATAATACTGAAACAAACAATTTTAGTGGCTCTTTAAAAACTGAGAAAATTGTAAATTATAACTTTTGGCTCTTTCGTCTGGAAAGGTTGCCGACCCCTGCTCAAGAATCGTATAACAGCGGTAGGCAACTTAAGATCCGCGGACCATAAGTGGTCCGTGAGTACATTTTCGCTGATACGCAGAAGTATGAATTATGTGGTTCGCTAAAAAAAAAAACTCTTGAATTTAGGTGGTCTACAGAATTAGATGTTTACTAAAATAGTGGTTTGTGACGTCCCAACGGTTGCCGCCCACTGCCGTAGAGGAGCGAGATTCCCATGAACTCTGAACCAATAACCCGCGATTCCGGTTAGATGATTTAATGGAGATGCACTAGGTGTTTGTATTAAACTTGGTGGATGTAATGACTCAGTCAATATCACGTTGTCAAGCTTTGCACAGCCGTGTGTTCACAGAGTGTACTGTCACATGATGTACGCTATGTACACAGACTGGAATTCGCCTCAATTTGGCTTACATCTTTATCAGCTTTTATTCTATTTTGTACCTTTTCGTTTAAATTTACTCTTTGGCTCTTTAAAAAAAAAAGAAAACCAAATGCCGAAAAAATAATAAAACCTTAAAAGTTTATTATTTTGGCCTTAAAGCCTGTAGAAAGAAATGAGATATTGAATTTGGTTTACAGGTTTAAAACTTGCAAATTCTTTGCACAGCAGCCCCGTAGCGTGAAAATTCTACAGGAGGGGCCAGGCATTCTACAGCAGGGGCCAGACAATAGCGGGGGGGGGGGGGCAGGTTATACATTTTACTAAGTAGAACAAATAAGCGGGGGGGGGCAGACAAAACGCAGGGGCGGCCCGGTACCCCTGGTCCCTCCCCGCACGCTACGGGCCTGTTGCACAGCCGTCTCGTTAAGAGAGCCGATATTTTCTATGTAATTAATACAACGTCACTAAGCATTGTGTTGATGCCATCACTTGTCTATTTTATCGGCAGTGGCGTAGCGATGGGTGGGCAAGGGGGGTGGGTGGGACATCATGCCCCGGGCGCTATTCACAAAGGGGGCGCCAAATGGTAAATTTTACATATAATATTATATGGTTTTCGATTTGGGGTGGGTGCTAAAACGTTATTGTGCCTCGGGCGCGAGTTTGGTTCGCTATGCCACTGTTTAACGGTTGCCCAGTTCAATTGCAATGAGTGGGTGGGCTACCAGTCGGGGAGAACTCTGTAAATGGAAATTGTAACAGTACCTCACAGTACTTTGAGGAAACAGCTCAATTTAAAAAATAAAACAGATTTATCTTCACATGTATAATGTATAATATATCACTCATTTATCTTCATATGTAAAATGTATTACATACCATTCATGTATCTTCATATGTAAAATGTATAATATATCATTCATGTATCTTCATATGTAAAATGTGTAATATATCATTCATGTATCTTCATATGTAAAATGTGTAATATATCATTCATGTATCTTCAGATGTAAAATGTGTAATATATCATTCATGTATCTTCATATGTAAAATGTATAATATACGATTCATTTATCTTCATATGTAAAATGTATTACATACAATTCATGTATCTTCATATGTAAAATGTATAATATATCATTCATGTATCTTCATATGTAAAATGTTTAATACATCATTCATGTATCTTCATATGTAAAATGTGTAATATATCATTCATGTATCGTCATATGCAAAATGTATAATATACCATTCAATTATCTTCATATGTAAAATGTATAATATATCATTCATTTATCTTCATATGTAAAATGTATAATATATCATTCGATTATCTTTACATGTAAAATGCATAATATATCATTCATGTATCTTCATATGTAAAATGTGTAATATATCATTCATGTATCTTCATATGTAAAATGTGTAATATATCATTCGGAACAGAAAGCTGTTTTCTTTCTTTTTTTTGGTAGCGAAGAGGTGTGTGTGTTGGGGCGGGGGGGGGGGTCATTTAGCTGCAGCACGACTACACGCTGTGATTGCAGCTAGTGTTCATGTGAATATTTAACATAAAATTAACCGGCTGATACATTTAGAAAAACTCCCATATGACGTATACACTGTTCTGCTCTATTTCCTATCTGTGACCAAGTATTCAACCAAAACGTATTTTTAAATTTCTCCATTTACTACGTGTGATAGATTTTTACTGGAAAAGAAGAAAGCTTATTTAGAAAGAATTGTATTGTCACACAAGATTTTGATATATATATATATATATATATATATATATATATATATATATATAATATTAGCTGATGTAATTTACACTGTAAGAGAATTGGGGAGGAGGGGGGAGAATAGATATTTATTATTACGAGATTACTTAACGGCCTCTAAATCCTAACACCATAAAGGTCGAACAACTTGGAAATAGAACTTAACATATTCAAATACCTTAGAATACGAGAATGTTTTGAAATCCAAACACCTGAGGTTTTATTGTTTATTATGTATATTATAGTCTATTCACACCGCGGTCATGATATCGTTATGTCATTTATACCATTTCCCTATGGAGTGAAAGTATACGGTATTATTTTTGCCACTTTTTCGTAGCTAAGTTGAAGTTTTTTTCCAGTGTTAATTTTTTAAAGATTCGAACAATTAAGTACATTTTCCGTTAACCCATTTAGTTAGAAGCTTCGAAACACTCCCACAAAGTGATTAAATTTGAACCCTTCACATAAATTATGCATGCAATTCATACATATGTATTCATCAATATGAATAAATCGTATGGGAATATCTTCTTTGATATACGAGTGTTTTGGATTATGAGTGTCTGCTTTGACAGTATCTCACTAGTTGGTAGATGGCGCTTCTGGTAGATTGCGCAATAATTATAAAGAATAACGTTTGTTGTGAGAATCATGAAACTGATTAATCCATGTAATATATTGTAAATAGGAGGAAGTTCGGTCGTTTCCGCTTCTTATCTGCAGTAAAATAATGCAGTTGATCGCGTTTTTATATGATTTTAACTTGAAATATGATTGAGAAATTAGAACGTTTAATGTCAGATTATGTGATTATTAAGCATGGCAGATGCCGCTCCTTAATGGATTCAATTGATTAATGTACTGATGAATAGAAAGTACACTGTATATAAAAGCGAATTCAATCATTTTATATCATTTATAAAGATAAAGAAATGATTCATAACTTAAATTATTAGGAATACAAATTTAGTTCATATTTTGAGGTATTATTGCAGTTTACACACACAAATTTAGTTCATATTTTGAGGTATTATTGCAGTTTACACACACAAATTTAGTTCATATTTTGAGGTATTATTGCAGTTTACACACACAAATTTAGTTCATATTTTGAGGTATTATTGCAGTTTACACACACAAATTTAGTTCATATTTTGAGGTATTATTGCAGTTTACACACACAAATTTAATTCATATTTTGAGGTATTATTGCAGTTTACACACACAAATTTAGTTCATATTTTGAGGTATTATTGCAGTTTACACACACAAATTTCGCCCCCGCCCCTCACCTCCCAGACAGTAAAAAGAAAGCGTTCGGCTTGTATTTTATATTTCCTAGTTAAATACTTTCATTCGCCACTTTTAGTAACATCCGAAATTGCTGAACTGATTTAAAGAAAGATTGCTTCCCCTGTCTACAGTCTACTGCCCAGAGTTACACAATCTTGTTTGACCGTAACAATGGTTGTTGAAAAAGTCGACAGCATTAGTGATCATAAAAATAATTTCCGTTTCATTGCGTAGGCCGCCTCTACGTTGTTGTTTTTTTTTTACAGGTAGATAGTATTTCAGTCTAAGAAAGAGGTTTGTAAAGAAACGGATTTTCGCTCCGCTGACTTCCCACGGCCGAGTCTCAAGATACTTTTGACTGACCCCAGTGGGTGTATCTGTTCATCTGTTTCGATATTAACAAGACAATCTGTTCCGAGAATGGTGCTCCGTAACCTATTTCAACTCGCGGCATTATTATGTAAAATTATAAACATTAATACTAGGGCTGTACCGGAATCCGATTCCGGTTCCTGTTAAGCCGGATTCCGGCAGTTTTAACAAATCCGGTTCCGGTTAAAATGTGCCGGATTTAAGCCGGATTTCTTTGTTGTTTGAAATTTGTAAGAAATTTTTTTTAGCGCAACATAATTTTCAAATATTTAGCGCTATACAATTAAATTAAAACAATAACTTCCTTTGATTTTAAAACTACAATAACGTCGATCGCTTTTAGTTCTATATGTAAGTACAAATATATTAAAAAGAAAGATTTGAATCGTATTTAGTCTAGTACAGGGTTCGGCAACCTGCGGCTCGCGAGCCGCATACGGCTCTTTCGATGTCAAGTTGTGGCTCTTTCGATGTCAAATTGCGGCCTGATCAAATACCTTAATATTGAAACAAAAAATTTAGTGGCTCTTAAAAATCAAGAAAATTGTAAATTATAACTTTAGGCTCTTCCGTCTCAAAGGTTGCCGACCCTGGTCTAGTAATACGACACCTTATCTTCCGCTACTTTTGATTCCTTGTTTTCTATAAACTATATTCAGCTATCAAAGTTTAACTTTTTTTAAAGAGCAAACAACGATCTATTTTTGGGTGTTTACAGTTTTAAAAAAGTTCAATAATTTATTTCTCTGCACATTTTTTAATTTAGTGGTTTTTGTCACGATTTGGATAAAATTCCTCGCAAATTTAGATAAATAACTTGAAGATACATTTTTAATTGAACATTAAAGTGATATAGATTTAGATTTGATATGCATTTTAATTTGCGTTTTTATGGGAAATAGATAATGGTTTAAATGAAAGTATGAATGAAATAACACGGTTCGTGTTATAAGCTATCGGGTGGTGCCACAGTAGATATATATATATATATATATATATATATATATATATATATATATATATATATATATATATATATATATATATATATATAATAGAGCTGCTGTTCGATTAAAAAAATTGATCGAAATTAACGCATGATTAAAATTTTAATCGCAAATTAACGCACATTTTAATCGACACAACTAATATGTCATAATATCAAAGCATAAAATTGGCATAATAAACAAGTCATTTTAATTTACGAAAGAGGTATAATAAATTATAACATATTTATTAAGCATTAGCATATATGTCTATTGAATTAGCGAGTGAGACCAGTTTATGGACATGTATCAATCACGTCAATGATGCAAATTATTTTCTTTTTATTTAACAACAATGCCTAACCTTTTTTTTTCGTACCGCAGTTTCCGGACTAATGACGTATGTTAACCCCTCTTCCCTCCCTCCCTGTCATATTTTCTTCACATCGCCTACACGTACGTCTGTTTACCCTACCCTCCACTTCCCATCCAAAAAAAAAAAAATACACACGTCATTTATATCTCAAATGTAACTTTTCTTTCAAAAAATAATACCATAGCCAGAAAGTTGTCGCTCACCTTCTATTAACGCGTTTTTTTTCTTTATTCCAACCCCCCCCCCTCTCACATTTTTAACACACTCTGTCTCCACTTAAAGATGTACCAAAAACAAGTTGACACAGTTTCCATTGTTTGAAACTAGGAGCACTCGTCATAAAAGACAATCCTCTTGTTAAGGTCATACAGCTGCTATGATTTTACGTAGACGTGACGTTTACCCCACCAATACTACTACGGTCGTCGAGTTGAAGGACAAATTTACTTTTAATCTTCTTTTGAAGTTTTTGTTTTGTGCCGCGATGTTACTATTTTATTCTTTCATATATCTATACTTATAAGACGCATTTTTTGTCTGTCTGTCTGTCTGTCTGTCTGTCTGTTCCCTTATAACTCAAGATCCAGAAAAACAGATAACGTAAAATTTGTTACACATACACATAATTACATGGGGAAGGTTATAGGACAGGTTTCGTTTCATCTCGATGGGTAGTTTAATTGTAATTATTTTTTTTTTATTTTAGTATTTTACTATATTAAAGTAATCTCGACGGCGCCATAAATAAAATTCCTCTGTGACGTCATTTCCTTATGATCGAATAGAACTTGCGCGCTGGTGCTGTATTGTGCCTTTGTGATGCAAAGAATTGTTGATGTTTTTTCATGCTCTCTGATTTGTACAGTTTGAGGAAGGTAAAGTAATGAAGAAGGATTTTAGAAGAAGTGTGAAGCCATAATAATAAGTATTTATAGATATATATATAAAGAGAGAGAGGGAGAGAGGGGGGAGGGAGGGAGGGAGGGAGGGAGGGAGGGAGGGAGAGATAAAGAGAGAGAGTGAGGGGGGGCAGGGGGAGAGAGAGAGGAAAGGAGGGTAGGAGGGAGGGAGGGGGGATGGACAGGGGGAGAGAAGGAGGGGAGAGGGGGAGATGGGAGAGGGAGGGAGAGAGGGAGGGAGGGAGAGAGGGAGGGGAGGGAGGGAGTGGGGGAGGGAGGGAGAGAGAGTGGGGGAGGGAGAGAGAGAGGGTGGGTGAGAGGAAGGGAGAGAGAAGAAGAGTGAGGGGGCAGGGAGGGAGAGAGGGAATGAGGGAGGGAGGAAGAGGGAGAGAGGTGGAGAGGGGAGGGAGGGAGAAAGAAGGGAGGGAGAGAGAGGGGTTAGGGAGGGAGAGAGAGGGGAGGGAAGGAGAGAGGGAGAGAGAGGATGGGAGAAATGGGAGGAAGAGATAAACAGAGAGAGGGGGCAGGGAGGGAGAGAGGGGAGGAGGAAGGGGGAGAGAAGGAGGGAGGGGGATGGACAGGGGGGAGAGAAGGAGGGGGAGAGGGGAGATGGCAGAGGGAGGGTGGGAGGGGGGAGAGAAATGGGAGAGAGGGGGAGGGAGAGGGGAGGGAGAAGGAGGGAGGGAGAAAGGGAGGGAGGGAGAGGGAGGGAGGGTGGGAGAGGGAGGGAGGGAGGGAGAGAGGAAGGGAGAGAGGGGGTAGGGAGAAAACAGAAGGTAAATAGAAAACCTTATTTTAAACCCGGGCAAAGCCGGGTACTTGCAACTAGTATATATATATATATATATATATATATATATATATATATATATTGGAATTCATTTATTAATAAACATGTTTATTACACTTTCTAAGATATGTTACCCATTTCTTTGTTTGTTTGTAATAAAAATCAAGTTAAATTAGGTACAGCTTTATTAAAATATTTTTTTTTAAAACGAAGAACCTGTTATTTTGACAGAGTTATCTTTCTTAACTCAAGATTGGGGAAGGGTTTTTAGTCACAGTCTTCAAGATCTAAATGGTTAATACTGTTTTTTGCTATCTAGAACTTAAAAACTAAATCTTTACTGCATTTTTCATTCTTATATCTTTTTTTATGTTATGGGAGAAATTACTGCTTCGTTCGGAAGAGTTACTATTTAATTCGGTAAAATCCGATTCCTGTTCCGATTCCGGCAGGATTCAAATATTAAATCCGATTCCGGTTCCGATCCTGCAGGATCTAAAAATTAGAATCCGGTACAGCCCTAATTAATACATTTACAAAATGTGAATTTATACTTTAAGAAAAGATAAAAAAGAAAGCAGCTAAGTTATTTTAATTTGATCTGGTGTTTGTGTCTGTATTTAATTTGATGTGCATTTTTGGCCATATATTCGAAATAGACATTAAAATATCTGCATTAAAACTGCAAAGCCTAGGCTATCTATGTGTGGCTATGTTTGTCTATGTGTGTCTATGTGTGTCTATGTGTGTCTATGTTTATCTATGTGTGTCTATGTGTGTCTATGTTTATCTAAGTGTATCTATGTGTATCTATGTTTATCTATCTGTGTCTTTGTGTGTCTATGTGTGTCTATGTGTGTCTATGTGTGTCTATGTTTATCTATGTGTATCTATGTTTATCTATCTGTGTCTATGTGTGTCTATGTGTGTCTTTATTTATCTATGTGTATCTATGTGTATCTATGTTTATCTATCTGTGTCTTTGTGTGTCTATGTGTGTCTATGTTTATCTATGTGTATCTATGTGTGTCTATGTGTATCTATGTTTATCTATCTGTGTCTTTGTGTGTCTATTTTTTAATATGTGTGTCTATGTGTGTCTATGTTTATCTGTGTGTGTCTATGTTTGTATATGTGTTTCTATATGTGTCTATGTTTATCTGTGTGTGTCTATGTGTATATATGTGTGTCTCTATTTATCTATGTGTGTCTATGTGTGTCTAAGTGTGTCCTCGTGAAATTGAAATCGAAGATAAGAGTTCAGTATGACTTGGCATTGGTTATTTAAATAAAATAACTGTGGGAGATGTAACTAGAAATGTGGCGTCCAGGGGTGGAATCTAAAGATGCCGCCCCATCGATGACCCGAAAATGTACTAAATTGATGAAAAAAGCTTTCCCTGTTAGCGGTAAAAATAAATTGCCCAATGGGGTAGATCATCCCCTCTTCTACCGCCCTAGTTACCCCACAGCTACCGCCCTAGTTACCCCACAGCTACCGCCCTAGTTACCCCACAGCTACCACCCTAGTTACCCCACAGCTACCGCCCTAGTTACCCCACAGCTACCACCCTAATTACCCCACAGCTACCGCCCTAGTTACCCCACAGCTACCGCCCTAGTTACCCCACAGCTACCACCTTGTTACCCCACAGCTACCACCCTAGTTACCCCACAGCTACCGCCCTAGTTACCCCACAGCTACAGCCCTAGTTACCCCACAGCTACCACCTTGTTACCCCACACCTACCACCCTAGTTACCCCACAGCTACAGCCCTAGTTACCCCACAGCTACCGCCCCAGTTAAGCCCCTGCCACTTCCCTAGTTATCCCAATGGATATTTTAGGTCAGGGCTTAAGTCCCCACTTTTTCTTCCTTGGTACCTCCATGGCCATTGTTCTATCGGCTGTGGTGGTGATGAAAGAATTACACCATAATAACCGCCCTTTTATTGGTTTGTAGGAATCTAAGAGATTTCATCTCATCCATACAGGGACTTCACACACCCCAAACTAGTTAAGCCCCTGCTACCACTCTTCCCCTTTACCGCCCATTGGTGTCCAGTAACAGATAAAACTGTATTGTCTTCAAATAGCCTGCACTATTTTACACCAATAGTTTACACCTGTAGTTTATTAACAGCATTATGTCATTCGATATTTGATTCTTATGCTATTCCGTACATATATATATATATATATATATATATATATATATATATATATGATTTTATAGCTATTTTTTTAATCACAGTCAATTTTAAAAAAAAATCTACCCACATAAAGTAAATTGCATGAGACTGTTACATTTATGACCTTCTATTGAATAGCATAGACGCCCAATCGCTTTTTTTTTTAATACACGTGATATTTGTCTTTGTTAGCTATAGACATTGAGAGCTTCGAGGAAATCAACACAAGAATACTCAAACACGTACAAATAGCAAAGAAGTACAAACATTAACACGGCAGTGTTACAGGGGAGGGAAGGGGGAGGGGACGGATGGTCGTGCGGTAACGCGCTCGACTGTCGATCTGAAGGTACCTGGTTCGATCTCCGGTGAGGACCAAGGAAATTTTTCAGGTCTTGGCTCAAGTTCCCGATATATCTCCCGTGGTGCCTCCATGGCCATTGCACTATCGGCTATGGTGGGGATGAAAGAAGGGCACCATAAAACCGTCCCATTAGTGGTTTATAGGATCTAAGGGATTTCATCTCATCCTTACAGGGACTTTACACACAGGGAAGGGGGGGGGGGAATAAAAACAAGGAAGTTTATTAAGAAGAAATACAGTACCTGCCCCACAACGTCATATAATGATAATACAATCTTTAAAAAAAAACATCTTTTAAACATTACGCGGAAAGTTTCGAGGGTTGACTTTTATCAAAAGTAAGGCTACAATAGAATGACTTAACCACAAAGTAAATTATAACAGACCATGGAATATCATGAGTAACATAAACACGGTTTAAGGACAGTTGGTCGTGTGGTAGAGCCCTCGACGGTCGACCAGAGGGTCACTGGTTCGATCTTATTGTTAACGGAATTTGCCATGGTTGCTGTTTTATTTCACTGCGAACTTTGTTTGCCCTTAAAGTAGTAAAGTATAGTTCCCTTAACCCTAACGGGCCATCGGGGCAGATGAAGTGTAGAATTCATCTGTTTCTATAACCTCGGCATATGAAGGGGTTATGTGGTTAGCACAACGCCCAGCCGCCTTTACTCCCCCAACTTAAAGTCAGGTACCCATTTAAAGCTGGGTGGACTTGGGGACTTTCGCGAGGACCTGAAAAAATCCCAAGGTTCTCATTGAGATTCGAACGCGGGACCATCCGGTCGACAGTCGAGCGCTCTACACCGCACGACCACCCGTCCCCAACAATGCGTTAATTCGTCCTACGGATACTTTGCGTTAATTCGTCCTACGGATACTTTGCGTTAAATCCGTCCTACGGATACTTTGCGTTAATTCGTCCTACGGATACTTTGGTGAAAAATGCGAGGCATGCATTGATTCTAAAGACAGTGATATAACTGAAGCGGTGTCAATACACATTTTTCCCAAAAAAATCTTGGTTTTTTTAGAGCTATCCTGGGTTTTTTTTTAATTAATGACACCTTATAAATTTTACAGTTGGATTGTTTGTTTGTTTTTTTTTTCATCAAAATTCATTTTAATCGGATTAATCCATCCATGGATCGCCACAAATTACATTTGGTTGATCATTTTTTTATCTTTATAAAAACATTCTCGATTACAAGGCACACGAGGAATATTTTAATTAAAATTCATTATAAAAAAAAATGGGGGAAAAAAATAATAAACTGGAATGGATGAAAGTTGTGAAAATCACACGAAGTGACTGATTTAAAAATGAGAAACAGAAATGTGGAGCAAAGGTGGCATAAAGGTGGCAATTACGGTGGCATAAAGGTGGCAAAAAGGTGGCATAAAGGTGGCATAAAGGTGGCTTAAAGGTGGCTTGAAGCTGGCGTAAATGTAATATGTTATTATTTTTCTGTTCGTATTCTAAGTTTTTTCGATTTTTAGAGGTTCGGATTTTTGCAGTATTACTGTATTTTTATAATGTATTTTAAAATAAGCATTATCGTGGGTTTTTAGAAAAATCCCACTGACAGCTTAGTTTTACAGATATATACCGGACTGAATAGCTAGTGAAATCTTATCTGATCTGTCATAACCCGGGTTTGCAATGACAGCGCTGTTCGTGTTACTTTTTCTTAAATACGACAAAGTAAAAGATGGTTATATTTTAAAATCCCCTTGTGATATTTGGAGTGTCAAATACTTAAAGAATGCGTAAAAAGAACTAAGACATGTTCGATGTCTATATATTAGAAGACATCAAGATATATTCATTGTTTATTTATTACAAGACATCAAGACATGCTCGATGTCTATATATTAGAAGACATCAAGATATATTCATTGTCTATTTATTACAAGACATCAAGACATGTTCATTGTCTATATATTACAAGACATCGAGACATATTCATTGCCTATTTATTACAAGACATCAAGCCATGTTCATTGTCTATTTATTGCAAGACATCAAAACATGATAATTGTCTATTTATTGCAAGACATCTAGACATGTTCATTGTCTATATATTACATGACATCAAGACATGTTCATTGTCTATATATTACAAGACATCAAGACATGTTCATTGTATATATTTTACATAACATAAAGACATGTTCATTGTCTATATATTACATGACATCAAGACATGTTCATTGTCTATATTTTACAAGACATCAAGACATGTTCATTGTCTATATTTTACAAGACATCAAGACATGTTCATTGTCTATATATTACAAGACATCAAGACATGTTCATTGTATATATATTGTAAGACAGCATCAAAAAAATTGAAAAAAAAAACGAAATTTTGGTACCTCAGACTGATGATATAGGCTTACTTAGCTCGTCACAGGCGCTTGTGTGATAATATTAATAGTTTAGAGAAACAGGATAATGCCTATAAGAATGAATTCTTTATGGGGGTATACAATTGTAACAGTAGTATTTTAGTAAACAAGTGTAACAATATTGTTGTAGCACACATATACAACAATAGTATCGCAGTATAAAGACGTAACAATAGTATTGTAGTATACCAACTTAACAATAGTATTTTAGAAAACAAATATACAAAATAAATTTTGATAGCAGATATGGAATCAGATTGTAAAACCTACTGCTTAACAATCTACAGATAATAACTAGGAGCCAAAACGAAACGTATTAAGTAAACATGCCAAAGGCCTGGTCTCTCATCCTGAATTCGATTTGGAAAAATACCTTGACCTACTAAAAAGATGAATATGGCAGTTACTTGAGGTAAACCAACAAACTCATTAAAACTAACAGACTAAAAAAATGACCTCATTAAACTTATGAATTCGTTGTAAAGTTTTACCTATAATGAGAGTGGAACTAGTGGAAGATTTTATTATACCCTTTGGTTAAACAAAAAGAGTGGAACTAGTGGAAGACATTAAAATACCCTTTAGTTAAACAACAAGAGTGGAACTAGTGGAAGACTTTAAAATACCCTTTAGTTAAACAACAAGAGTGGAACTAGTGGAAAACATTAAAATACCCTTTAGTTAAACAACAAGAGTGGAACTAGTGGAAGACTTTAAAATACGCCTTTAGTTAAGAAAATACAGTCTTAAAATTAAACCATGAATACATTGCTTGTATGATGCTAAAGATAGCTTGTTTGAGGTTCATCGATATTATAAATTGCTTAAAAGATGCTATAAATTGATTGTCTGATCTTATACATTACTTGTATGATGTTATACATTGCTTGTATGATGTTATAAATTGCTTATTTAAGGTTTTAAATTGCTTTTATGATGTTATAAATTCATAGCATGAATGTTACAACAGAAACTGAGAATAAAATGTTCAGGAATAGACGTTATGATTATAAATCACAAATTAACCAGCAAAATAAAATTAATTTGTTTATTTTTTTTTTACTGAAATAAGGTAAACAGACTATTTGGACTAAATGACGAAAATGCATAACCCTATAAATAGCTATCGAAGAGAAAAGGCAGTCATACCTTAAAATTTTATTAGTCCCTTAAGATGGTTCTAAATGCAAATCGTTCGAACTCCATGTCAGTGTTATCTCTATATAAATCATACAAAATGTCAGTTTTAAATTCATTTGACCTTAAAACATCTTTTAAATGCCAAAAGATAAAAAATGTAATGACAAACTCAGCTATTACTTTTTCTTTACTAGTAATCTAAATAAAAACACAACCACATCGCAATTTAGTTTACACACCAAATTAGCCAGACAGGCAGTTAGTTAATTGACAATACGAAACCACACAGCACAAAACACGGTCAATTAAAACAGGTGATAATTACTTCAGATCACGAGCAAATACTGCTGTCTACTAACAATTCTATCTGTTTAATAATACATGCATTAGAACATGTACTTGTAATATCCACAGTTAATTTGACCTGGATATAGCCATATATGCATGTTTGATATAAAAATATCTACCATAAGAAGGTATGTATGTATTGATGAATGAATATAACTACCATAAGAAGGTATGTATGTATTGATGAATGAATATATCTACCATAAGAAGGTACAGTGCCGGCTTTAGGTATAGGCAATATAGGCAGCCGCCTAGAGCGGCATTATTTCAAGGAGCGGCAAATTCCAGCAAAATAAAATAAAATGAAAAATATAAAAACTAAAAATGAAATAAATGAATTTGATTCAGATATAATGCAGGATCCTGCTAAATGACCAGATCGTTGTTTTCTTATTCAGCATGATCCAAAGCAGATCAAATTTGACTCTTGTTTCAAAAAGATGAAAGTGGGAGACACTTTTCTAATTATTACTATACGCGCAAACTGGCTAACGGAGAAACTTTAAAAAGGAAATGGTTGATTTATTCTACGTCAGTATAAACGGTATATTGTTTTTGCTGCAGAATATATAACAGGAGTAAATCTGCCTTAGCTGCATATGGAAAAATTTGTCAAGTATATTGCAGCATCATGAAAAATCTCCAGATCATTTAACCAGTTATCATGAGTGGAAAGAACTAAAAATGAGGATAACAAATAATAAAACTATTGATGACGTGAATCAGCGCCTTATAAATCGTGAAGCGAAATACTGGTAGGATGTATTAGAAAGAATAATATCTTTGGTCAGAGTACATGGAGTTCAAAATTTACCCCCTGAGAGGGCAGTCTGATCGGCTATATACATCTCATAATGGAAACTCTTGAAATGTGTTGAAGTTATTGCTGACTTTGATCCGGTAATGAAAGAACATAAAAGACGTATAAAATCAGATGAAATTCATGACCATTATTTGGGAAAAAATATTCAGAATGAGATCATTCAACTGTTGAGTAAGGAGGTAAAACAGAAAGTGATAAATGATCTAAAATGCAAAATATTACGCTATAGACCTTTCTCACATGTATTCCTGCGCGTCAGCTGTCTTTGTGAAAGGGTTATAATGGGCTTCCGGTCGCTTTGTTTATACTTGATTAATACTTAGCTCGATTATTTTTCCTACTTTTTTTGTCTAATATATGATAAAATGACTTTAAATTTAATACCAAAATTTAATTTTTATGATGTTGACAAGTTTTTAAAGTCACAAAATGTCCCGATATCATTCTCTTCAAATATTATTATATTGTCGGAGAATTCTTTAACCTTAATTGATGATGCTGGTTCATTTCTTTTTGGGATACTTTTACGGTCTAAAGGGAGCTGATAGTTATTCCAATCAAATAACAGAGGCACAGCTTCTTTTTTCAATAATTTGTTCTTAAACTGTAGATTTTCACAATTTTTAAAATGTTCCTTTATGAAATGTCGAGAGCACACACAAGTGTTAACAGTGATCTATAATTATATATCGTATAGTATTAAAAAACAGAAAAACATTGTTATAGTATAGACTACATGTAATAATAGATAATACTTTACTTGAAAATGTTTTCCAATATATCTTCTTATTTTAGTAATCCATAGTTTTCTCTTATTAGCATCAATTCTGCTGCGTTTATGAAACGCACTGTCTCCGGGAGCCAGTGCGTTTATGAAATGATAATCCTCTGCATTTAACAACGTTTGCAGTACAATTAGGCACACAACTTCTTGGCATTCTACTTTTTAGTTTTAACTTTTAAGATAATAATAAATAATCACACTGAAAAATATATTAAATTTTGATTATTTGATTTTCATGATTAAAATTAAAAGAATAGCGCCAACAGAAATTTATTATTCGCAAATTCAAGTACATTAATTGGTACCGGAAGTGTAACTTAACCATCTAAACAAACAATTCAGTAAGGGGACTACTTTATGAAAAAGGTCAATAGTTCTCGATTGCACCCCACACGCCAGTCACAAAGAACAGATGACAATGATTGTTAGATTTGTTACAGCAAATGAATCGACAAATGACAAACCTTCAGAAGTTTCTATCAATGAACACTTCATTGGATTCGCAGAACTTGAAAAATCTACAGGTGCAAGTATTTAGGAAATTTTACTTAAAGAGCTGTCAGATTCAGGCATTTTTCTAAATGATAAGAGGGGACAAATCTACGATAACGGAGCGAACATGCGGGGAATACACAGTGGTGTCCAAGCAATAGTTAAAGAGCTAAATTGAAGAGCCTTTTATGTCCCATGCAATGCGCATTCGTTGAATTTGGTGGTGAATGATGCCGTAAACTGTTGTTTGGAAGCAGTAAGGTTTTTTGAGGTAATTCAAAATATTTACAACTTTTTTTTCTGCATCAACACATCACTGGAATGCAAGGCCGTAACCAGGGGGAAGGGCCCCCCCCAAAAAAAAAATCCTGGGTACGGTACTGCTGGAATATATTGTTAGAATGTGTCCAAAAACAAAGAGGCAGCAGGTTTAACTGTTAACAAGTTAAACGCAACACGTTGGGAAAGTCGAGTTAATGCCGTGAAGGTAATTCGATACCAATCAGTTGAAATTTACGATGCACTCGTTTCAATTGCTGGATACATTTCCCTTTCTGGACTACGTGGAACCCAGTCCCGTGCAGAAGCTAAGGGAATAGCACAAACAATGCTCGATTTCAAGTTTATTTGTTCATTAGTGATTTGATATGATGTTTTATTTGAGATCAATATTACTAGCAAAACATTTCAAGAAAAAGATCTTGATTTAAAAAAAGCTATTCAACAACTGAACACAACTAAAGCAATGCTCCAGAATTATAGAACAGATGAAGGTTTTACCAAAGCAATTACAACAGCTAAATCATTGGCTGAAGAATTTGGTATTGAGTGCAATTTATCTAGGGAAATACAAATAAGATCTCGACTAAGAAAGAGACAATTTGACTATGAAGTTTCAGACGATCCAATTCTCGAGCCAGAAATGAATTTCAGAGTAATTTTTTTCAACCAGATATTGGATACCGCAATTCAATCAGATAATGATCGATTTATGCACTTAAAATCTCATAGCGATTTATTTGGATTTTTGTGTTACATTAAAAAACTGGAGAAATGTGATAAAAGAGAGGGTTTCAAAGATTGCAAGGACCTTCAATTAGCTTTAACATCTGAAAACGAAGATTCAGCAGACATTAATGTAACAGAACTGTGCGGCAGTTTATTGTGATGAATTATTTGATTTATCAAGGAGAATTACAGAAAAATAAAGCCCTAGAGTTATATTAGACTATCTATGTGGAATGGGCGTGGTTGCCTAGAGTTATATTAGACTATCTATATGGAATGGGCGTGGTTGCCTAGAGTTATATTAGACTATCTATGTGGAATGGGCGTGGTTGCTCTTTTTCCGAATGTGTACTTGGCATTGCGAATTTCGCCTACACTCCCGATAACGGTGGCGAGTGCAGAGAGAAGCTTTTCGAAGCTCAAACTCATAAAAACATATCTTTGTTCTACCATGTCTCAGGATCGTTTGGTTGGTTTAGCTACAATATATATAGAGAAAACGATTGCAGATTTGGATCTGACCGAAGTAATTGAAGAGTTTGCCTCTGCAAACGCTAGAAAAGCATATTTTTCTTGAATTCTCTTCAATCTTTTTAACGCTTAATAAACATGACATTTCATTATTTTTTTCATTACTTTTTTTAACTTATCTAAAAAAATAATTCCTAAAACACACTAAGGTATACTTATAACTCTTTAACTTTTATAAAGTTGCCAAATTTAAAAAAAAAATGTATTATAATAAATAGCATTTATAGAGTTTTCTTAGAAAAATGAAACTAAAAAGGGCGGCATTTTTGTCCTTGCCTATATCACAAAAATGTCTAAGGCCGGCACTGAGAAGGTATGTATGTATTGATGAATGAATATATCTACCATAAGAAGGTATGTATGTATTGATAAATGAATATATCTACCATAAGAAGGTATGTATGTATTGATGATTGAATATATCTACCATAAGACGGTATGTATGTATTGATGAATGAATATAACTATGAAAAAACATTTAGGCCTACAGGCGTTCTTTCACAATACACACATCTACAGGTAAACATTCCAAGTATGGAACGTATTCTTGTGATCTTGGAGAATGTTTTCTGTACTTGGAGAATGTTTTCTGTACTCATACTAGTCCTACAGTGGACGTTTCTTTAGTCAACAATGACAAAGAAGTGTGCATATGTGTGAGTGTGTGTGAGTGTGTGTGTGTGTGCGTGTGGTGTGTGTGTGTGTGTGTGTGTGTGTGGTGTGTGTGTGTCTGTGTGTGTAGGTGTGTGTGTGTGTGTGTGTGTGTGTGTAGACAATAGAATGAAGCATGCATTCTGGCTTGTAAACTAGTGGTGAGATAGCAACGTTCGGCTACATCAACACAGGTCAAGAGTTCCAATCTCACGGATAGGATATGTATCTGACTTCAGGAATTCAATTGATGTTTGTTGTATGCAAGTCAATTATTTTGGAGTCTTAAAATTATTAATACAATGCTTGAATCAAAGTCAGGTTTATTTAAACTGGACATGTTTTGGTGACAGTGGTTAAAATATACAATACAATAGATAGATAGACTGACAGACTGACGGATGTATGTCTATAAATATTCATCGTAAGGAGCAGGGCTGGATTCTCTTTCTGATGTTGTTTGAAAGAGTGGACAACTAACCAATTTCAGAATATAACAGACTACTTCCAGGACCGTAGCGTGCAGGAGGGCCGCCCCCCCCCTGCGTTTTGTCTGGCCCCCTCTGCTTATTTGTTCTACTTAGTAAAATGTATAACTTGCCCCAATGCTATTGGCCTGGCCCCTGCTGTAGAATTTTCACGCTACGGGGCTGACTACTTCCACTATGGCTGAGATATAAGCATATAAACAGACAATAAGACAAACGAGAAAAACAAATTCATTTTTTTTCACGTATAAATCTTTACTCATATCCAGTAGCGTAACTATGGTGGGTTGAAAGGGGGGGGGGCGAGCTGCACTAAATTTGCTTAAGCCCTAAAGTAAGGGTCAGCATTGTTCAGACTTTATTATCTAATGGACCGTGGATGGGGCAGCATTTTAGAGTATGCCCCCAGCGATAATAATGCTATATACCTTATTACTCCTATCCCCCCCCCCCCCCCGTTATCATCAAAACAATGTTGCAGATAAACTTTGTGAAAAAAAAAAAATTAATATATCAAGCTGAAGTTAATTACCCCCAAACTGCGCAATACCAAATGTAAAGACCAACAATACTTACGACTGAAATGTTTGAATGGAACGAGTTACTTATACAGAAATTAGAAAGTTATATTCCGTTATAACATGAACATACAAACTCAGTATTCTTAATCATTACTCTGAAACAAAACCTTGCACTAGATACAACATTGACTATATGGATGACGATTACAAGTGGTCAACACGCTGATGGACTTTGGCCAGTGATGAGAGTACTAATGGTGAAAAACAGGTCAAGACAAGACAAAAACAATGGTAATGACAGTCACATGACACTCAAAGAAAATAAAACATATCGGTAGAGATAATGATCTACATGAATGGAATTAATAATCTAGTTACCTAGTAGTTGGGTAGGTCTGAAATCAAAACATTCCCCGTACAAGGGGCTTCCAAGGGATATCTCGAGTGATAGTGTTGATACTAATTCATTGAGCTATCAACAGACATATTTTAATAAATGAATAGATGGATGAACCAAAGTGTATGGTGAAGTTAACGAGCGTAAGCGTTAATTGTGTATTTCGCAGGTGTCGAGAATTAAAAGGCCCAATGAATAATAATAGTGTCAGTGATTAATACAAAGACTCTAAAGAAGTATAACTTCAGTCAGAGCCTTATAACAAATACTATGAACTAGTTGCTGTGTTGGAGACCATCGGGCGCTCGCACTCGTAGGTCCTTCAGATAAGCGCCCACTGGGCTCATGTTTAATAATAATACTTAGACGCGTTAGGTCCTTCAGACAAGCGCCCACTGGGCTCATGTTTTAAAAAGATATTGACATTAACAAAATAATTTAACCACCGTCAACGGAGTCACTTAGGCCTTTTTTTGGGGCTCCTAAAACTCCCCTTCCCCGCACCATCTTCAACAACGCAAATGACTCTAGTAACAGAGGCTAAACGAGTAACAATTAATGTATCATATTTTATTACGACTACATACTGTACGACTGGCAATCATCACAGGATGTTCATACTTTTACCGTAACTGAACGAAAGTCCAGAAGGTGACATAACACTACCCACTTTAAGTGTCTTAAGATTGCAACTTTCGCTTACATCAACACAGGTCAAGTGTTCAAATCTTACAGATCGGAGATACTTCTGACTTCAAGCAGTTGCTTGGTATTTGTTGTAAGCCAAATAATTGATAGATTCTTAACATTATTAGTATAATGCTTAAAGGAAAGTCTTTGATCTTCAAGTTAATAACACATCATTCTTATACAGTGTGGGTATTACACATTTACACTTATGTATTCAGTTTTACACATTAAATGACGTTTTATAACTAGAAATGAATTAAATTTAAACTAAGTGCCGGTGACAAACTTGTTAAGTCCAATAACTTGAAGTTACAAAGATAAGCAAATGACAAACTTATTAAGTCCAATAACTTGAAGTTACAAAGATAAGCAAATGACAAACTTGTTAAGTCCAATAACTTGAAGTTACAAAGATAAGCAAATGACAAACTTGTTATGTCCAATAACTTGAAGTTACAAAGATAAGCAAATAGTTAATCTTGAGACAGGATTGATCTAACATTAAACATGGTCTAAAGAGATTTGAAATACTGAAGGTTGATTGTCATTGGCGGTTGGAGTACAGGGTTCAATGCCTGGTAAAGCCAAACATATTCACCGCTGATAAGCCCACAGCAAGGACGTTTGAAAGTACATCTTTTGTTGATGTGTCCATTCGTTCTCCCAACGACCACGTCAGTTAAGGGAATTAAAAAAAATAATAGTATTGGCCTTCATTAGTACAGTCTGCATAGTTTTAAACCGTATTTTAATGTGTAATATATGTATATATTTATATACATAAAAAAATGAAAAACACTATTCTATGATAATATTTTGCTAGTGTGTTGGAACATTTCCGTTCATTCAAGTGCTGTTTCCGAGATTATTTATATTTTTTCTTGGAAGACATAAAAATTAAAGATACATTAGCCTTAAAGGGCCATCGGGACAGAAGAAGTTTACGATTCAAATGTTTCTACCACGGCAAATAAAGAGATTGTGTATTACTATAACCAGCTTTCATCGGGAACTGGGGAAATTCCCATGGTTCACAGCGAGGATCGAACCCGGGGCTTTAAGGTCGACAGCTAGCGCTCTACACAACATAATACATTTATTTAAATACACAACCTTTATACATATATAACATTCTAAAGAAAAACTGTGTCTCTTTATTAGTGATGACAAAAAAAACGAAAAAATTATTTGATTTTGTATTCGTCTCCATTTGTTCTCTGAATAAATATGTTTTCATATTAAGTTTCAGATTTAAGAACATTTATTGCAATTTTGACCCTTAAGCAAGACAGATGTCATAAAAAAAGACATTTCACGGGATTCCATTCCATGTCTAGCCGAGAAGAGTTCTTTTAGTATTAGGCAAGAGTACAAGAATTCGTTGCATTGAAAGGTAGTTGTATCTTGATCTCATTTGACAGTTTCAATAGCTATCTCAGGGTGACAAGGGGACATCAAGATCATAGCCACAGACACCGCGACCCCTGACCCAGCCCCGTAGCGTGAAAATTCTATAGGTGGGGCCAGGCAATAGCAGGGGAGGGGGGCAGCTAATATATTTTACTAGGTAGAACAAATAAGCAGGGGGGCAGACAAAACGCAGGGGGGTCGGCCCCTGTCTCCCCCACACGCTACGGGCCTGCCCTGACCCCTTCAACACAAAGATGCCCATCCACCATCAACCTTCTAAACAAGAAGCTCATCGTAAAAGATCTCAAAGACACGGGACGGCTGCCACCAAAAGGTTTTCGTTCCCACGCGACACCAGTCAAGTATGTCGTACCTACTGTAGCTCAAGTCTAAATGCTACTACTGTACATTAAAAATTGTAAAAAAAAAAATGTTCTTAATATCATTGAACCAGCCAGAGATCAGGGCTTGATGTGAACTTATAAAAGACTTAGTCAAAGAAACATTTATTCCAACCGACCCTTAGTATATTTGGTTGGCCAGCCAGGTGTACATACAGTACGTTTACAGTTGTAAAATACAGCTACATGATTCAGTGAATAAACAATCCAAGGGAATCCAGCATGGCTTCCATCCTGGTGTAAAACCATATTACGCTCCAGTTACTAAAGTAGTAAATTTAAAGAAATTGGGTTTATCAATTGGGTTGGATATAAAATAAGTTATCTATGTCGGCTACTGATGTGTGCCATGTGTACAAACTGCAGAGTACATTTGTATTTCTTCATACAAACAAAGGGTGATGATACATGAATAATGTCGCATTCAATGCATCTGTTTAATGTCTTTATATTAATTAGATAAATTACATGTTATTTTATCTTAATTTTAAACTTTTCTAAGCCCAATCCATAACGAGGCTATGAAGGCACCAACAGCGGGAAGTCAAACATGATTTCTAACACAAACTTGCACCAAACAAACTCACAATCTTGCCAAAACTTTACTCCACGGACAATAATGTATCGGGAAGTCTATTTTTAGATGGGACACTTTAATACGTGGTTGTGGCATAAATAATCTCAGGGAAATCAAACTCTGAGAAATGTGTACAACAATACTTGTACAACACATAAGGATATATAAGGATTTTAGCCTATAATGACAAGCTAATTAAACAGGAAATCCCCTGCTGGGAAAGCTATATTTATATCACATCTGAGAGTTATGTCGCCTGTTTGATACCAATTGATAAAACACTGAATAGTTTAACCATAACAGTCATGACGAATGATCCTACTAGAGTTGCTATATAGAAAATAAATCAGTGAATTACCGTTATAAACAAAATAAAAACACGGATAATAGTAGATTCACGGTTTCTGATTGCTAAAAAATATCAAAATTAAGACCAAAAAATTTTTTTTTATAAAAGTTATGTCTTTTTCGCCTAATCATAAAGTATGTTACGCTCAATGTTTAATTATGAGGTGTACACAATTATTACATACGTTTTTTTTAAAAAATTATTTGTGTAACTGATATCTGGAATTCTAATTAGTAAAGACAATAATAGCAGAGAGCGTGATGCATTAAAACATCCGGTCATTATATTGCTCGAAGCACGATCTCTGCGCCATGCCTCACCTAGACAGGTGCTGTGCCTGACTGTAAGGCAACGACATACGTGACACACTCTCATGTAAGATGGTGTCAAACATGTCGTTCCCTTCCCTCCACGTGATGGCGCATCTGGCGCCAGCATCAACAATGGGAGTGCTGTGAGAGAAATCAGTCACGTGATATTGTTTTTCGGGTTTGATATAATTGGGATTCGGATGAGATAGGACAGAGCGAGAGAGAGAGAGAGAGAGAGAGAGAGAGAGAGAGAGATAGAAAGTGTGTTACATGAAAGATGGTTAGGACATGTTAGAAAGGCTAGTTCGCCATTATGTCAACAGTAGCACGTTTAACAGACGGTCACATAGAGAAATTATTATTGACTCATATTTGCTGTGCACTTATTAGTTTATTGTTTAATTAAAATGTTCATTGGATCTATAGGAATTAAATAGTGTATTATTTTATTCATTGAACACACGTGTCTTCTGGGTCATTTTCTGAGATGTCTAACAATATATTGATGTTATTTTCAGTTGCTAAAAGTTTGTAAATGTTTGTACAAGCACCCGCACGCATTCTTTCCAACGGAGCCCTGATTTTCTGTTGGCGGCACTGACTATAGGATCCTGTAGTGGACAGACAGTTTGTAATGTGTTTGTTTTAAATAAGTTTGTAAATTTGATGATTTAAAAAGCTGGTTGCAAACAGTTATTATTTTAATTGTAAGTCAACTCGAATATATTTAAAATTCATATTGTTACGACCCTCTCGGTGCGCACCGTACAGTCTACAGAGTGAACGCGATGACGCAGTAGAGACATTGACGTAGAAGCCGGTAAGAAGATGGCCGTGATATTGTTGTCGTTGTCAATGTTAAAAGAATAGTAAACTCTTGGAACCCACGCCGGCCTGTGTTATGTTTTGATTTTATAAACAGAATTTTAAAGAGTTGTAACAATATCATTCTTTGACTTGGTAAATAAAACCATTTTCAGAACCCTATTTGGAAAACATTCAAATGCACGAGTTTAATCCCTCGGGCCACTAAATTCACGAGTTTATCTCCTTGGACCGCTAAATTCACGAGTTTATCTCCTTGGACCACTAAATTCACGAGTTTATCTCCTCGGACCACTACACTCATGAGTTTAATCCCTCGGACCACTAAATTCTTGAGTTTATCTCCTCGGACCATTACACTTACGAGTTTATCCCGCGGACCACTAAATTCTTGAGTTTAACCCCACGGACCATTACACTTACGAGTTTAATCCCTCGGACCACTAAATTCACCAGTTTATCTCCTCGGACCACTACACTCACGAGTTTAATCCCTCGGACCACTAAATTCTTGAGTTTATCTCCTCGGACCATTACACTTACGAGTTTATCCCGCGGACCACTAAATTCTTGAGTTTAACCCCACGGACCACTAAATTCCTGAGTTTATCTCCTCGGACCATTACACTTACGAGTTTATCCCGCGGACCACTAAATTCTTGAGTTTAACCCCACGGACCACTAAATTCTTGAGTTTAACCCCAGAGACCACTAAATTCTTGAGTTTAACCCCACGGACCACTAAATTCACGAGTTTAATCTTCAGGATACTAAGTTTCTGGTTCTTAATTTTCAATTTATATTATTATTAGAAATCATGTAACTATAACTCTACAAAGCCATGAAAACAAAAATGGTTTAAAAGACTCTACAGATTTAAATGACGTAATTTGTTACTTACGTGATAAAGTCGTGTACAGATAAAACTCCTTGTTATTTGTGAAAAGTTATCTTTTATTTACCTAGTCCCCCCCCCCAACTCAATGTATAGCTGGTGATACAATCATCACAAATAGTCCCTTCAAATTTTCTACCTGGTCCAGCTAATGAAATGAAATTACAAAGCAAGAAACACGGTTTGTGTGAGATATGTGGGGAGGGTGGGGGGGGGGGAGTACTGCTTTCTAAGGGAAGTTTAAAAAAGAAAAATAACTGGGACATATGCAGGGAAGGCGGCGGGGGTGGGCGTGGGGAGAAGGGTTTTGTTATCGTATGGAAGGTGAGGGGGATAATTGGTGACAGTGGTGGAGCAAGTACATGGCAAGCATCAGGTTGTGTGAAGTTGGAGGCGTAAGGGGGGGGGGGGGAGGGGATAGGGCAAGATTTGAAGAAAAAAAAACCTAACTGTCTGAGGAATGTTTTAGTTTGTGTACTGATGTGGCCGGGGGTGTGACTGGTGTGAGATGAAAGTGAGTCTGAGTGTGTGTCGTAATATTTGTGTAATGTTAAAGGGAAAGACAAAAAAAAAAATCACGGTTAAAAAAAAAAAAAGAATGGCTCTTGTGTGATAAGATGAATTTAATATTGCAGGAGATTATCTCGGCAAGTCAAGAATGTAATGGCGTTGATTTGAATCTAGTGAATAGTTCATGTATACTACAGTGTCTGGGAAGTTCATTAGAGTGTATAACTTGACTGTTTAAGTTAGAGGGATTAGATGAGTTAGATTCGTTACTTGTTCTTAGTTTTTTAATCAGTATAAATGTACGCCCCCCCCCTGCTGGCTTCATAATACATAATAATGAAAAGATATTTGGTCTGACTAACTAGTGATCCAAGTTTCACGACGATTGACGTGCCTAAAAGCCTAATTGCTAAAACAAAACCTGTGGCACATGGTTTAACCCCCTCCTGTCCTTGCGCGTAATAGTTTACTTGATCAATGACCTTATTCAACGTAGATGTGTGTGTGTGTGTGTGTGTGTTTTGTTAAGTTTATTAACGACTTGGTTTAACAAATGTGTCTGAGTGTGTATAGTATGATTCAACAATGACGATGTTGAACATAGGCGTTTGTGTGCGTGAATGTATGTGAGTGTGTTTGCGTGTATAGTTTACTCCAACTATGAGTAGTTCAACATATAGAATATACATGTATTTCAAACAAAATGATCATCTCTATTTAATTAGTCCTGTATTTTCCTTTTTTTTTGTATTAGTATAGCACCTTAATATTTATGCACAATAATATAATTAACACAAATATGGCCGCACTAGGAAAGTGTGTTTTGGGGATTTTTTTTCCCCGTCTGTATTTATCTGGGTTTTTTTTTGTAAAGCTGTTCCTGTGTATTTATCTACATGATTGTGATTCTGCCTGTAAGTGCGTGTGTGTGTGTATGTGTGTGTGTGTATGTGTGTGTGTGTATGTGTGTGTGTTTGCTTACAATGGCATTTTAAAAAATAAAACAGTGATCTTAGTTGAACATTTTCTTCAATACTTCGATCTCTTAAATTAACATTTCGTATTATTTTTTCAAACTAAAAATGAATAGTTGTATTTATGAAAAATGTTACCAAAAGGAATTCCACCCCTGAATCTGTCAGACTTGTCTGAATCATTTGTCAATTGATGTTTATGTGTCAGTGAGTGTGTCTGAATCACTTGTCAATGCGTGTGTATGTGTTAGTGAGTTTGTGCGTTGCTCCCATCAACAGATTTGTGTTCGCTGCCAATATATGAGTGTATTTGTTAGTGAGTGTGTGTAAATCTCCTTACAATAGATTAGTCTTTTATTTGCGTGAGTCTGTGTGTATCTTTTATCAATGGGTGTGTATGTGTCAGTAAATCTGTGTGTATCTCCTATGTGTATCTCCTGTCAATGGATGTGTATGTGCCAGTGAGTCTGTGCGTATCTCCTGTCAATGGATGTGGATGTGTCAGTGAGTCTGTGCGTATCTCCTGTAATAATCGACTAAATTACGAAAAAAATATGACGTCGGGATAAGAAATCGAGAATCAAGATTTTACAGAAGATTCGGAATCGAATCGGCATCGTTAAAACTCTGGCATCGTCCCATCACTTGTATAGGCACTATAGAAATGCAGCCCCCCTCACACCAATGCCATCCGGCATATGGTTATTATCGATAACTTTCAATCTAATGTGTTTTTGTCCTTTAATTCTATGTCTTCACTTGTACAACATATAATTCTAATTCAAAAAGTTAAGGCTATCCTCTTGTTTGGGTCATCAAAAAGATTTTAAAATATATTTCAATGGAGCTGAGCATTTTACGGTTCCAGAGGCGTGGTTTTTCGGTTTATGTGAATTCTCACAAATGACATACGTATTTGTTAAGCACACGAGCTTGTTGGGGAGAGTAAGAGAGTAAGCACTGTCGCTGTCGCAGTGCCGACCCATTTTTTAAATGAATAGCTCAAGCATGAAAAGTAATAGTTTAGCTTATAGTAAGTTAAGATAAGGTTTATGCATGGACGTGAAGACACGGATACATGGGCACCATGATAATAATACGTGCTCCAAAGTGCTCTTGGCTTCTTCCTTCAATGCTCTTGTCTCATATGAATTTTTTATCTAGGTAATTAATCCATTAAAATTTTACATGTTACTGTTTTTTTAAAGTTGTTTCCCTTATATAACACTATTTTACCCATATGTTGAAAGTAGTGTTATACGTATTTTTTTATGTAAAATTTTAATTAGCTTCATTTTCTTTAGGTTCGTTTATGGGTTTTGTCTGTAAATCTTGTGACACATTTTTGCACCTGTTCTAATTTATTGAGAAATCCTAATTCGTCACGCATGTAGTTCCTACATGAAAATACATGATTTTAAAAGTTTTGATTTTCGGAATCAACACCTTATAGAATTACAAAGTTAATCACTTATTTGAAGAAATGTTGTTCTATTAATTAAAAAAAAAAAAATAACTCGATAATAATCGACACAAATTATTCAACTTATAAATAATGTTCAAACAAAGTTTGTCATTTAATTCCATTGTGAATCTAATGTGACTTTTCAAGTCGCTCTTCGGTGAGTTTTTTGTACGGCTCTCCAAAGAGCCATTTACTATTATTTGATTACTTTTGACCATTGAATGTTAAACGGACTGTTAAGCGGTTCTTTATAGAATTTTTACTGTATTAAAAAAATCCGGAGTGCGACCATTGTTATATATTCTATAAAGTGGCTTAATAGGTTATTTTCGAATATTGCTGAGGTCTTGAATATTGTTACAGATGCATTAAACGTTGACATCTATGTAGACTAGATTGATGCTTAAATAGACATAGGTCGTTCACTTTTTATGTAACACCTTTTCATGATTTTTACCTTCCCCCACAATTTGACAACTTCATACCCCCCCCCTCTTAAAGAATATGTATATCATTTACATCTTCACCCCTTCCTCCCAAACTCTGACCCCAAAATAAATGACACATATCTCTCTGTCCAATAAGTCTGATCCAACCCATGACACCCCGTACTCAAAGCATCGGCAGATGTATACAAATTGTATAATTCAGTTTCAGAAAATACAATCATGAAATGATTATCCTATTGTTTTCAATGTCATCTAGCTTCATTGATTTAAAGTTAACAAGGAAATTATAAACATTTTATTTAAATTTAAAATCTTTTTTTTTAAATCAGCTTTAATTAAAATGTAGTTACAAGCCTATACTGAACTAAATATGTCTTTAAATTTAATGATAGGCGGTAACAACAAAAAATAACAATTAGAGGTAGATGTGCTTTTGGATATTTTTGGGCCCTAGCCTGAGAATTCTAGATATCTTTTGGAACACTCTTAGCATCAGATGCAATAAGAAATAATAATTAAGGAATGCCTTATTTGCTGTGTTAAGGGGGGGGGGCCTAGAATGCATAAATGCCCCTTAGACAAACTACGGCCCGTGTGACAGTTTTATCAGGCCCGTGGCCCTCCATTCACTTTGGAGTAATGCGCCTTATATGTTAAGACATTTATTTACCTTAAGTTTACATTATTTCTTGTCAACAGTCCTTACAGCTGCTTTTGGTTCATCTCATCATTAAAATGAGCGATTTACAAACCGATGTGTCCCGTCCCCCCCCCACCCCCGCGACTTAATAGTTTGCATCTTCCTGTTCTAGTGATATTACCCTCTTTGAGCAAACTCAGTGGTTCTCGAGTTGGGACAATGGGGGTGACGGGTGTAGAAATGTCCACAGTCAGATGGAGCAGTAATCCAAAACTGATCCGTGGTGGGGGGCTCAGGAGGGTAGAGCAAGCAATTATTGCTCAGTTTCTTATTGGGCAGTGGGACGGATGGCCGAGTGGTGTAGATACTCGACTGTCGACCTGAGAGTCCTGGGTTCGATCCTCAGTGAGGCCCATGGAATTTTTCCAGGTGAAATTTGGTGCAAAATCGTCCCACAAGTCCACCCAGCTTTAAATGGGTACCTGACTTTAAGTTGGGGAAGTAAAGGCGGCTGGGCGTTGTGCTAACCACACAATCCCTTCATATGCCGAGGTTATAGAAACAGATGAATTCTACACTTCATCTGCCCCGAAGGCCCGTTAGGGCTAAGAAGGGAACTTTACTTTTTTTTTTTCTTATTGGGCATTGTCCTTTAGGTGCGTACTCTGGGAGGTTGGGGTCCAATGTCTGATTCTCTTTGCCGCCGCTGCAAAGTGATGGAGGAAACCGTGGATCATGTGCTGTTTCAGTGCCCCGGGCTGGTGGACCACGGGGTGGACCCACCGGCGGCGGAACGAAATATTTTAAGGGGGGGGCAAGCCAAAATTCAAGGGGGGACGCCGCCCCCCCTTGAAAATTTAAGGAGGGGCAAGGCATAATATGACCGAAAGACTTATTTTACCCCCTTAATTCTATAATAGAATATAGTAATTCTGTAGCAAGTATTTAATAGATATTATTAAAAAATAATATATTAAAAAAGATAAAAATGAACATTGAGCACTTCTGTCGTCAACTGATTCGTAATGTCAGTTTGTTTACAAATTTAATAGTGAAATTAGATCAGAAAATTACTGATAATTATCATGAATGATGATGAATATGAAACCGGAAACGGGAAACTCAATAAACAAAAAGTAATTTATGAAAAGATAATAAATAATCGTATTTTCTTTAAAAATTATATTTGCCGTCATTCGGTAGATGGCAATACTTCTCTATACGTATAAGACGAATTTGCTATCTGTCTGTCTGTTCCCTTAAAACTCAAGATCCAGACAACCAAATAACGTGAAATTCGATACACGCAGTGGCGCAACTGGGGGGGGCAGGGGGCTTGAGCCACCCCCCGGGCCAAATCATCAATACATAATTTACGTTAGAAGGTTACAAAAAGACTGTCAAACTGTCTTTTTTCAATATGTGAGCCCCCCCCCCCCCCAGCATTTTTTGCTGGTTGCGCCACTGGGTACACGTACACAAAATTACATGGGGAATGTTCTTAAACAGGTTTCGTTCTTTCTCAATGGGTACTTTAATTGTAATTAATTATTTTGGATATCAAAGACATGAAAATTGGCAAACTTTTACCCCGATTTCAGGTTTTACGAGTTCTCTCCCACATAGCTAACTTACTATAAATATTATCGGTACGGGGAATGAAATATCACATTACTTACTACATTATTACATTCCATTCCTTCATCCATAGGAATTGTCATCTTTTGATACAGTCATGCCTAAAAGAGAGAGAGAGGGGGGGAAAGAGGGAGGGAGAGAGGGAGAGAGGGAGGGAAAGAGGGAGAGAGGGAGGGAAAGAGGGAGAGAGAGGGAGGGGAGAGAGAGGGAGGAGAGAGAGGGAGGGAAGGAGGGAGGGAGGGGAGAGAGAGAGAGAGAGAGAGAGGAACTGCCAAAAATGTTGTGTATCACATTGCTTTAAGATAAATGTACCCTTTTATTGCAATTTGCATGCAAATAAACCCTTTTTTACGCGTCTTATTTTAAATCTTAATTAAACGTCAAATTACGCTTCTTAAATAAACAGAAAACATTTTTTTAAACCCGGGCAAAGCCGGGTACTTGCAACTAATTTTAAAATATGCCAAACAACTCTCAATAATGTGATTACTGTAAAATGTCAATTAATTATAATTTCTTTCAAATATTAAATTTAAGAAATAAATCAAATGAATTATGAAAATGAAAATGATACATATAAACTAAAATGAATTACAAAGTTAAAAAAGTTAAAATTTTAGGGGGGGGGGCAGACTGGAAATTCAAGGGGGGGCGCCGCCCCCCCTTAAAAGTTTTAGGGGGGGCCGCTGCCCCCCCTGCTCCGCCGCCAGTGGGTGGACCAGTCAGGTAGCTAGCTTGCCATTGGCCTTTATGGCAGTCTCCAGATGTTGAGGGACACAGCGAGTTTGATCTCACAGGCTCTAAGAGTCTAAGAGACGCTAGGTCTCAGTCCGCAGTTATCACTGAGAGAGTTCATAGAGAGACATTACCTGAGCTTTATAAACAATGACAGCTGTATTATTTGATTAACATTTATTATAAGTCAATACATGTGTTATTATTCATGTATGTATTGCATGTTCACAAAGCATTCTATATTACCCGTTATTAATTTTATTATAACATTCTTCACAAACAATCAGCTTTATTAATCGTCATAATTACATCACTGATCATATTCCAAAAGCCCCTATTTTTTTTTTTTAAAAGCAATTTGTCCTCACAAAGCGTCAGCCCCGTAGCGTAAAAATTCTACAGCAGGGCCTAGGCATTCTACAGCAGGGGGCAGGCAATAGCGAGGGGGGGGGGGCAGGTAATACATTTTACTAGGTAGAACAAATAATCAGAGGGGGGCCAGACAAAACGCAGGAATGCCCCCCCCCCACGCTACGGGCTGCAAAGCGTTGAGGTATTTTTATTTTTAGCTTTGTGGCTTTTCGCGGGTTTTTCGACTGCAGGTGCTTAGTATTATCTAATTCAACCAATCGGGTCATTCAAAGCTGCGATCTCGTCAGACTGGACTGGGGGGGGGGGGGGGAACTACACGCAAACCTCAAATTCTTTAAGTTTTATGGATCAGCTTAGGACGGAGCTAATGTGATAATTTTCTTGGTGTAACCACGTTACATATGATGTATACAGTATTATCTTCGATCAATAATAGTAAGTTATGTTATATTTCATGATATTAAAAGTTAAGTTTAATTTATTATTTCATTGATATATGTTTATGTAAAGTCTGACTAAAGTACATGAATAGTGATTGGCATGGCTATGTTATTTGATTCCTATGAGTGTTGTCTGTAAAGTGTCTCCTGAACATACTATCTATAAGATGTATAAGAAAGAACTTTCAAATGATGATGACACGTAACTTATACAACAAACACATAATATGGTGTGTCACAGTAAATAGTAAAACAAACCAATGTAAAACTCTCACATGATATCATACATCATCCCGTGATAATAATATAACATAACATATTTTGTTGCTAATATTTTAAATTTTATAGCATTCCACGAATATGTTACGGTGTGCCAAGTGCGACTTAAGTACCGTATAATAGCCGTCCTGTTTTGCTTAAATGCGAGTCAACTTTTTTTTTTTAATTTAATGATTGACTGTTACAGTAACCGAACCCGGAAACATATCGGTTGTAATAATAAAAAAAAAAGTTACTATTCAATTCTCAGGAATCAGTGGTGTCGGTAAAAACTTTGGGGTCCACACGCAATTTATTTGCGAGAACCATCTTAAACATGTATTTACTTCAGCCGACCAGGGGCGCCGAGAGCCAACAAGGGCCCCAGGGCAAGACATCATTGAGGGCCCTTTAATAAACAATGAGTCGTGAAAAAATTGACATGGTCGGGGCGGCTGGGCCCCCTTACAGATGCGGGCCCTCTGGCAATGACCCCCTACCCTCCCCTCTCGGCGTGCCTGCAGCCGACTACCTCTCCTTGCGGCAGTCTTACCAAGACTTCACTGTAATGGAGTTTACAACCGTTATCTGTGTGCAAGGTAGCTCGATACTTAAATCAAAGATTGCCATTCTGTTCTTTCAATTTTAATTTTGAGTTAATGTTATTCATGTGTAGCTAATATGTAAGCTATGTGATAAAATAACAATAATGATTATTATTCAAAGAAAATATCCATGATTTCTTCCAAATACTACTTACATAAATTGATTGAGACTATTTTTTATATATTCAGTGTGAAGAAAAAAAAACAGCTTTTGCAATTTATGAATGCCCCATCTGTCGTTTTAGACAAACTTAAAACAGTCCAGACATGGGCTAGGTACGGCCCACCTGCCACTTACGCCCACGAGCATTCAATTTTAAAGTATTTAATGTACAGTAGTCAGAATAAAAAACTTCCATCTTTTCACTCTATGTCTGATCTTTCTATTTTCTGCTTGTGGCCCGCGATTCAAAAAATTGCCCACCCATTATCTAGGTTCTAGAACGATAGTAGCATAATGCGTTTCTTTACTGTGTGTCTTCATACAAGCTGGTTTTTTTAATATTATAACGTGTTTTATTACCTAAATCTTAAAAAAAATTCACTTTAAATAAACCGGAAACCAATCCTTACCTGTCTTGCACCTGGCCATATCTAATCTAAGAGTCTACCACTTGCCCCCTTTTTAACATTAAGTTATTCATTTAATCAGAAACACTTTATGTTGTTAATATATTTTGTTTCTTTTTTTTATATGACCTTGAGGAACGTCATTGTTCGTTAAAAAAAAATGAAGAGTCCTTTATAACAAACAGATGTTTTTAAAAATAACATTTCTTCATATTGCATGATAATTTTATCACTACAAGAGGGTACTTACTTTACTTTGTATTGTTAAAATGCTTTAAGTTTCTTGTTGAAGAAATAGCTAAATTAAAACAGATAACAGATGGCTTTAACAAAGTTTTACGTTCTATTTATTAGTTGATTGTTTTAACCCGTAATAAAACAGAATCTATCATTTTATTCTTATAGCTGTGTCCTAATGTCATTTCAGAAAAAAAATAAATTCGGGTCCAATTTATATTAGCAAATAGTAGGAGGGGGGGGGGGAGATAGAGAGAGACGTTTTAAAATATAAGAGACAGGTTTTAATTTACAATGTCTGCTGTTTTATAAGTATAGTTTCCCCTAAGCGGCTCATCGCGGCAGATAAAATGTAGAATTCATATGTTTCAGTAACCTCGGCAGAAAAAGGGATCGTGTGCATGGGCGTATTCATGGGGGGGGGGGCATTTTGAAAAAAATGTCATATAAGAGGGGGCATTTGCTCCCCCTCCCCCCCCTTACATTTAAAAAAAATGTCATAAAGTTGTTATTTGCCCCCTCCCCTGGAAAAATTCCTAGCGACGCCCATGATTGTGTGTGTTAGCACAACGCCAAGCCGCATTTACTCTCCCAACTTAAAATCAAGGGTAGACTTTTTATAAACGTTGTATGTTTTCCTACACGGGAGTGTGCGGTTGTTTTCTTATGGATGCAAAAACTTTTTCATTTCTATTACTTTTTTTTTCCAGACCCGCTTTTACTATATTGTATTAGGTCACGGGTGGGCAACCTGCGGCTCGCGAGCCGCATGCGGCTCTTTTGATGTCAAGTTGCGGCTCTTTCGATGTCAAATTGCGGACTAATCAAATACCATAATATGGAAAGAACAATTATAGTGGCTCTTTAAAAACTGAGAAAACTGTAAATTTTAACTTTTTGGCTCTTCCGTCTCAAAAGGTTGCCGACCCCTGTATTAGGGTGAAGTCCCTGTAAGGATGAGATAAAATCTCTTAGATCCTTTAAACCACTCATGGAAAGGTTTTGTTTGTTTGTTTGTTTGTTTTTTTTTTTTTTTTTGTGCACTTCTTTCATCCCCACTGTAGCCGATAGTGCGATGGCTATAGAGGCAGCACGGGAGATATAGCGGGAACTTTAACAATGACCTGTAAAATCCATTGCTTCTCACCGGAAATGGAACCAGGGACGATCAGATCGAAAATCGAGCGCTTTACCACACGATCATCAGTCTCCATCTTGTATAAGTTGAGCTACCCTTCATCCGAAATTGCGTTGTAGACAGGGGTGTCATTTCGGAAATGGATGGAGGAGGTGGGCAAGTTTGTCGGATTGGCGGATTCTTTGCGTATAACAAAAAAAAAATCGCTTTTGGCAATTTTATGTCTTCAAATATTTTTGCATTACTAATTTTAAAAACAGTCGTGTGGTATGCCACTTCAACTTGTGCTCTAATTAAATCAGACGACACAACTCCTTGTATTGTAAAAGAATTAACTGAACTTTTTAATGCGTGATATTTACAGAGGAGAATATGATAATCCAATATAAACACTTGAGAAGATGAATCAATAAATCACATGTATAATTCTATAATTTAACATACACGATAAATACTAAGATCAATATTCGATGAGAGATGTGGCAATAAATCACATGTAGCTGCTATAACTTATAAACCAGTACACGAATCTATAACTATTATTAATTCCGTTTGCACTGTCCACTTAGTCCACGTGTTACACCTAGTATCCCCTTCCTGGGTCTCTAGTCTCTCTCTTGGGTCCTCTCGCTGTCTGTCTATCTGTGTCTCCCTCGCTGTCTGTCTATCTGTTACAACCGTTATAACTTCCCCTATTTATAGGATATATCACCACCGTATATTACATCATTTCCCCGCCAATACCAAAGAGGTCAATGTGTAGGCGATTTGCGCCAAACTCCGTGCGTGGGGTGATTGACATTATTGCATCATGCATGCTTGACCCCTCAAGCACTTACCATACCATATAAGGAAATAACGCAGTGACTAACAATGCGTGGTAGCAAGGGATGGAAAAATACCAAATAAGGCAATAACACGAAACGTAAACAAAGCTTCATCACAAGGGATAGGACAAGTCGCAATTTTTTTTAAAAATGGAAGCAAATTTCGATATTCTTAGGAAATGTACAAAGGTCTATGTTAATCATCGGCTTAAAAAGGAGGTTCTATATTGAATCAACTTTTATGTTATTTATTGCTCTAAAAATAAAGATATGCGATAACTTTTCATAGGATTGCATTACAGTATTTATTATTAACTGTTTCTAATAGCTCTGTTAGTTCTTTCGACACTTTTAATGGCTTTAATGGTTCAAATCTAGTTTGTGGTTTTATTTGTTTCGTTTTTGTCTTTTTACATAAATATTATATTTCAAAAAACTTCAAATCGTATATTTTTTTAGAACCAGTTAGTTTCTCTATTTTGTACAGGAAATACACCCATAGAATTACATATTTGGACATTCGTGTTAAAATAATTTGAAAGTTGTTGTTTTTTGTTTGTATTAAATACACACATTTTTCAAAGCTATTATATATTTTATTAATAATGCTTCAACTTAATCCAATGGCACTGAATTCATATTTTATTTATGTACAGTTCTTAGTTTTAATGAATTGAAAATACATTATACATATACTTTGAACCTCGCGACATGAAATGCAATAAAAACACAATTCTTCATTATGCATAGGTCTTTCTATGACGGTTTTTTTTTTTTGGAGCAATATTTTTTTGCCAATAATTTGCCATGTTTATAAAAACAGTTCTTCGAACGAAGGCACGTAGCTATGAAATTTCCGCATTTCGTTATGAAAAAAATGCTTGTAAGTAGTGCATAAAGTTATAATTTATATATATACTAGTTGCAAGTACCCGGCTTTGCCCAGGTTTAAAATAAGGATTTCTGTTTACCTTCCGTTTTCTATAGGCTATATATAATCAATGTCATTCACCAGTGTTTCCCAAGGTGTGGTAAACGTATCATACGGGTACTCAAATAGTTTGTCGGGGGTACGCGCTGCAACGGGCTGAGAACATCTGGTAAATATGCACTGCTAAAGCGAAAACAAAGAAATGAAGGTAACCTTGACTGTAAAAAAAAATAGACACGTTTTTTTTTTTTTGCTAAGTAGGAGTACAAAGCATTACGAAAATATAAAAAGGTGTAAACAGATGTCGAAAGTTTGGGAAACACAGTCATGCACGAACGAACGGTAAATTAATAATTACAGATGAAGCCAAATATATAATTTTATTAATCTATGAGTGAATTGTGTTCTTCTTCCATTTTTTTTTTACTCTACATTGCGCGACACATGATATGCCAACAGCTGAACGAATTAAATTATCCACCGCAGGACGCTACATTGCCACAGATGAGGGATGAGGTAATATTTGTCGTGACACAAAGAAAGCTAAAAATAACCCTATCCATTCGCGGCTAATAATGGATTTAAGTTTTAAACCAGCTGACTATTGAAATGTTTCCGTTCAAAAAAAAAAGGATATAAAGTTTTCGTAAATTAGTATGAAAATGTTGCACTCATTTATCGTATTTTTTTCAATGCTATAAATAACTATTGGATATATTCAAAACTACATTACAGAGAGGGATTTTCCTAGTACTCACGCACAAAATCAAAATGGGGAATTCCTTCATTAAGACTTTAAAACTGTAAAGATGCCTTTTCATTTCATCTCATTCAATATTGTGTTATTGCAGGTACATTGTAAGTGTATCATTATAAATATTTTATTACGTGTTTTAATTACATTCTTTAAATGGACAGAATATTTTATCTGCTGAAGTGAAAACACCTTATTTTATAACAAACTCAATTTTACTCACGATTTAGATTTACATTGCTTTACTTATATATATATATATATATATAGGCTTACCATATTTTTCTTTATGATAATCTCCTTATATTTATATATTTTCACAGTTATTCTTATACATTTGACTATAACATCTACTGCCCAGGTAAAAGGTAAGATATAAAATTACATTTTTTATTTTATTTTAATTGTAAAACTCTAGTTAAGTGTTGTTTTGGTTTTTACATTAAAAAAGGGTGAAGTTAATTATTTCGTTAACATACAAATGGGCGAAATAGCTGATCAATATTAAAAGGAAATGAACAACGCAAATACTACACTGGCTCCTGTTGTGTGAATTTTTCTTTCTAAATGCAATAATGAGAAGTTAATTAGCGAACAAAAAAAATCGTGCTTATTAAAAGCTTGCAAAAGCTAACAGTTTCTATTTATATGGTTTAGTCTTGTACAAAAAAAAAAGCCAAAGTAAATTACATGATGTTACTAAATGTTCGTAGTCTTAAAACCATAACCAGGTCATTACTCAAGTGGACTGTATCATTTCTTAACTGGACAATATCAAAATGCCATGATTCGGCAACATCATCAGTGCAAAAAAATTAAGTTCATGTAAATATGTTCACAGCTACAGTGTATTTGGTTTGACTTTATTTAATCTTAATTTAAATGGTCGAAACAAAGTATATGTTGATACAATCGGCTAAATCGAATTACAGGGGGAAGACAGTAATTTTATAAGTCACAATTACATTAAACATACTAGGTTCGTTGTAGACTCAGAGGCGTACCTATGGTGGGCGGAGGGGGTTCAAATTCGAAAGTCCCCCCGGGCCCCAGCTTGAGGGGGCCCCCAAATTGTTTTTTTACATTAAATATTAAGTAAATTATCTCATGTGATGGTGTCGAATGTCACAATTCAGGGGCCCCCAAAGAGGCCAAGCCCCCCGGGCCCCCAAATCCCTAAGTTCGGCACTGTGTAGACTGGTCAAAAAACGTATGTTTATCATTTAATGTAGGTAACATCTTTACTAATAGTAAATCTATGATCGCTTGAATGAATTTAAAAAAAAATCTACTCAGTGATAGATTGTTTAAAAATGTCTTTTTTAACGGGTATGTTAGAAACAAGTACAATACTGCTAACTAATGTGTTCATTCCTTTAGACTGTACTGAAGATGTTGGAAAATGTGACGAAACGTACAAAGTGAATATTTTGAAACAACTCAACAAACAATCTGAGAACAGTGTTTGCAGGTAATTAGTTATATTCTTAAATTTCCATGGCCGAGTGGTGTAGATACTCGACTGTCAACCCGAGAGTCCTGGGTTCGATCCTCGGTGAGGCCCATGTAATTTTTCCAAGTGAAATTCGGTGCAAAGTCGTCCCACAAGTCCACCCAGCTTTAAAATGGGTACCTGACTTAAGTTGGGGAAGTAAAGGCGGCTGGGCTTTGTGCTAACCACACAATCCCTTCATATGCCGAGATTATGGAAACAGATGAATTCTACACTTCATCTGCCTCATTTGGCCCGTTTGGGCTAAGGGAACTTTACTTTTTTTTTTTACTTATTTATAAAGATTAACGGTTTTATTGGTATTATCGATCTTTTTGCGCAACCAGCAAAAAATGCTAGGGGGGGGCTCACATATTGAAAAAAGACAGTTTGACAGTCTTATCAGTAACTTTAAATAGTCAAATATGTATTGATGATTTGCCTGGGGGGGGGGGGGACTTAAGCCAGCCTGGCTCCCCCGGTTGCGCCACTGCACAAAACTGTTTTAATATTTCAATTCGAGATTTATATGTATCACCAGTCAAAAGTAATGACACAGATTAATTCTGATGGTAGACTAAACAGGCATTACTGCACATTATCTTGATTTGATTTAGTAAGTATCACATCTGTTAACCCTTATCATGAATGGTATTTTTTGATCACAGAGTTTTTTTTACCTTCAAGCGATGTATCCATAATTTAGACTGCAACTTAGATCCAGAGGCCAAATACCAAAAGTTTGAGAAGTACGAAAATGACTTGAGGAAAAATAACTACAACTGCGGTGAATTTACTTAATATGTATTAAATAACATTTAGCTTAATTTGTGACGTATGTGCATGCTGCATATTAGAGGCTCATCTGTAGGCTGCTACAGCGTTCAGCGACCACAGACACACGGACCACTATTGGTCTTCGAGAAAGTTTTACTGGTCCGCAGAAGTTTTTCACAATTGTTCGTTCTACGTTTATCTTATCGTGTATACTTTTTAGAGCATTTTCGAAAAAAAATGCTCTATTGTCCCCGTTTTGTCTGTCTGTCTGTCATCACCCTAGATCTCAACAACCATAAGTCCTAGACCCATGATGTATATATCATTTTGTAGGTCTTGACCTGCCAAGAAATGCCTTTTTTCCATTTTGCGATCTGACCTCTCAGGACCGTAAAAGGGGCCTTATAAAGTACCGTTTTTTACTATATAAGCTATATTAATAATGGACCGCCCTATATCTCAGCAACCATAAGTCCTAGACCCATGATGTATATATCATTGTGTAGGTCTTGACCTGCCAAGTGTACATCAAAAGTCCCTTTCGCGATTTGACCTCTCAGGGCCAAAATATAAGAGTTTGTTATGTACCGTTTTGCTTGTATTTTAAATATAAATAATAAAAGCTAATCAAAGGGGCGTAATCATTATTAATTTTTGTAACAGTTATTCAACATGACTTACTTCCCGTACTTTATATAAAATAACAATTGACGGAGTTTTCGGACGATTAAATGACTACAATTTAGAATGTTTCAATTATGAGTCCTATTTCAGTGAGCACAAACCACTTGTAGTTAGATTTAAGAGAAAATAATTTTGTTTTCAAATATAAAGAAACGTCCTTTTAATATCTTTTTTCAGATATATGCATTACACAATTGAATTTATAAACATTTCCAAAATTTACAAATATTTACTGAAAGATAACAAACGTACTGATACATAACATGAAAATGCGCTAACACGTCCTGTGTCCAGAATGGAACAGGCTTAATTGCTTGTTTTTGAATTAATGCCGGAAAATACACAAAAACAATTTCGTGCTTATTGAGCGAAAACATTTGTTAAATTTAGATTCCTATTTTGGTAACTTTTTTTTATTTAAAGAAACACTGATAATAACATATATATATATATATATATATATATATATATATATATATATATATATATATATATATATATATATATAATGGTACACCGGAATACGTGAGACGGATGCTCGACTGCCGACTGAGAGTCCCGGGTTCGATTCTCGGTGAGAACAAACAGAAATCTTCCAGGTCCTAGTGAAAGTTGGCGAAAGTTCACCAAGCTTTAAATGAGGGGTATCTAACAAGTTGGGAAATGAAATGCGGCTGGGCGTTATGCTCATTACACATTCCCCTTCATATGCCGAGGTTACAGAAACAGATGAATTCTACACTGCCCCGATGACCCTCTAGGTTCATTACTTTTACGCATGATTACAATTATAAAATAGTGGTCAGCGAAAATATATTCATTTATTTACCCAGGAGTTATATGGTCTAGGGAGATAAATCTCACGAGTTTAAAGATAAGTGAGGTCCAGAAGGTTGATGGCTGCTGATTTTAGAATGTATAACTTATGAAATCTAGCTCAGCAATTGTATCAATCCATAATTATTGTGTATTTGCTAGTATTCATATTTTTTTTTGTTTCAATAAAAATAAAAAGAACTTTAAAATATATTACTCTATTCCTATTTATCTTTATCATTTGGCATCATAATCTCAGCAATTTAAGTGTTAATTGTCTTTCATATTTCATCATCATCATGTTTCCTTTTAGTTCCTTGTGGAACATAGGGCCTCTGTGAAAGCTCGCCACTTGTCACGATCTTTCATATTTTCATATTTAAATTTGATATATTCGGTATGAGCTTAAGGTGTATGTGCAGTAATAAAAAAAAACAACAAAGTTTGACAACATTGAACCTTTAAACATTGAAATAGTAGTTTGTAACAATGAATTTATTTGTTATCTTCTGATAATATATCAACACATATCTCGAACAAATAAATCTCAATAATATTTGAAATGATCAATTAAATAATTGTATGTTTATAAAAATTATTTGAGTGTATATTAAATTTTAATGCATTTAATTAATATTTTACTTCATGAAGACAAAGAGGAAGAGATCTCCCAAATGAAAGAAGTACAACTCGGTATGTAGGAATAGTGAGATTAGAAAAACAAAAACTAGTATTTTTATTTATAAGTGACTCAAACTGATTTTGTTTTGATTTCTCAATCATATTGCCAAAAGAAAATACCAAAAAGAAATATTGTTTTTTTTTTAGGCTTAGTTTAAGATGTGTGGTAAAGTAAAAAAAAATTGATGACTAGGTAGATAATTCAAAATGTATCATTATTTATCATACTGTATGATGTATTATTATTTTTTTTTTGTAATTCAATCATCAAAATTCATTCATGTTAATTTATTCACAGTTTCGATGTCTACACCCACGATGGATAAAAGTAAGTTATTTAATTGAAGCTAATAAGCCAAATTATACAACGAATGCACAAATACACACACACACACAAACACACAAATACATACACATACACACAAATACACAAACATACACTCACATACATATACGTACACACAAATACTCACAAATACACAAACACACACACACAAAAACATACACACACAGAGATACATACACACGTACACACAAATACACATACGTGCACACAAATATATACACACACAAATACACACAAATACATACAAATACACACAAATACACATACACACACACAAATACATACACACACAGCTACATACACACGTACACACAAATACACACACGTTCACACAAATACACACACGTGCACACAAATACATACACACACAAATACACACAAATACATACAAATACACACAAATACACATACACACACACACAAATACATACACACACAGATACATACAAACGTACGCACAAATACACACACGTGCACACAAATACACACAAACTAATACACACACATACACACAAATACACACACGTGCACAAAAATACACACACGTGCACACAAATACACACGTGCACACAAATACATACACACGTGCACACAAATACACACACGTGCACACAAATACACACACGTGCACACAAATACACACACACACAAATACACACACATACACACACATGCACACAAATACATACACACACACAAATACACACACATGCACACAAATACACACACACAAATACACACAAATACATACACACACACAAATACATACACACACACAAATACATACACACACAAATACACACACATGCACACAAATACACACACACAAATACATACACACACACAAATACACACACATGCACACAAATACACACACACAAATACACACACATACACACACATGCACACAAATACACACACATACACACACATGCACACAAATACACACAAATACACACACATGCACACAAATACACACAAATACACACACATGCACAGAAATACACACACAAATACACACACATAAACACACATACACACAAATACAAACACATACACACACATACACAAACATATACACATACACACACATATATACACACATACACATAAAACATACACACATACATTTACATATACATACACTCATACATACACACATACATACACACACACACATACATACACACACATACATACACACATACACACACATACACAAATACATACACAAATACACATACACACACACACACAAATACATACACACACAGATACATACAAACGTACGCACAAATACACACACGTGCACACAAATACACACAAACTAATACACACACATACACACAAATACACACACGTGCACAAAAATACACACACGTGCACACAAATACACACGTGCACACAAATACATACACACGTGCACACAAATACACACACGTGCACACAAATACACACACGTGCACACAAATACACACACACACAAATACACACACATACACACACATGCACACAAATACATACACACACACAAATACACACACATGCACACAAATACACACACACAAATACACACAAGTACATACACACACACAAATACATACACACACAAATACATACACACACAAATACACACACATGCACACAAATACACACACACAAATACATACACACACAAATACACACACATGCACACAAATACACACACACAAATACACACACATACACACACATGCACACAAATACACACACATACACACACATGCACACAAATACACACAAATACACACACATGCACACAAATACACACAAATACACACACATGCACAGAAATACACACACAAATACACACACATAAACACACATACACACAAATACAAACACATACACACACATACACAAACATATACACATACACACACATATATACACACATACACATAAAACATACACACATACATTTACATATACATACACTCATACATACACACATACATACACACACACATACATACACACACATACATACACACATACACACACATAAACAAATACATACACACATACACATACACACACATACACATACACACATACATACACACATACATACACATACACACACACACACAAGTATTAGTATGTGTGAGTACAGAGCTAATGAAATTATTTTTTTGTTTTTAGTATTGGAAAAGAGAATGGTGTTTTTGTGGGAGTGGAGTATTGGAAAATGGCCAATAGAACAAACAATTTATATACTATGTAAATATAGAAAAAAAAAAGATGTTTAACTACAATGTTTGCATTACAAATGACCACCAAATATATATATACCTCCCCGTCCATTCTACTGATTACTTTAATTAAACTTTCTTTACTGTTCACAACATTAACTTGCTGCTCCGGTGGCTTAAAAAGTGGCTCTAAGGGAGCGTACTCTAAAACTTCCGCCCTATTCATGAGCAGATAAGTGCTAAAGGGAAACTAATTCTACCTTCCCCCCACCCCCACGGTAAGGTTACGGCACCGTACAGGGGCGCCGAGAGCCAACAAGGGCCACAGGGCAGGACATCATTGCGGGCCACGTAATAAACAATGAGTCGTGAAAATAATTGACATCGTCGAGGCGGCCGGGCCCCCTTACAGATGCAGGCCCCCTGGCAATGACCCCCGGACCCCCCTCTCGGCGTGCCTTGCACCGTAAGAGATATGCTTTCTGTTGTTTTGTTGTTGTTTTTTTTAATTTGTAAAAAAAAATTCCTCTGTCTACAGTGTGCACGTCAAGTGAAGAGTATTGTAAAAAAGAATACTTTCAAAGTATGTACAATTACAGTGGAAGAAATGAGACACTGGGTAAAACTGAAATTCAACGTGTCAGTTGCAAGTGAGTATTGTTGAAATACAGTCGATTCCGCTTAAATGGGACACATCGGGACCGAGGCTTTTTGTCCCAATTAAGCGGCTGTCCCAATTAAACATACAAATTTACTATTGGCTTCTTGGTTTGGTTTCTTTGAGATTTGTCCCAAATAAGCGGCTGTCCCAAATAAGCGGTGTCCCAATTAAGCGGAATCCACTGTAATGGTAAATTTGTATTTACGGGCAGTGATTCTCAAAATTACTGAATTTTTTAATCTTTTATCTAACTTTTATTTTCATTCTTTACAGATGGGTTGCGAAAAATATAAAACGCACAGGTTTCTTTCTTAGTGGGTCGAGAGTATCAAAAATCCAGATGACCTTTGTACAGTATTAGTCTAGGAAATAAAAACTTCTTTAACTCTTTCGATCAGACGCGGGTGGGCTTAGCAATACGTGTCGGTGGGCGAGTCGCATGAGGGTTAATGGGGTGTCGAGAGCCATAAGTATAAAAACAAGCAATTAAGCCTGTTCCATTCTGGATACAGGATGTGTTAGCGCATTTTCGTGTTATGTATCAGTACGTTTGTTAGCTTTCAGTAAATATTTGTAAATTTTGGAAATGTTTATAAATTCAATTGTGTAATGCATATATCTGTAAAAAAAATAAAAATTATAAAGACGTTTCTTTATATTTGAAAAAAAATTATTGTCTCTTAAATCTAACTACAAGTGGTTTGTGGTTACTGAAATAGGACTCATAATTGAAAACATTCGAAATTATAGTTATTTAATCGTCCGAAAACTCCGTCAATTGTTGCATAGCTCTGATACTTTCAATTAAACTCAGAACACAAGCTTACTATTTCATTTGATGAGTTTCTTAATAAATCTTGGTATAACTACGTGCTGCAGTATTTCGCACCAAATGAACGGGTTATTGAACGTACAAGGTGTATATATAATATATAAGCCCCTTAGGAGCCCTGAAGCCCGGCCCTCAGAGGCCCTATCGCGAAGTGAACTTTTGATGTACACATGGCAGGCCAAGACCTACAAAATGATATATACATCATGGGTCTAGGACTTATGGTTGCTGAGATATAGGGCGCTCTATTATTAATATAGCTTATATAGTAAAAAACGGTACTTTATAAGGCCCCTTTTACGGCCCTGAGAGGTCAGATCGCGAAATGGAAAAAAGGCATTTCTTGGCAGGTCAAGACCTACAAAATGATATATACATCATGGGTCTAGGACTTATGGTTGTTGAGATCTAGGATGTACACAGACAGATAGACAGACAGACAAAACGGGGACAATAGAGCATTTTTTTTTCGAAAATGCTCTAAAAAGTGAGAATATCATATAACATACGAATTATTTTGAAACATAATTTAATTAATTGTATTATTTCATTTAATTTTGTTTGCAAAGTATTTAGCCAATCAGAAATCCTATTCCATGTGTCCTCCCTGCTTATCAACAATTTCTTCTAAGCGTACAGCTAAACAAACTTTGATATAATTATGTTACCGTCTACGCAATGTTCTCATTTTTTTTGGCCCACTCTGTGTATATATATATAAATAAATATATATATATATATATATATATATATATATATATATATATATATCACAGGTAGTCAAATTTGGTTCATCGTTGATACTAATGTGGCTCCCAATGAAGCAGTTTTATTTTACTTTTTTTCATCACACAGTTAATCTTATCCATTGGACTATGGTGTGGATTTTTAAAAAGTATTTTTTTTTACATTAAGAAATACCGTTGATATCACTCCCCCCCCCCACCCAACCTCAGTTAATAAACAAACTAATTACATAATCTCATATCTCTGCCTACCTACCTCCCCCTCGCCCCCTTTCACCCACCTTTAGGCGCGATGCCACCTCAGAGGCGTATCGGGGTGGGGGTGGGGGGGGGGTACATAACTACATTTTATGTCTGTGTTCATGTTTTTAAAGGTTGCTTTTTTTCAAAACAGATGACACTGTTAAAGACCGGTAAATACATCACTCTCATATAGCCATAAATACATCACTCTCATATAGCCATAAATACATCACTCTCATACAGCCATAAATACATCACTTTCATACAGCCATAAATACATCACTTTCATACAGCCATAAATACATCACTCTCATACAGCCATAAATACATCACTCTCATACAGCCATAAATACATCTCTCTCATACAGCCATAAATACATCACTCTCATACAGCCATAAATACATCACTCTCATGCAGCCATAAATACATCACTCTCATACAGCCATAAATACATCACTCTCATGCAGCCATAAATACATCACTCTCATATAGCCATAAATACATCACTCTCATACAGCCATGCATAGAAATAAACCCATCCCATTACAAAAAAAACCCAGATAGAGTCGTTCTCATCTGCAGGCAAGCGAGGCGACCCCATTTTAAAGTTCTTCAAGTGTTGATTTTGTTAAATCGGATTCTAAGGGGGCCCAGAGATTTGAATATGCTTAGGGCCCGCCAAACAACTCTAAATGTTTTTGGTTGGGGCCACCTAATTCCTGAGAACGGCTCTGTGTAAAACATATATACATGTTTAATTTCTTTTCCATTCCTATACCTATTTTAACACCAAACTAAGCTTTTTAGTTAAATACAAATATGTATAAAATAACTTACTAACTGTCTTTTATGTATGTCTGTATGTATGAGAATTGTTGAATGTGTATGGCGTATGGTTGTATATGTGTGTATATGTGCGTTAATCTACCTCACCAGTGAAGTAAGTTTGCGACATTAGCATAGCAGTTATGAAATGAACGGAAACTCGGACTTTATGTGTTATGCTGGAAATTGGGTAGTTTATTTCCTTGTTGTAATTCAAAGCTTTCATAAAACTACATTTGGTGGTTTTATAAAATTGAATTTCCGGTGTTAGTTTTCTTTTTTTTAAATCTAAATTAGCGGTTCCCTAAATTGTGCTCCGCTTAACTCTAAGGTCTCTGAGTGAACTCAATCGGGGTCCCAATGGCATTCTAAGGAAATAACAACGAATTGAAACTCATCGTAAAAAAAAAAAAATTAACATATAAAACGTTGAGAGACCTAAAGGGGTTCTGTTAGGGTAAATAATTTCGAAGAGAGTCCCAGAAGTTAAAATGTTTTAGAACCCGCTTCCGGAAGGGAAGGCGCCAAAAAGAAAGTGAAGCACTTTTACACACATAGAATTTTTTTTTTTAAAGTTAGGCCTTCAATATTTTGCCAAATTTTAATCGTCACTAACTGGTTTCTTTACTTCGATCGCTTGTGTCAGGGACACTCGTGATCACTGTTGAGTTCAATTCTTAGGTTGTATGTCCTTCTTCAAAGAAGAATTTATCAGTTTCCTTATAGAAAGATTCCAATCATATGTATCTATATACATGCCTTATAAATTATAATTGACCTGTACAGTCAGCATATATGTGTAATATTTGCTAGGATTATATAACATCAGTCTCAACGTTAATATATCGCAGGAATTTCTTTTCATTAAAAAAAGAGGCTCTGTCGGGGTGGGTGAATCTGTTGGGAGTGGGTTAGGAATAGCCATTGCCTCTATCTGCTTATACTTTACTTCTATGAAAAAAAAAAAGAAACATTTGAATAATACATCGACAGGGGCTTTGAGATTTTTTTTGTTCTTGAAAACTATTTCTACCCTGTAAATACATTATGATTTTTCTTTTTAAAAAAAAGCTAATAGAGTGCGTGAAAGGGGGTGGGGGGGGGGGTAAAAAGAGATAACCTTGGTTGTATTTTTTGTTATTATTATTAACATTCTAGCATAGCTAAAATTTTTCTTCATTAAAAAAAAAGTACGAAATAGCAAAACTATTCTTTTTTTTTATTTCATTTAAAATGTGTTGTATTTGAATTAGGAATAAATGACATAAGAGTGCAGTGATGGATGACGTTGGTTGTTGGGGTTTTTTTTTTAATTGATATTTTAGACATATCTTGTTGTTGTTATGATTTGTCTTTTCTTTGTAGAGAAAAGAAATGTATCTTTAATATGTCTTGATATAATACAACATAAATGGATGTGTGAATTATTCAAATGATAAGACGATTTTTAGAGATAAAAAAGAATATAACATTTTTTTCAAAGTTTGTTTGAATTTTCTTTTATTTATGCATATCGTTTTAAATATATAAATTTAAACACAAATGATAAAATATGTATTATATTATTTCAATTAAAATAATCAAACTTCCTTTTTTACCATTGCATTTTTATATCACTATTTTTTTTTTCAATTTATAACCTCCATTTAGCTTTTAATTTTCTTTAAAATGTGAACAGCGATTTTCGGTTAAAAAAATAGTTTTTCTGTATACCATTTCTAATAGGTCTAACTGAAATGTTAATAAACTCAAAAACTTCAACCACTCCAACAAAATCAAGGGCATATTTTTAATAAGCACCAGTTATTTTTATAGTTAATAGTTTCATTTTTTAGACTTGCTTCTCTTGCACAGGTTTTTTTTTGAATACCTTCAAACCTATCATATTAAACTAATGTATTATTTCAAACCTAGCATCATAATACATGTATTTATAACATTCTCCAAATATCAAATTTATCCACAGCTTTTTTTATAGAGGTCTTTTGAAAATATGGTTGTATTTATAAATATTTATATCTCGACGCTTACTAATACAATGTAGCTTTATATATATATATATATATATATTCCCGGTAACGCCGGGTATTACAGCTAGTTCTTTCGTAGAAGTGAATCCTTCCTTCATTTTAATAAAAGTTGAAAGATGATAACCGTTTATCACATCCAATCACGATTAAATCATGTATTATTTATATTTTAAAAGCATGCCTGAATTATATTCAAAAAACTATCTTCAATTGTCATTTTTTTATCAGATTGATCGGTTTTATAGTCTTGGGCATAATATTTCCTAATATCAGTTAGTACTGAAATACAGCCTAATTTAAAAAAAAAATACACATTTAATCAGTATTAGCAGCATTGTAGGAAAAGGTAAAGAAAACGCCTGAAATGCACCGAAATCATTTTGTAAACAATTAAGAACTTTATGTGAATAAGATCGTGCCTCTTTCTCTATTTTATATTGCACCTATCTATAAATCAATGAAATAATGCAGCTACATTCGAGCACCAAGATATGGGTAGTTTCTTTTGTTTTTGTTTTTTTTTTTCAGTACCGCAGAAAAATATATCACTTGTGAGAGAGAAAGAAAAGAATGTACCAATGCAGTAAGGAAAAGAAAATTATTCCACCTCTCTCTTTCTCTGTTTCGATCTATCTCTCTATCTCATTAACACAAAGTTTATGTTTTTCCTATCTTTTTATATGCATTTATGTATCGATATGACCCAATTGAAGTGTATTTGAATTACATTTATGTTCAAAGTCATTAATAGTAAATAATGCAATAATTATTGTATCTTTTTTTTTCATATCAGTAAGCCCACTAGGTAAATTTACACAATATATAAAAATATTATTATTATTATTTATTTCATCAGATGAACACAGTGTGCAGTTTGTTTCAACAAAAGAATATAAAATGTAGTGAGTTCATTATCTATATCATTACACACAAGTGTACAGTTTGCAAAGATAAACACTGTACACAAGTGTACAATTTATAATGACATCACTGCACTGTACGACACCAGTTAGGTTCTCTTGACTTACGAGTCATGACAGACAGACAGAAAAAAGATAGATAGACAGATAGACAGACAGACAGACAGACAGATAGATAGATAGATAGATAGATAGATAGATAGATAGATAGATAGATAGATAGATAGATAGATAGATAGATAGATAGATAGATAGATAGATAGATAGATAGATAGATAGATAGATAGATAGATAGATAGATAGATAGATAGATAGATAGATAGATAGATAGATAGATAGATAGATAGATAGATAGATAGATAGATAGATAGAATCTGAATGTAAGGAAAGTAAAAATAAAGTTCTTAACATCAGTGAACCAACTAGATATCAGGCCGTGGTGCGAACTTATGAAAACCTCGATGAAAGACGAACAATTTATCCCAACCGACCTTAGCAGAATTTTATTTTCTTTCCAATTCAACAGCTTCGATACCGTGTGTCACAAGTTTATCTTCAACAACATTCAGCTTATTCAGAAAAGTCCTTCTACAGTTATCCGCCATCGTCACTGTTTTCCTGCTTGGCTTTAGATTATGTTTGTGCACTGAAAGCTAACACAACTTGTTCTTTGTTGTTGTTGTTTTTGTATCTAAGCTATTACTCTAGATGTCAATTAAATGAGATTTTATTACTAGCACTATTTAACTTAAAAATACGAAGTGGCTACGGTTACAGCCAGCACCATTATATTAGGGTTAGGAATAGGACTGGTGCCCGTATTTTTTGTCCGGGTACCAGCCATTATGTTAGGGTTAGGAATAGGGTTAGGATTAGGGTTATGGTTAGGTTTGGGATAGGGTTAGGGATAGGGTTAGGTTTATTGATAGGGTTAGGGTGTGGAGCAATATCTTTGGCTGGTACCCAGAAAAAAAATATGGATTCTCTCTGACCGTAACCGTATGCACTGCGTTAAAAATACAATATTATGATAGCTGAGAACTTTATTTCTATAGAAAGTTTACAGAATTTCTTTTTTAGTTATATTAGATCAACATTTAAAAATAATTTTATTAACACATTTACTTACGTTGAACGCGGATGTTCTCATTGTCAGTGAATTTTCGATTAATACAATTTTTTTTTTTTCGTTGGGCGATTTTAAAATGCTATCTGTTGTAATAAAAATAACAATAATTTGAATGTTAATATTTTATTATTACATTTTAATATTTTTGGCTTTTGTATCTGATATTTAAAACCACAACAACTATTTAAAACTGTACATTTTTTTTTAAACTTTTATCAAATCGATCGATACCATGCATGAGGCAAGGATTAACATTTTAAACAGGAAACAGTGTTCTTCATTATCACCTTCGATCTTCAGCAGACAGACAGACAGACAGACGGACGGACAAAATTAAGACGGAAAATATTTATTTATATGAAAGTATTGTGTTCATTACATATTTTTAATCTTTCTTTTTAAAGAGGTGTAATAAAATGTAAAGTTGCTGGGGTTTTTTTTTGTTGTTTTTTTTTTGTTTTGTTTTGAAATGTTACGAACAGATTTGTTCACATTACGAACAGGTTTGTTCACACTACGAACAGATTTGTTCACATTACGAACAGATTTGTACACATTACGAACAGAATTGTTCACATGGATTGGCGAACAAAGCAAGCGCCTAGGTCTCCCTATGGCATAGGGCCCTTTTGTTTTAATCCTTAATAAATCTTAAGCTATCTGGGCCCCGTATAGTACTTTTATATATAGGCCCCAATCAGGCCCGTAGCGTGCGGGGGCCAGGGGGGGCGCCCCCCTTGCGTTTTGTCTGGCCCCCTCTGCTTTTTTGTTCTACTTAGTAAAATGTATTACCTGTCCCCCCTGCTATTGCCTGGCTCCTGCTGTAGAATTTTCACGCTACGGGGCTGGCCCCATATATTTCTAAAAGTGTATGTAACACCCCTCCACCCCAAGGACGATCAGAACGGAAATGCTTACGATCATTTCAGTACGGTAACCAGACATATTATTTAAACCACTTACCTGACGGTTTTCGTGGTATCATTCTTTCATCCATTCCCATTGCCGTGTAATGACCATGGAGGCAGCATTGAAGATATAGAGAGGACGTGACCAAAAAAAAAAAACACCTTGGTTCTAACCGTAGATCTAACCCGGTACTATCAGGTCGACAGTCAAGCGATCTACACTGTTTAGCCACCAGTCACCTCACATTGTTTAGGAAAAGTATCGGCTTGTCAGAATCATAATGTGTTGTACATTACTCAAGAAACAATTTCAGCGCTTTCACCTGAGATTCTTTATAAACACAATGATAGTTTTTTTGCTTGTCCCAGCAAACAATGTTCAGTAATACGACGGATAATGAATTGATCGGATATTGAATTGATATGATATTGAATAGAATTGATCGAATATTGAATTGATCGAATATCGAATTGATCAAATATTGAATTGATCGAATATCGAATTGATCGAATATCGAATTGATCAAATATTGAATTGATCGAATATCGAATTGATCAAATATTGAATTGATCGAATATCGAATTGATCGAATATCGAATTGATCAAATATTGAATTGATCGAATATCGAATTGATCGGACAGTGAACAAGGCTGTCAACATAAATGATTAAACGATTTTTTTAATGAGAGGAAGAAAAAAAGTGAGATTTTTTTTTTTCTTTTTTATTTTGATGTAAACTGTTTTGAAATGATGTTTTTATTATGTGTGTGGGACCTAGCATTATGAAATGTTATATTCACATAAAAGTTAAAAAATATAATACTTGCATATAGGCCTAATAATTGCCTATGGTCCCACGAACTGACTCCTTCGTCAGACCTCCTCTGGTGAGAAGGCCTATATATTTTTTTTTCTGAACGTTCAAGAAAATATCAAGACACAGTGACAACAGAGTGTTTAAAACTAACCGTATTCTAATATAGATATATAAATTTTGCAATGCACGGGTGAGTACAGCCGCTTTGACCTACCGGCACGCGGAAATCACGTGCTAGCTAGCGTAGATCTCGATCTGAAACATGTTGTATTATTGAAGCAAGGGAAATAACCCATTTATTAGTGCCGTTCGTCATACTTAAGCATGGCTATATCCTTTAATTATTTATGAAAATTTTTTTGACTCATATTTCTTATAAATAAAAAAAAATAATAATTAATTAATTGCAAAATTAATGATTGAATCATGCATTGTCATAGAGTAAGACCACGTATGCAGAATTTCAAGAAAATCTATCACTAAAAGTGCCTCAAAAATTAGAATAGGCTACACAAATTTTCGCAAAAGAAAAAAAATACTTATATCAATAAACAGAAGTTTCGAGTAAGAAAACGGTTAAAAATATATCTATGCAGAGGTTTTGAAAATTGTGTCGGCAATAAATTTTAAAAAAAAATCAACAACATTATTTGAAATTAAAATGTTTTGATTTTTGTTTTGAATTATTTAATTGTTGTCTACATTTCTTCTAACCTAAACTAGTTACGCTAGTTAACCGTTAACATCGATTTGGTATATTTATATAAATAACTATCAAAATATATAAAATGGATAATAATGAGGGTTAAACATGTACTTAAAAAAAACGAAATAGGGGAGGGAACTATGAATGTTTTAGCACTGAATACGCCAATATGTGACAACTGAGATCAAGTACTGGAGTGTAGGACAACCCCCCCCCCTCCAGCGGCAACCCAGATACTGTGCGCATCTTAGGATGCAACTCGACAGCACAGAAATCATCGACTTTGGCAAGGCACCGTATACTGGTGATGCTGAAAGCTATACCCCGCCGAAGGTGTCCGGCGTGACAAAAGTGGTTGGGAACTGTCAAGCCCAGCCCGCGGAGAAAAACGCTGATAGCTCTGTCAGCGGGAAGTCGAAAGTCGCGGCGAGTAGGATACTATCTCCGGGTGAAGCCGAAAGCTCCCCGCCTAAGGTGTCCGGCACCGTGACTGACAAGCGAAGACTTGGGAAATGTTTCTGGTAAGACTCAATTTAGGATTGTCCACCTCAACTTTAATGTCTGACAAGTGAATTCAGATGCGCAACTAGACCAAACTTTCGGAGGGGGAGGGGCAAAAAAATCACTTGTATTAAAAAATCACATTATTTATATATTTGTATTTTATTTTAAACAAATTTTGGTCTAATCTTTAATTTTTTTTTTATTTCGGGGGGGGGGGGTGCAAATGCCCCCAATGCCCCCCCCCCTCTAGATGCGAATCTGAGTGAATTCAACCTATTCATTTGTAGAAAAGTGTGTCGATGTGTACATGAAAGAAGTTGAAGGGCGTGGGGCGTGGGTATTTTGCTATTTCGTCAGCCTCGGTATCCCGTAGTGCCTCCAGTAGCCATAGCTATCTGCTGTGGTTGGGAAGAAAGCATATCGAAAACCATCCCATTAAATGTTTAAAGCAATGACGTTTAGGGGGCATTCACTTTTGAAGATTTTTGGACCCCCCTCCCCCTTCCATCCGCGTAAAGTTTTCTTGTCATTCTTCATCAATGCGTGTCACACTACGTCCAGCCCCCTCCCCCCCCAAAGGCGTTACGTAATAAGTGGACAGTCCCATATGTATAGGTCTACTGTTCAATATAATCGAAAAAAAAAACATATTTTGATTTGTAGGAATTCGGGCACATTTAAGTGGTTGTAAGGAAATGTCCAAGTATATCTAGTGGGTACACGGCGAACTACACCATTTGTTATATGATTGGCAGCCCCGTAGCCAAGGGGGGGGGCATTGGGGGGCGTGCCCCCCCCACTAGGTGTGGAGTGCCCCCCCCCGCTTAAAAAAGAAGAAAAAGAGGAAAAAATAAAGAAAAAGTAAAGGTGCCCCCTTGCTGGGTATTGGTGCCTCCCTGCTTACTTTGACCTCGCTACGGGCCTGATGATTGGTCTGATAGACAGAGTGAATAGGCTACATCCAGATTCATAGCATCTGTTGGGCAACAGCCTGCTCTTAGGATTTTGAAGCAAATAAACTTGGAAAATACTGAGTGTACCCAGGACCAGATTTAAACTTGATAAGGCCCTAAGTTATTTGCTGTCTGTCTGTCTGTTCCCTTAAAACTCAAGATCCAGACAAACAAATAACGTGAAATTCGGTACACATACACACAATTACACGGGGAAGGTTCTTAAACAGGTTTTGTTCCATCTCAATGGGTACTTTAATTGTAATTAATTATTTTGGATATCACAGACATGAAAATCGGCAAACTTTTACCCCGAGTTCAGGTTTTACGAGCTTCTCTCCCACATAGCCAACTTACTATAAATATGATCGGTACGGGGAACCAAATATCACATTACTTACTACATTATTACATTCCGTTCCTTTATCCATAGGAATTGTCATCTTTTGCTACAGTCATGCCTAAGAGAGAGAGAGAGGGAGAGAGGGAGGGAGGGAAAGAGGGAGGAAGGGAAAGAGGGAGGGAGGGAGAGAGAGAGGGGGAGGGAGTGAGGGAGAGAGGGAGGGAAAGAGGGAGAGTGAGGGAGGGAGGGTGGGTGGGAAAGAGAGAGAGAGGAACTGCCAAAAATGTTGTGTATCCTTTTATTGTGTGCAAATAAACCCTTTTTCATGCGTCTTATTTTAAATCTTAATTAAACGTCAAATTACGCTTCTTAAATAAACATTAGTTTAAACCCGGGCAAAGACGGGTACTTGCAACTAGTTTTAAAATATGCCACAACAACTCTCAATAATGTGATTACTGTAAAAAGTCAATTAATTATAATTTCTTTCAAATATTAAATTTAAGAAATAAATCAAATGAATTATGAAAATGAAAATGATACATATAAACTAAAATGAATTACAAAGTTAAAATTTTAGGGGGGGGACAGACTGGAAATTTAAGGGGGGGGGGCGCCGCCACCCCTTAAAAGTTTTAGTGGGGTGGGGGCTCTGCCCTCCCCTCTGCCCCCCTGCTCCGCTGCCAGTGCTTTCAATACTCAACAAAATCATATTACAAAAAAAAAAGTCTATGATTTAAAAAAATGATATGTTGGCTTAAATTACAAGCGTTAAGGTTTCGTACTACGAATATATAAAAATATGGTAACCCCAACAGATTGACCCCCCATTATGAAAATAAAATCAATTTTTCTCGGAATTTTTTCGTTTACATGTTTTTTATTAAAAAGCTTTGACAGCAAAACAAATATTAAATTACGCGCCATTTCCTTGGTGACTTAATTTTGCTACAAGTGATTATCGAAAAATTATTTTGATACAATTCCTATTTTAGATCTCATTTTTATTTTAATTTAAAAAATAACCAACTTTCACAATCTTTTTCATACTTTCCCAGTACAGAAATATAGTCCAACTTTTGATACTCAAAAACTCAAATCGTGCTCAAGAAACTTTTCCGTAATTACGATTATTCATCTAATGATGCTTACAAGCTTCATATTGAAATAATTTACTAAAGGAAAAAATAAGTAATACTTATATGTTGATTAAATTTTCACTTGGAATACTATTACATTTTCTATTTTATAATTGTGAAGATTAAGTTAAGAATAATTCAATCTTAATTGTGATATTTTTATCGGACAGGCTACGCTAACGTCAAGACGTAATTCGTATTTTTTTTTCCGGCTTACGTCAATAGATATTTCTCCACACCCTAACACTGTCCCTAACCTTATCCCTAACCCCTAACCCTTTTTGTTTACGCAGTGGCAGCGGCAACATCAAGACGTAATTCGTATTTTTTTTTCCGGCTTACGTCAATAGATATAATAATAGAAGGCGCTTGACGTAAGCGTAGCCACTTCGTATTTTTATTCAGTAATTATTACTCTTACTACACTAGCTAATCTCGAAAGGCGACGTCGTGTTTCATTATTATTACTATTACATTTATTTAGTCACTATTCTCTATTTGTGAGAATAATCATGACAGCTGTTCATATGCATATACGATATCGACTTATTTCATTGTTATTTTATTATCGAGATTCATAACTTAGTAACTGCATTTCACAGCGTCAGCTGTAAATAGTAACATTACATAGTCATAGTTGATTTGTTGTTATATCAATTACTAGGCCTATTATTGTCCCTATTCATCACAACCAATAGATTTTTATCCACTTTTAAACTCTGGCATCTGCCTATCTTCATTTATAATTTGAACATCAGTTTTTAAGAAATAGTTAAAACTCCGAATCGGATGTCTCACATTTATGAAAGTAAAAGATCTCGAACTAGATTTCCATTTTGTTTTGCTGCAAGCCGTGGCAGGAATTTACCATACATTATATAATAAGTACTTTAAAACCTTTCAATTGAATCTGATTAAGTTACAGATTTTAAAAGATAATTAAAAAATTAAATAGTTGTACATAAGTGTGTATACATAGGCGGCCCTCAGAAGTATGCAGGGCCTATGGTGAGGGCATTAGTGAGTGTAATATGAGGGGCCTGAAACATTTTAGTTTTTCAACTGTTAGGTGACAATATAAAAAACTCAATGCTCTGTGTCCCATTAGGTTCGGGGCCTGGGAAGTCAACACTCACTTAGGACTTAGGCCGCTATTAAGGTATTCATTTTAAGCACACAGTATATTTCATGGATGTTAAGTTCCCTTAGCCCTAAAGAGCCATTGAGGCAGTTGAAGTGTAGAATTCATCTGTTTCTGTTATTTTGGCATATAAAGGGATTGTTTGGTTAGCACAACGCCTGGCCGCCTTTACTTGCCCAACTAATGTCAGGTACCCATTTAAAGCTTGGTGGATTTGAGGGACATTTTACCAGTTGTTACTGGGGCCTGGGAAAATTCCCTTGGTTATTACTGAGAATGGAATCCAAGACTCTCAGGTCAACAGTCGAGCACTACACCACTTGTCAACTGTCCGTCATTTTATGGACATAGTTGACAAAAATATATTGCACTCAAACCCATAATCTACTTTGAACATTTCACATATCAAGCTCATATTTTAGAGAGTTATCCCTGTGTAATATGCAATTATACTAATCTTTGAATGATTTATGACCAGGCAAGTTATCAACCAACCACCCATTTTTTATGTTTTAAAATTATGAACAGAAATGTTCCAAAATGTACTATCAAGAACAATAAAAGTACATAGCCTACATTATTTAAATTGCTTCATCTACAAAGTACGAATACCCAAAATTCAAGAGCGAGTACAAGTATTCTAAAAATGTACTAGCTTAATACTCAAGTACAGGTACTTTGTTGAGTACCGAGTACCCAATCTCTGCTTATGAAGTTAGTTAAGTAGCTATATTATTGATATTTAACAATGCAGCTTCTCTCATTCAACATTCGTTTAAAAGGTTATCAATCTTTAATCATGTTCTATTGATATTAAGATACTAAAACTATAAAGCTGCTTTTTTTTTTTGTTTAATTTTTTTTTAAACTTTGTTCTCTGTATGAAAGCCATTTAAATCTTTGTGATTTGTGTTTCAGATAGATTGTAAGGTGAATAAAAAAAATATTTTTTTATTAAAAGTTTAATTACTGCAATGCCACCGATCGGCCAGATGGATCTCAGCAATTTATCAGATTCTGAGCTTTCAGTAATGTTGAGAGACTATGGTGTGAACGTAGGACCGATAAACAGTAAGTACCTCAGTAAAATGTCTTAGGGTTAAAGCTCAAGGCCTATTACTATGCATGTTATCACTTAAAATGAGAGTTTTTTGACTGACTATTGCATTGGTTTGGGATGCGTTGACAGTGTGGTAGAACATGCGACTGCTAACCAATGAGTTTGAGACTTTTCTCAGGTCCACCCAGCTTACGAATAAGTACCCGACATTTGTTGTGGAAAGTTAAGAGGGCTGGGCATTGTATTAACCACAAAACTCCATAGAACCCATAGAATAGCAGTGGCTACAGAAACAAATGAACTGTACCTCAGGGAAACTTTACTTTTTATGCAAGGTATATTTGGGAGCCCTGCTCAAGAGTACATTTTGGTGAGGGATGGGGGGGGGCTAAGCAAAGACACTACTTGCAAATTCTAAGCCAATTATATTTTTTTAAAACTAGGGCTCCTCTGACCGCTTACCCAACTGTTTATCTCTAGGCCCCAGAAAATGCTGTTATCCTGTCTGTAAAATTTTCTTTAAAACTTGTTTACACCTTTGAATTAATCCTGGGATGGGAGACATGTTTCCTTCAAACTGTGCTCATTGGCAAGCATTACAACAGATTGCACAAATGTTTTGTTTAGTAGGTGTATATATATACAGCTAAATTGCATGCACAATACTAAATTCCCTTCCAGATTCGTACATATCTATTTTCTTGTGCTGCACTGTCTGCAGAAGAAAAGAGAGTAGGCTACATTGGAGGTTGTGGAGTGTGTGCTAAATTAGCTGTACCATGTGGTCCATTTAAAGTTCTTGTTTGTGTGTATTTTTTCAGAGTTAAATTTCTCAAGTTAATAAATACCAATTGACATTTATTTAATTTTTCTTTAATGAATAACAAATGTTACTGTTATGGTTCCGGTTTTAATTTAATAGTGGAGATGCCTAATTAGCTTATTGTCTGCCTCTTTCACTTTCTTAACTGTTCCATAGACGCCACTCAATAACCAATGGAACAAGATGTGTTGTAAACAAATTGTTTATTTACATATATTTACATTCGGAAGGTACACAGTAATTCAATAAATACATACATCAAGAAATCACTCTCTACTCTGACTAACCAAAGTTTCCACATTCTTTGCTCAACTAACTTATCTGTCCAACCCAGTCGTATTTATCCTACTTATGTCCGCGCCTTAACTACTCTAATTACTTCACATTTTACTTCCAGAGTTGTCCTATCGTTGCAGTTTTACTTGTCTATTGTTTTCTCCCCCCATGGGTCTTAAGTTGTCTGCCACCTTGTCTACCATTTTTTGTGTTAATCCTATTAGCTAGATATCTTCTATCATTGTTTCACTCCAGTAGACTGTCCGATGTCGCTTGGGGTCTACTTCCTGAGTCGTCCTATCGTTGCAGTTTTACCTGTCAATTGTTTTCTCTCCACACCGGGTCTTAAGTTGTCTGTCACCTTGTCTACCATTATTTGTAGTAATCTTACTTGCTAGCTATCTTTTATCTTCCAACATCGAATGAAATAGTTTCCGATCTCTAAATCTACTCTAGCTTCTAACAGTTACTATATACTACAACACCTGTATATTTCTCTATTTATTTACTTATGTATATTTTAAAGTATAATTTATCTAAATATATTCAAAATAATAGTGTTGATATTTCCCTTTGCCCCCCCTCTCCCTGGTTGGTTTCTGTGCAGGAGGCTGATAAATTATTTACAACTGTGGATTTTTACTTTCATAAATTTGTTAGCGTAACAATAATTTTCAATAATTTTGCTTTATCCATTTGTTTCAAGTGTTAGATCAATAGAGTTCAGCAAGCTTTCTTTGTAACAAATAGATGTAAAGGGATCAATCAAAGGAGCATTCAGGGATGCTTTAATCAGAGACATAGTTGGGATACAATTTAGAGGAGAGATGGTTCAGTTCAGTAGTGGAGTCTGGGCTTGAGAAGATGACAGCAGAGTAGCAGGTCGGGACAGAGTGGATGAAAGTTGTAAATAGGATTTAGACATTATGTGACCTAGGGGCATTGACCTGAAGCATGTCATAGAGTATGGAGTTGTGTTCTGCTGTTGATTATTTTATTACTTTACACATTTTTGGGGGCAGTGTAGAGCCAGTTAAGTTTCATATATATTTTTGTTAGTTAATGTTTATGTGAAGCCTGTAATAAGTTCATTGAATTGCGACATACTCTGCGATGTAAATTGATTTCTATGAGTGTTGTATGTTAAAGTGATTGACTTGTGAGAAACACCCACCTGAACACACTACTTATAAAGATACACATGAAAGAAGAGTCACATAGTTTCAAACAAGTTTTACAACCAATACATAATATAGTGTACCACAGCAACAACTTCACGTTATATAAATTCTAAAATGAAATCATAAATCATCACATGAAAACATAAATACTACTTAAAAATATAATGTCATGACAGATTTCCAAACGATTGGCTTATATGTACCTAATTTTAACAAAAAGTCTAAAAACAATTGTAATCTATTGTGATGTTTCACCACATATTTTTCTTTACATACAAGCCATAGAGAGGGTTTTCCTTTATCTTTTTGCAAAATCACTCCCATGTTTTAATGGTTATCATTTATCTATTTTTTTTTATTTTATTGAAACAGTGGCTACTAGAAAAACATATGAGCGCAAATTATTGAAGCTAAAGACTGGACAGGAATCCCCACCGTCTCATGGATACACACCTGTTGATGATGATGATGATGAAGAAGATGAGGATGATGAAGGTAGCCATAACTTGAGATTATTAAAATTTTTGTCTTAATGATACTGTTACACTCACAGCCTAAAGATCCTTCGATGTCATTATTTTTAATGTTTTTTGGGGCTGACATATAATACATATTACAAATAACTAAATACTTAAATGTGATATTAAAGAAATGTGGTATTTTTTAGGATAGTATAAATATGCATGCCAGTGTAAAAAAAAAAAATAATTACTCAAAACTAGGGAATTAAACTCTTAAATATATTCTAAAAACTCATAAAATGTTAGTTTCTTAATACAAATAAAAAAAATCTGATAGCTCTGTTTCCTTTTTTTTGTTTTTTAATCATAAAGCTGGTGAAGTAGGAAGTTGTAACCATAAATGTTTAATTTTTAAAATGTTTATATCCCAGAAAGTTAATATCTGTGAACAAATCAGATTCAAAGGTCGTATTGAATAAACAGTTTTAACTTGATGTTTTTCTTTTATAATACTTGTGTAAATTATTATATAGTTATTTAGTTATTTTTTCTCTATGAATAATAAGCTGTTTTTATTTAAATTTCAGAGGTCCAAATCAGACAACCTGTAAGACGCAGTCCAGTTGCGTAAGCTCCCTTTTTGTTAAATTTTTTATTACTCGCTTTTTTAAGCCAAATTTTATTAATTCGTCAAATAGCTTCCACAAATGGAAAATAGTAAATAAAAGGCAAAAAATGAATAAGTTAAAAAGAACATAAATAGTTAAATCCAAATTAATAATCGTGCAATTTTTCAACAAGACACAAATTGAAAAAGTCAAAACACAGTCTTATTTAAAACCAAATTTAATTTATTAGATGTCACTATCAAGCTTCATTATTTATTTAGTCATTGCACTTACAGGACTCTAAATTAACTTATATGCACACACTAATTCATTATCTACTGATACACCCATTTTGACATTCACACTTAGTAATGTAGGTGAAAAAATATATTTTTATTGCATCATTCGATCAATAACCATATCAAAGTACTGTATTTGTAAACAGAAACAAACAGAAACGATGTTTAAAAATTCCATATTTTGTATTCCTGATCAAAAGTTTCTCATTCTTCACTTTTGATTAAGATTTTGAAATTATTTTTTAAACATATTTCCTTAACATTGTGTTAACACAGAATTACAGCTAAAGGAAAAACAAAAGAACTTTTATGTTCATTCAATCAAGTACAGTGCAATCAATTAGCCTAATTGTTTCAGGACTGAAATCTCACAGCCGAGACTGCGGAAAGAAACTCCAGACTTATATTCAACATCTTCAAAGGTTGAAAGTCGTCCTTCATTGTCAACATCTCGGAAAATCACTACATCTTACACACCCGCTAGCAGTCAAACAGTGTACTCTGATAAGTAAGTTGAAAATATGTAATGTGGTTTTTCCAAATTGGTCTCATAATAAACTGTAGTAAAAATCAGAGTGCTTCTGATTTAACAAGGCTGTGATTTTAAAAAAGAAAATATCTATCAAATATGAAGATTCAAGTGACTATTTTTTTTTTTTAGATTTGCATTATATTTTATCTTACTATTATCAAAAAAAAAATTCCTCCTTTACTGAGAGACTAGAAAAATAAATTAAAACTTTCACAGAAAATAACCTTTTTACAGTATCCACAACAATACATATTTAACATTATTTTATATTGTTGCAAAGTATAAAAGAAAATCAGCTAACAAATTTGAGACGCATTACAAAAAGTGTTGGTAATGATCCTTTTCTTTGACCAAATTCATGGCCCTAGATATATAATGTGATATCATTCACCTATCTGGACAAAAATATTGATATCTGTTTTTTCCATTGAATAAAACAGCTACATGTATTGTGATTCTGACTTAGACAAGCTACGTCTTTAAAAAATGCTATAAAAAACTATGCTTCCATTTTTCATTATTATGAAAAAGTGGCTTCATCCATTCTAAACCCACTATAAAATAAGTTTTAATGTTAAAACTACACAAAATAAAATATAAATTATTTGGCAAGTAATTTTTATCCAGCAATTTGGGGCCTGCAGCGATATATTGATCTATACATGTCAAATGCTGCTCAAATGTATATTTAAAAAAAAGAACCAACATATAAATCTGTATACATTTTTAAAAAGAAAAAATTTAATATGTGATATTCAATTATTTTTGCAAATTTTTTTATGTGTCAACTTTTGTCATTTAAAGCCCACCCCACCCCATCCTCTAATTTCAATGTAACAAAATGTCAATACATAGTATAAATCTTCACAACATGCACAATGTTCTCCACACTTGCTTTGCAACATTTGTTCTCATTCTAGTCTCAGCTATTTGATTTTTTTCATTGAACTTATTTAACATGTGAAACGACGTTCCACTTAACTGGATATTATGAAATTTTAAGAAAAAAGATATTTCACATGAGAATATCAGATCTTTTTGCAGTCGTCTTATGGCTTAGAGTGCAGTTTATTTTCACCACAAGGCAGCTCTAAATACTTAAATTATATTCTCCTCTAAGATAATTTTGATTCCTTTAATTTTTTGCTGAGGAAAATTGTCATTGTTATCTCAGTGATCTAAAGGAAAAAATATTACAAAATGTATATCTTTTTTTTTTATATAAAACATCACTTATATACAGTGAAATGTCGTTATAACGAACGTCAGTGTAACGAATTATTCAGTACAGCGAATTTTTTTTTCGCCCCTTCCCCTTGGCTTATATAACATCTGTTATAAAGTGTCGTTGTAACGAATTTCGTGTTTTCAGTATTGCGAAAAAAATAGCCGTTTTACAGATATTTAATTTTATCCCCTTACCAAAAAAATTTTTTAATTCGGCAAATTTCTATAAATCAAGTCAACTTGAACTCAAACAACATTCACATTTACTAAATAATGGGAGGGGGGAGTGTGAGAGGAGTAAGATGTTATGGTAACCTTTGACCTCTACTGATGAGGATAGTAAACAAATTCCACCATGTGCAGTACTGAGACAAGTATCGTCTTGGGACGGGGGGGGGGGGAGTGAGTGGCGGTGTCACAATTACGTAACAAACGGAGCGGGGGGGGGGGGGGGTAGATGAGAGTTTTAGCAAGGTCGGGAAGGGGAGAGGAAGAGAGTTAAGACGTCACGAGACAGTCAAGCGACGGCGGGCACAATTACGTAACAACGAACTGGGGGGGGGGAGTGGAGCGGCGGTGGCTGTTACGAACGGGGATGGGTGAGAGGAGAAGCGCTTTAGCAATGGTAGAAAGGGGAGGGGGTGGAGAGAGATAAGATGTCAGCCACCTGCACGTAGAGAACGTCACAAGTAGTGACGTACGTAGGATTAATTAAAAAATCAATAAACCAGTGTTATGTTTGTGTGCGGTAATGAGAAAGAAGCAAGACACTTTTTTGGGAGGTATGAGAAAAACATAATGGACTTGATGTGTATGGCGGTTATTAGCAAGTAATTAAGGGTAGCATTTCCCAACTACCCAGCCAGACTGCAGTTGAAAAAATGATTAAAAAGTAACTTGACAGTTTTAGTAAAAAGCAATGTCATTGTTTTGGGTAGGGGCTTGATTAATGCTTAGGGTCGCATTTTGCGAATATGGCTATTAACAATATTGTTTAGAATAATGACGACGTATAGTTTGGGGTAAAGACTTGATGGACAGAAGACTGCATTCTGGTTGTTGGGGAATATTTAGAACGATCTTTTATGCTTGGGAGTGTTCAGAAGAAAATTACAGACTTTTTCAGGTGACTTCTATGTGTTTGTATTAGTTGACATTTTCTTATTATAATAAAATTGAATCCAGTTAAAAAAATATTTAATTATTTAATAAATGAGACAATATGAGTAAGAGAGCCGTAATGAGCACATTGCACAGGTTTCTTATAAATCAAGGGAAGTAAGTCATGTTGAATAACTGTTGCACAAATAAATGAGTTATGTCCCTTAGTTCAATGACGTTGGCGGTATGTATTAAAAACAGAAAATGTCGCGGGGGGGGGGGGACCCCCCCCATTTCAGTGTAACAAATTTTCAGTATTACGAACGAATTTCGAGTCCCCGTGAATTTCGTTATAGTGACATTTCACTGTAATATCTTTATAACTTTCTGTATTCATTAATATGTGTCTTGTTGTTTGTTATTTTCTTTCAGGCGCATACAGAAGGTTTCAGGAGGAATTCCTTTATGGGTCAAAATTGTTTGTGTTGCTGTTATTTTGATTTTTGTTTTCCTCATTTACACAAATTTGGAGCCCACAGTGCAAAATGAGATTCAAAGTATTTCCAGTACAGTAGAGGTGTAAGACATCTTGTTGGTTAAACTTATAGATGAACAACAAAAAAATTTTAAAAAAAAGATCTCATGGGGGTCATGTTTTGTTTTTGTATGAGTTTTCAATTAAAAAGTTATAATGGTTGCCTAAGCATGTTTTCAATTATAAAATAAGAATTTATGTATTTTTTAAATTTTATTTTACTTCTTGTCTTCACTGTATTAAACTGTATTTCTATTGACTAAAAAAGCTTAATTTGTTTGTGTACACTTGATTTTCTCTTTTGATACATGTGCTTTAGTATTTCTATTAAAACTGTATGTAATTATAAAAATTTATGAACTGAAATCATAGAACTTATTCATCTATTGTTTTTTGTTCTTGCGTTTAAATAAAAAAAAACATGAGGCTGTCTCTACCATTAAGCACATTGCTTCTTCTGTAGACATCCTTTTTTTATGAATCCAAAAATCAGTGTGCGAAAATGTAAAAAAAAAAAAAATTAGTTGAAAATGTAAGCTGCTGTTGAAAAATAGTCATGTAAAAAATGTATAATCTTAAACACTGTTTTGACAATTTATTTGATTTGGTAATTACTTCCAGATTTCTTGCACATTTGCCATCTTTATTGTTTCCTTATCTTTGTCATAGAATAGCTTTGTATGTTTTTTTTTCCTTCAATAACAAAGCAATTTATTACGCAAAAACTGTTAAAAAAACCTGTTACATGTACTGAAGTCTATCAAATAATTTAATTGATGTAGCAATATTTGTAAAATTTTTGGTTTTGCGGAGTTTATTTAATTCATTGATATTAGCTGTTCTATAAAGTAGATTAAATTACTTACATTTAAAGCATCAAATGTTTTTATCTAGCAGTATAAAAATAATCTGTTGTGTGTGTAAAGACAGATATTCATTTAAATCCGTAAGAATTTATTGTATCCAAGATCTTCATGCAAAAATTTAAAGTGATTTTCTTTGTTACTTTCTGTGACATTGTCTGTGCTTGCAGCATTTAACATAAATCTAGACTATGTGACCTCATTTTTTTTATGCATTTATTCTTTGGTTATCTGTTTTAATGGCAAGTTTAGACGAAAGATTCTAACAGCTTAGTAATTACTGGACTACTGATCGATGTAAAAAAAAGAGAACTCCACTGTTAAAAGAATTTGTTTCAGTCTGTTTTACTCAAAAAAAGAAACATACTTTTTTTTGTACATTTAATCGTTCAATAAAGGATTGTATTTGCACTTTCATGTACAGATACAGTGTACAGTTCTATTGTTCAAATTCTCATTTCAAATTTATCCTTAACAATCCAAGCTGTAACTGTTTTTTTTTTTAAATCTCTTAGTACAGAAATGTCTGTTAATACATGACTTAATGGTACATATATTCATCAGTATAAAAGATGTAAAAATATCTGACAAATATATTAAACAAACAATGTGATAGAAGTTTAATACATCATTTATCCCAGACAATAAGACCTGGTATTAATACAAAAGTCATTTGAATTAATATTCATGGGCTGTCTTATATATTCATGTTAAAGAATCAACTTTAAATTAATGCTAAGAAACACTTAAAACTCCAGTACCAGATTTAATTTTTGGTAAAATAACATCACAGATTCTTATCACCACTATCGGGCATTTAGCTTAGTGATTCACACCTAAATCAATAGTGCCAAATCGTTCACTGCATTATTTATGGTAAGGTCTTAAAAAATATCACGCAAGGACTTACTTTTATTTGGTCTTTTTTTTTTCCCCGGTTAAAGCAGTACATACAATAATTTTAGAGAAGTTACCACATTTACACAATTGATAAATAAACAATTATTATTGCAAGTTGCTCACAATAAATCATTTTCTTGGTTATGTTCAGTCTGAAAGAGCCATTATTAAAAAAAAAAAATCTGTCAAATATTTCTGTTTTAGATTTTTTTTTTAAGAAAATGAACTTTTTTTAATCACAGAATTCAAAACGGATCTATTGGTTGGTAGAATAGTCTTGGTTAAAATTGCACTCTAATATATATATTTTACATAGTCACTGTCAAGAGAGTTTTCAATAACTGGATCATGTTGATGATTAGAAAAAAATAATTCTCCTTTTTTAAAAACACCATCTGTCTGTAGATTGAGACAGTAATGAACCTTTTTTTTTTTTTACCAAATTTCAATGAATATTAACCTGATTTAGGAAATGGTATATATTCAGACATCTATGTTTAACTGCATCGCATCTAGATATTATAAAGCCTTAAAGTAAATATTGTTATTAAAGAGTGATCTAAGCCATAACAAAAAAATAGCTAAATGTTTTTTTTTTTTTAATCTGGGTTAAAAATAAATACATCACAACTTGAGATAATCTAATGCAATAAATTCAAGCCAGTTAAAATTTTAATTCGGATATTAAAAAAAAATGAATTCTCTTTATCACAGTGATTTGAAAAATCCTTGGACACAAAAAAAAAAAATACCAATAAAGTGCTAAAACAAGGGAGAGAAGTTTTTGAATCCTGACAAATTATCTCCCATATATTGAGTGTTACTGTTTCTGTAATAGCTCACGAAGAATTCGTTCACACATCATAAAGCTGCGTGGCACATGGAAACAACCTGATTGAAAATGCAGAAAAAGAAATTATTGAAAGCTATCACAGTCTACATTCTAAACATTTATTTCAAGTGTAAATTATTATGTCTTTTAATCAATAGTGTTCATTGATGTATAAAGTAATATTAAGTAGCTCTAATATGGATGGGTTATTGAACAAAGCTCAAGTCAATAATATTTTCTTTATAACGCAACTTTTACTATAAAATACTCAACAATGTGAGCTTGTATTGAGTTTAAAATGGTTCAATAAAATGAGCTTTGTTTAATACAGTGGCGTAGCGAGCTTAAGTAGTGCCTGGGGCACAATACCTTTTTAGCACCCCCCCCCCCTCCATTCGAAAACCACATAATATTATATGTAAAATAAACCATTTGGCACCCCTTTGTGAGTAGCGCCCGGGGCATGATGCCCCCTCACTACGCCACAGGTTTAATAGCAGATAGGGAAAAATGTTTAATTAACACGATGTTGGCCAACCTTTCACACAGTTAATGTACCAGTTTTTTTCTAATTTCTTTATTTAATTGGCAGAATGTACCATACCATTTCATATTTCCTTTCAGATCGAATTGTAAATCTTGACCAGGGCACCTCTTATGATCACAGTTTTTAATAATTTTAGCGCATTTTCTATGTATGGGAAATTCATACCATGACAATAACACAATTTTTAAAAATGTCGTTAGATTGCAATTTCAGAGCTATTAACTGGGACATTATAAAAACAAAGTTAGCATTGATGATTGATTCTTTTTTTTCCTGAACTAATTTTATGATCGTCACAGAACTGTACTTTAATTGTTGTTAATTAGTCAATGAAATCAATTTTGTGGAATTACATCCATGTTCACTTTAAGCTGTGTGTGTATCACCAAACTCGCGCACACACATTACATCAGAGCACACATGTGTTTAGTTTAGTTAAGCATATACACTGCTGTTGCTCACAAATATTTCAATTTTCTTTCAAAGTTGCCTACAGCTTTCACAACATCGCCCCACTGACAGCCTTCACAACATCGCCCTACTGACAGCCTTCACAACATCGCCCCACTGACAGCCTTCACAACATCGCCCCACTGACAGCCTTCACAACATCGCCCCACTGACAGCCTTCACAACATCGCCCCACTGACAGCCTTCACAACATCGCCCCACTGACAGCCTTCACAACATCGCCCCACTGACAGCCTTCACAACATCGCCCCACTGACAGCCTTCACAACATCGCCCCACTGACAGCCTTCACAACATCGCCCCACTGACAGCCTTCACAACATCGCCCTACTGACAGCCTTCACAACATCGCCCTACTGACGGCCTTCACAACATCGCCCTACACACAGCCTTCACAACATCGCCCTACTGATTGCATTCACAACATCGCCCTACTGACAGCCTTCACAACATCGCCCTACACACAACCTTCACAACATCACACTACACACAGCCTTCACAACATCGCCCAACTGACAGCCTTCACAACATCGCCCTACTGACAGCCTTCACAACATCGCCCTACTGACAGCCTTCACAACATCGCCCTACACACAACCTTCACAACATCACACTACACACATCCTTCACAAAATCGCCCTATACACAGCCTTCACAACATCACACTACACACAGCCTTCACAAAATCGCCCTACACACAGCCTTCTCAACATCACACTACACACAGCCTTCACAACATCGTCCTACTGACAGCAGTTTGTTTATGATCTATCCTAAAACCCCTATTAGGTTCCTAGTGAGCATCATAGGGACACTCTACGTTTACTCATCTGACATGAATGTTTTACCACTATGCAGATTTGCAGAAGGTCTTCGAAATCAAATGTGCTTAATTGTATACATGAATGGAGCACCTCACCTTTCCATTCTCCCCCTTTTGCGTTTATCTTGACTTTTCCTTCTCTACTCAAATACCCAAACCATTCACCATTTTTAAAATCAACAAACTGAAAACCAAAAATACAGAACATAATTGTTTTTCTTTAAGCAACTGTAATATGATGGTTGAATGCACAATAAAAATACATGCAGGTACAAGAAAGACTTTATATTATCTAAATTAAATAAAATATGGCAAAATTATATTTCTTACGTGGCTGTATGAATAATCAAAGACTTTGGCAAACATTCTGAGATATTTCTCCTCACTTGTGTACTTATAAGCCATCAGCAATGCAACCATTGACTCACAGTGTGGCCACCATAGCTAAAATAATTTACTGACATCTTTACTTTATTCCTTATTAAACATATACATTAGAATTAATATTTATAATGTAATTAATCATAAATTATACTTTCATGTCCCAATCCAGCTGGACCAATGGCTTTTCATCAGCATCAATGAAATATAATAGCCCACCAAATTCATCATCCCAACCTCTGTTGAAAGATTCAGTAATGAATGTGTCCAGCGCAACTTGTCTGAGTTCATCTTTCCCTTGTTTCACTGCCCGCTCTAGTAGAACCCAACCAGTCTCAATAGCATGTCCTGATCGCCAAATACATAAAGTAATAATGTTAATCTAAATTTTGTATACTGTTTTTGGTTTATTTCCTTTTTTTTCAAAATAAAAGATTAAAAACTACTTTACGAAATTTCATCCTTAAAAATAAATATAAGAATGTAATCCAGATTACATAGTGAACTCCTAAGCGCAAAATAGAAGGTTCTATATTGACTTTTATGCACCTCAGTTTTATTAGCATAACTTCCATCACAGTACATGGCATCGAACAGAAAAGGGTCGCAATCAGAAATACCGTTGATACTATTATTATTATAATCATTATTTGTACATTTCAGACCTTGAGAAATGCGCCGAAATATAAGATTGCACAGTGCACACAAACGCTAGCTACGGCTATGATGCCAAGAGAGATAAAAAAACATTCTTGTAGCATTATGCAATTTTTGGATGAACATACATTTATAAAAGCTTCACCTGGATTGATTAGTCTACCAACACATCCCGGCAGCTCTTCGCCATCTTCTGAGACATTCTCCAGTACCACCCCACCTCTCTGAACGTGTTTGAGAACATCCTCCAGACACCAGTCGGCCAGGTCATTGTAGCCTGCCTGGTGCGCAGGGTCCATGACGCCCAGCTGGTCAATCAGCATCAACAGAATCATGGGAACTGCCAGGGATGACGTCGGTGTGGGCGGTGGCAGTTTAGGTCCAAGTCCTGAGGAGTCAACTTTGACCCACTGGACGATTTGTTTCATCATCGCCATTGCCTCTTTCTTTAAATGATGAAATATTTCCCATGCGTTACAAAAGTAAGACAAATGGGGGAGTGTGAGGCTTATCACACTTAACGAGATAAGTGGACATGGGCGTATTCACGGGGAGGGGGCAAGTGGGGCATTTGCCCCCTCTACATTTTGAAAAAATGGCATATAAGAGGGGTGCATTTGCTCTCCCCCCCTTACATTTAAAATAATGTCATAAAGTTGTTATTTGCCCCCCCCCCCGGAAAATTTTTGCCCCCCCCCCTGGAAAAATTCCTAGCGACGCCGATGTAAGTGGATATTGTCATAGACTACAACTCAAAATTATAATATATTTAAAATATAAAAAAAAAAAGCTCTCTTGTCTCCACAGTTTTGTTAAACTGGTTTGGAGCAGTTCTCATGTATGGGCAAAATAGGTGGAACTGTGGGACTCACTGCTAAATCTGGACTCTCTTTTTTTTGTCATAAGTCAACCAAAAAAAAAGTTGATTCTGTCTTTAAAAATACACATTTACTGAACAATCTTTCTGCTTCAGAGGCGTTGACTAGTTCTTAGATGCTATGAGCGATTTTGACATTCTCTGAAAAAAACTACATTGCTAAATGTCAGGCTTGCTAGTGGCCTCGGGCTAAAAAAAATTACAGTTAATTGGCTTGAGAGTGAATGTTGTGAAGACTATTAGTGTCCAACGATTTGCAAGCTTTGGCATTGACAGCAATTTTTACTAGGGCTCCAAAATATATCTCACCATTGTCTAGGGCTCTCAAACATATCTCACCTTTGTCTGGGGCCCACAAATTTATCTCACCTTTGCCTAGGGCTCCCAAATATATCTCACCTTTGTCTGGGGCCGCCAAATATGTCTCAGCTTTGTCTAGGGCCCCAAAATATATCTCATCTTTGTCTGGGGCCGCCAAATATATTTTACCTATGCCAAATCTCACCCCCCCCCCTCAAAACAGCATTTTTGGAAATTGCCATTAACTCTCTTTGTTCCATTGTGTAAACCTTTTGGTTGGCATTTAATTTGACTGTATGAATAAAACTTTAAAAAAAAAAATTTTTTTTTTCATACCTTATAAACATCTTCCTTTGTTACCCTGTACATCTCAGCCATTGCCATGACATAGAAACTTTCCGAGAAAATTGTTCTCTGACTCTTAATGGGCTTACCGTCACGTGTTAGACTAAAGTAACATTTATTGGTTGATGGATCTTTCACATGTTTCATGATAAATTCAGCCCCTTTAGACAAATAAACAAAAATAATAACACGCAGACAAACACACGAACATATAGAGTTCCAGACATTTTAAAGATATTTAATTTTACTTTAAGAATATGTATGTATGTGTGTGTGAGAGAGAGAGATTAAGAGAGAGAGAGAGAGAGAGAGAGAGAGAGAGAGAGAGAGAGAGAAAGGGTGGGGGGATGAGAGAGAATTGAAAAAAAAACTACACTTTGTGACAATGTCAAAACCAACCTAAACATTGGAACATAGTAATTCAGAATTACATTTGAGAGATATTGTTTGCATATCTAAGTGTCATATGTGAGGTATGTAGCGTGCCATATTATGGCATCGAGAGTGAAAACCCATAAATATCTATAAATAGATTTTTTTTCATTAAGGAAATAGCTCTATCTATCTATCTATCTATCTATCTATCTATCTATCTATCTATCTATCTATCTATCTATCTATCTATCTATCTATCTATATCTATCTATCTATCTATCTATCTATCTATATCTGTCTATGTGTTTGCCTGTATCTATGTGTTTGCCTTTGTGTCTGTCCGTTTATCTGTGTATGACTGTATTTTGTTCATCCATTTATCCGATTACCTAGATACATATTTGTGGGACGGATGGCCGAGTGGTGTAGATACTCGATTGTCGACCTGAGAGTCCTGGGTTCGATCCTCGGTGGTGACCATGGGAATTTTTCCAGCTGAAATTTGTTCATAGTCGTCCCACAAGTCCACCCAGCTTTAAATGTGTACCTGACTTAAGTTGGGGAAGTAAAGGCGGCTGGGCGTTGTCTAACCACACAACCCCTTCATATGCCGAGGTTATAGAAACAGATGAATTCTACACTTCATCTGCCCCGATGGCCCATTAGGGCTAAGGGAACTAACTTTTTTTATAAATACATATTTAAAAGACGCCTTTCTGGCACTAGGAGAGGGGGAGGGGGGGGGGTGTTGCCACTACTATGTCAGGGTTGATGTCAGGGTGGTACAATAATAAGCAACAGAAACGTGTGGTAAGCTTATAGTTCTCATAGTTAAAGGATTACAAAAAAAAATGAAACGGTGCCTGATTTCTTTAAATTGTACTCTTGTGTCAGTAATAAAAGGTTAATGCGAGAGTGGAAGCGGTGCTTTCGATAGAGACTCGCTCCAGCCTCAGTGATTACTGTCTGAGTTAATCGGAGACTCGCTCCAGCCTCAGTGATTACTGTCTGAGTTAATCGGAGACTCGCTCCAGCCTCAGTGATTACTGTCTGAGTTAATCGGAGACTCGCTCCAGCCTCAGTGATTATTGTCTAATGCAGGCCCACCGACAGAAATTTCGGGCCCCTGGGCAGTGCTGTCATGGGCCCCCCGTGCTGATAATAATATTTTCAAAAGTTGATTGACCAGCTCAGTCTGGGCCCCTAAAACTCGCTGGGCCCCTGGGCATTTGCCCCCTTGCCCCCCCCCCCCTCTGCGGCACTGGTATAATGTCTATGAAGTATAGATGGCACCATTATTCCAAAAGTAAGCTAGTAAAATAATTGCATAGAATATAATTAATAAATTAAAGAATAATATGAAAAGTTAATTATTCATAGATGCTGCAGCTTATTATTACCTCCAATGATACGGGTTTGTTTTGGTTGCTCAAATAAATCTCAAACTTTTAAAAAAAAGTGAGATAAAACAAAAAGTCAAACCTTTTCTGGCTGCTTCTAGTATATGAGCCTGGCGAAATCTGGGCATATCATTGTACAGTCTTGCATAGGTCCATACCTGGTACAACAAATGTAAAGTATAATAAATGGCAATCATTGTGACTTCATTGTTTGCGTGCATTCACATCAACCTTAGATAGCTGCCTTGAGGGGCGGGGGGGGGGGGAGGGGTGTGTAATTAAAGATGTACAATGCTGCATTATTGGACGCACAGTGTGTCCTGGAATTTTTGGGGAGCTCTATAGATGGGATGCAGCGTTCAAGCTGAGAGTTCGGTTTCGGACCACAGCTACTTAACTTTACCTGAGTCATAGCCAGGCCGTTTTTTTTATGGGCAGGGGAAAACTAGGCCGCTAACAGTCAGGTCCACCTCAAAAAAGGGCGATCTATGGACGGGCTTGAGATGATAGAGACTCAAGTTGTCAAAATTAGCGGCCTTGACTTTTTTTTTTTGCATTGCCCCCCCCCATACAAAGTGAAAGTTTTTGCCTAGGACCCACCAAATATACTTTTCATAGGGCCCCAAATATACTTTTCATAGGGCCCCAAATATACTTTTCATAGGGCCTCCAAATATACTTTTCATAGGGCCCCAAATATACTTTTCATAGGGCCTCACAATATACTTTTCATAGGGCCTCCAAATATACTTTTCATAGGGCCCCAAATATACTTTTCATAGGGGCCTCATAATATACTTTTCATAGGGTCCCCAAATATACTTTTCATAGGGCCCCAAATATACTTTTCATAGGGGCCTCACAATATACTTTTCATAGGGCCCCCAAACAGTGCTGGGTAGTAACTAGTTACAGTAACGCTAGTTACTGTAACTAGTTACAATTTGAAGTAACTAATGTTGTAACTAGTTACTTTTACTGAACTGTAACTATTCTAAGTAACTAGTTACTTTTATCAGTAACTAGTAACGCAAATTGCTAGTTACTTTACTAGTTACTTTGGTTGTTGTTGTATCATGTGTGCGCATGCGCATGTGTGTTTCTTGGCGCCGGAACGAGCCTATGGCAATCAATAATATTTGTTAAGTATTTTTATGTTTATGGTTATAGGAAGTTCGAAGTTTTTTTGGAGTAACCGATTCAGAAAAAGCAAATGATGATTTTAATTACAAAAAGTTGAACCGCAGCACTTTTGCTAAATGCGCTGCACTCTGGAACAAGGCAAGCAGAAGTCCACAGGCAGCTGAAGTGGTGCATGATTTATCCAATTTAACACTTGCTGTTCCAAATGCTACACGATGGATTTCATTTTATAATTCTGTTGGCAAAGTCTATTCCATTGTTGAGAAAAAATCTTAGGCTGTGTTAAATGACATATGCAGCAAACTTTCTCTAACAAGTTTCCGCCCAAATGAAATAGTTTTCATGGCCGAGTACATCAAGGTTATGCAACCATTAGCCATGGCTCTGGACACGTTGCAAGCTGAAGTCAACTGCTTCATGGGACTACTCCTACCAACAATTTCTTCCTTGCGTTCACATCTTTCTTCAATGAAGCCCTTATTGAAGTTTGCGGCTCCACTGGCTGATGCATTACTTAGTGGAATCAGTAAAAGATTTGGCACACATGAAGGTGATAATTGCAAGTGCTTCTCATCTTCTCATCCACAATTCAAGCTCCGATGGATACAGTCTGACGCTGAAAGAGTTCGAGCTAAATATTTGCTGCTACAAGCAATGCAGACCATGGCTGACTGTGATGCTGCAGGCAATGCTTCCAATATTACAACAGCAACGACTTTATCATCTCATGTAGGAAGTTTCTTCTGTTTTTATGAGTCTGATACTGGAGGTAGTACTGCTCAGTCCGAACTTGAACTTTTCCTAAACGATTCTTCAAAAGACATATCTAGTCTCCATCACTATCCACTTGTGAAACAAGTATTTGTTCGTAAAAACACAAGTCTTCCATCAAGCGCTCCAGTGGAAAGGCTATTTAGCATAGGCGGGCAAATACTGACTCCACGAAGAAATAGTCTAACGGATGATCATTTTGAAATGATCTTACTGCTAAGAGCCAATAAAAAAACTGATACAGTGATTATTAATTAGTTAGTTATACAACACAACAATTAATAGTTTTTAATGATAGGTTAATTTTAAACTTTAAACTGGTTGATGTTGCTTTGACTAATATATTGGTGAATGATTGTTTTTTTTTTTTATAAATACTTATCATACTGTTTTTAATAAAGAATTATGTGACATATTATAACCGTTGTTGGAGAATCATACAACCCATCTTTGACAATCCCAGTAACTAATAGTAACTATCTAGTTACTTTGTGGAGTCACTAGTAAAGTAACTAGTTACATTTTGAATAGAGTAACTAATAGAGTAACTAGTTATATGTTATCTGTTGTAACTAGTAACTATAACTAGTTACAGTCTGACAGTAACTAGCACAGCACTGCCCCCAAATATACTTTTCATAGGGCCTCACAATATAGATTTCTTGGGGCCCCAAAAAGTACTTTGCATATGCCCCCCGAATATGTAAGAACCGCCCAGGTCATAAGTTCCCTTCGTTCTAAAGGGCATCTAGTCAGATGGCAAGTGTAAAAAGGTATTGCATGGTTAGCACCACACCCTGCAGCCTGTGACAAACTTGGCACGCTAAAAAAAAATCTGGCACGGCCACAAATTTCAGCAATCAAGAAAATAAAGAATTTTAGAAAAAAAATTACTTTCCTAGCACGCGCATACATTTTTTTTATATATCTGTTTTAATTTTCGGAACTTTTAAACAATTCTAAAGGCCATCATTGTCTTAGACTCATGTGGTTAATTCAAAAATTACTTCAACGCTTGCTTCTTCTTGGGTCTCAAATTGTATCCAGCCCATCAGCAATAGACAAAGTTAAATGTAAATAGACTTACTTGTCTGCTCAACAGCCAACAAAATTTTCTATCATCGTACACTGTGCCATCGGCTTCAAGACAAGTGAAGAATCCACTAAAAAATAAAAATGATAGAAAATTAGTCCATAGAAGATGATAATACTACCTTTAAATGTATTCGTCAATTCACATTGGTGAGGTGTTCCCTAGAACATGAAATACAATTTTCAAATATTTGACTGTTTAGTCGTCTATGATAACAGAAGTTCGAAACCTTAATTAAAATGGGCTCCACTGCCAAGGGAACTTCGTTGTCAGCATTGGTTCCCACATATGATATCTGATCTGCGTTTGTTCCCGTGAAATGTTATGAAATTAAAACTAGAATGCACTTTGGTATATATGGAGTGTAAAGAATGAATTAATCCAACTAGACGTTACAATAAAATGTGTAGATTTCATTGGGAGATATCAAAGTTATGCTGATCCTTTCATTAAGTCTCTTAAAAACTTTTAAAAGTTCTTTGTTCATTATGTTAAAATAAATGAATAGCTGAATATTATAAGAATAATATTAAAAGTTGGGGCAAAATATCAGACATCTATTTAGGACAACACTTTAATAAGACTTATAGGTGTAACAACTGTATCAGACTTCTAGGTTATAACAAGACTTAAATCAGACTTCTAGGCATAACAAAAGTGATCATGTTTATTATGAAACTGCGTGCGTCTTTCATGTATATGTGTTCTGTGTGTTACTGGAAAACATAAATTTGTTTTTTTTCTACTAAGTGACTAGAACGAATTCATTATCAATGTTCTTACAAACAACAACAAAAAAATCAACAGTTCTATTTTTTCCCTTAGCCGTTCTGTTGTCAGTGGCACAGAGAGCCATCGCGGGCCCCAGGGCAGGACATCATTGCGGGCCCCTTAATAAACTATGAGTCGTGAAAAACTGACATGGTCGGGGCTGCTGGGCCCCCTTTATGCCCTCTTACAGATGCGGGCCCCCTGGCAATGACCACCCTGACCCCCCTCTCGGCGGCCCTGTCTGTTGTTAGTACATTCTGTAAAATGTACTTCTGTTCTGTTGTTAGAACATTCTGTAAAAACACTTCTATTTTGTTGTTAGTACATTCTGTAAAAGTACTTCTGTTCTGTTGTTAGAACATTCTGTAAAAACACTTTTGTTGTTTAAAACACTTTGTACTCTAGGTCAGTGACATCTAACGTAAAGGTAGAGACTACCAGGTCACGCTCTAGTGATGTCTGTGACGGAGAACAGCTGTCTGGATATAGAAAGTCGTTAATTTTGAATGCACATCAACATGCCTGTTAACGCCCCGTTAACATGCCTGTTAACGCCCCGTTAGACTCCTAGTTGTGTAGCCTACATAGTTAAGCTCATTTTGTGTCAGGGCCACCTCGAAGGAGAGGGGAGCAAACTGATCCCTTGTTAGGACCCAAGTCTTAGTGAAGAGAAAGGGGGTCCATTGCAATTAGATGTGTTGTTGTTAATAATGTAGTTATGTTTTGGATGAGAGGTGCCCCAGTTGTAAGAAAGTTTTTTTTTTAATTCTGCCGATTTCATAAATATCCGATGTTTTACAATGCAAAGACCCCCCCCCCCCACACACACACACAAATTACACACAATAGTAGAAAGTTTTAAAAGATCATTACTACTACCAAATTCATAGTTTCTCCCCCTTTATTAACAAAAAAATCAGTTTTTTCTCTTTACTAATAATGACAATTAATATCATTAATGATTGAATTAAGATGTCTGGGAAATGTTTAATATAGGCTACGTCAGTTATTGTTTTTTCACTCTGATGTAAAATTATAATTTATATAAAACTTATCAATCACCAAAAACTAAATTTAAAAAGTTGACTATTCACATATAAGAGCTGACTATTCATGTAAAATAACTGACTATGCATGATAAAACGTACTATTCATTGTAAAAACTTACTTGTCGTGTAAAAATATGACTATGTATGTAAAAGCTGACTATTCTTGTGAAAAGCTGACTATTAAGGTAAAAAAGATGACTATGTATGTAAAAGCTGTAAAAACGTACCCATACTCCTCATCATGTGAATGTTTTAACCAGAATGCAACAGTTCTGTCAAGATCATCCGATATGGCAGTATAGAAAGATGACAACCTGATCTGCACATCGTCATCTAGTGACATCTTTTAACTGTCAAATCAAATCAGAGATGTACATTGATTTTTGTTCAATAAACAACCAATTGCTGTTAACAAGAAAAGACTTTGCAAAACAATAAGGATGCAATCTAAAAAAAAAAACAACCACAGAACAAAAAGTAATCTATAAAGTCATTAGTACAAAAGATAGATCATCTTATATTTTTACCTGTTCATACAATGGTGTTCAATTTATTTTAAAAAAAAAGCTACAATAATGTAGGATGATCTTTTAGGAGCTTACCTTCATACAATTTTTTACAATAATAACAACAACTTTTATTTTTGAAGCGTAAATTCACAAAGAGATATGTAAAGTGACCTTAAGTTGACTTAACGGAAGAAAAAACACTCCCACATGCACATACACACACACACACACATACACACACAGAAGAGGGTGTGTTGTGACTTAACATGTGTGTTGTGACTTAACACGTGTGTTGTCAGTAGTGTATTTATCAGTTGTTGTTTTATTTTATCAAGCTGATAGTTAAAGTGTGGAGACCGTGGCTTTACTTTTTTTAAATACAGTGTAAAATAGTGTAGCTGTCCTTAGACAGCTGTAATTTTACATTTTCCGTGCAGTATCTGTAAAGATGAGATGTTTGTCTCTTAAATCCCTATAAATCACCATGAGGGAATTCTTTTGTAGTGCCCTACTATCAACCCACCCATAACCCGGAAGTCGATATGGTCACTGAATACTCTACGGAGGTCATGGAGGGAAGTTTTAACATGGACCTGAAAAATTCCCATGGCTTTCTTTGGAGATCGAACCCGGAACCCTCAGATCTGAACCCGTCCTATAATTTCACCCTATAAAAACTGCAAAGGATATAATTCATAACCACAATATCCCCCATCATGTTGTGCGTATGGACTCGTAGGGAAGCGAAATACGTTTCAATTGAAAGGGACATAAGACTTTGATTTTAAAGAATAATTCACACATAATTCACACAACGTAGGACCAATAAAAAAAATGTATTAAGTATATTTAAGTATGAAATGAATAATGAAATATAAGGATATTATTAGAGTCATCGTAGTGATATTATCAAAGTCAGCATAAGGATAAGTCATTCAAAAGGATGAGATTAAAAAAAAAACCCACTAAAATAAAAAAAAAAATTCTCAGTCCAAACAGGCCATCAGGGCAGATGAAGTGTAGAATTCATCTGTTTCTTTAACCTCGGCATATGAAGGGATTGTGTGGTTAGCACAACGCCTTTACATCTTCGACATAAGTCATGTACCCATTTAAAGCTGGGTGGACTTGTGGAACGACTTTAAAACTGATTTCAACGAGGATCGAACCCAGGACTCTCAGGTCGACAGTCAATTATCTACACCACTCTGCCCATCCCATCCATCACATCCAAATCGACCCTACTGGTACGGTTTTCATTGCGCTCACGAAAGGACTGAAAACACAGGTAGGTAACTGGGCAAAAATATGTCACTGGATTCGCTGGGATTCAATATTGTGACCAACATCACGCGAGGTACTTCACAAGTTGATAACACAATCACTACATTCAATCATGAATGACTTGAGTCTAAAAGATTTGAACCTGAAGCAACTAACTGATCGGAATCAGTAAGCTAGTCCTCCTTCCGCCCCCCCCCCCCAATACATTTTGTGGTTCTTGAAGCATGACTGGCGGCCCATTCAAAAATAATCCTCGAAAGATTTTATTTTTCTCTTTTCTTTTTTAATACCCCCCCCTTCCCCCCCAGAAGATACAGATCCGTATTGTAGAGAAAGTTTTTCAAGGAGCTCTACTGGTATGAGGGGTAAAATTCTTAAGATGTATGTATTGACAAATTTATTAAAGTATTAAAATAAAAATATAGCACTAAATGTCAGTAAAAGTAACCTAGTATTGGTCAACAAAGCTTGTTATCTCCCCTAGATGGACCAGGAAAAATTAAAAATAAATGCATTATTACAAACAAAATTATCAGCACTTGTTATATGCCCCTAAAATATATTTTGGTAGCTATAAAAGTCGTTAATGTGTATTTCTGATTTTAGCTATAAATTCTTCACACACTTCTGAATTGTGCTCTTTTAATGTCTTTCTGGCACTGAATGTTTTGATATACGTTATGCCAACATGATAGAAGTTATTTATAGGTTTGAGCTTTTGCCTACATTTGCATACAGAAATATATTTTCAATAGGTAGAAGGTTAATGACATTTACATTTCTCCACGAAGATATTCAGGAGTCATATTGTTACACTTAAGAGAAACAATAAAAAAAAAATATACTGAGATAGGTGCCAAGATTTCCAGGAATTTGATTCAACTGTTTCCGCAGAAAGCATCAAAATTCTTTTTCATTCATTGTCAGGTCAGTTGATCAGTGTGATTAAATTTAGTATTCAATAAACTTCTTTGTCATTAATCAACTTATATTGACGATACATAGATGTGTAACAGAAGCGCAACTAGACCAAACTTTCGGGGGGGGGGGGCAAAAAAATCACTTGTATTAAAAAATCACATTATTTATATATTTTTTTTTTTTTAAATAAATTTTGGTCTAATCTTTTAATATTTTTTTTTTATTTCGGAGGGGGCAATTGCCCCCAATGCCCCCCCCCCAGTTGCGCCACTGGATGTGTACGAATTCGACTGTGTACGGTGAAGAAACTCGCCACACTTAGGTTGCTGTGATTGAAGGACAGTTTTTTTTATTATTATTATTACAATTTTACAAACAATTATTTGTTCTACTCATTTTATGGTGAGATCCCTTCTTAATTTGTGGGCTGTGTCTAGTAATGCAACCTTCTGAATTGCACATACATTTACCTGCCATAGTATCTTCTTACAGGTAAGAGTATTACACAGTTTAATGTATTTAAAAAAAAATTAAAATATGCTTTCTGTAAACAATTAAACATGGTAGAGTCACTTCTGAACCCTTTATAGTATAAATAAAAGCGTTATGATGATTATCTATTTCAGAAATGTGGAACACAGCATTATTTTAGGACATGCGTTGAACTTTGTAAAGTAACTTTATCTTGAACGGTAGGATACAATATATCACTTTATGGACTCTTACGGCGGTTCTCAAAGAATGGATCACGAGCTGATTTGAAGAAGTTGGTCACCAATAATTTAGGTCACCAATAAATTATAGCAATTACTAAACCAAGGATACATACAATTAATTGTAGATTTTTTTTTTAATTCCGTTTTTTCCTTTTTTTACTCGCGGGTCTCACAAAATAAACAGTTTTCTTAATGGATATCGAATTATCTAAGCATGAGAACCACTAGGCTTTTTACTATTAAAAAAAATGTTTAATAAAACTATTGGTATGTCTGTGACTGTTGGTCGTCACTCAAGCATAAACCGTGTCACTTGTAGAAGTAGGTCGTGTGGTTTGGCCATGGTGAAGACCATTATTTCTCCACATAGTTTACTGTTGGTAAGTGAAGAAAGGTTAAGTGAACATTTAACGAACGCAGGTTTTGAAAAGTCTGGAAGAGCAGAACAGGTAAAACTTTTTCTTATAATAACATTAATCAAGGAGACAAATACAACTTTCAAGAAATTTTGTTTTGATAAAAACTATATTACTGGATACAAATAAAGCCTTAATAAAAGATAGCTGATAATGTATGTCCTAATTTATATATTACATTCTTGATCTAGTACAATATTGGCCAAATACGGCTTTCTATGTATTATGTTTGTATTTAGAATATCTATCTATCTATCTATCTATCTATCTATCTATCTATCTATCTATCTATCTATCTATCTATCTATCTATCTATCTATCTATCTATCTATCTATCTATCTATCTATCATATAATATTTAAATACATTAGTTAACAAACTCTGAAGTAAAACAAAAAGACTAAAGTGCGGCACTCATTGACCTCATTTTCAGCCACCCCTGATCTAGTAAATAGGTCACATAAGGTTAAGATCCACTGATAACAGCCTTACCATAAAAATATAATACAAACCAAAATAAATATATATTCAAATTTCGTTAACTTGTAAGATAAAATTTTATTTACCATACACTGCATAAAGCAAAGTTAGACAACCGCTTCAGATGAAATGTTGCCCACCACTGGTATAAAGCATAACTGGTTCGAATCTCATTGAGAACCTTGGGATTTTTTCAGGTCCTGGAGATAGTCCCCAAGTCCACCCAGCTTTAAATGGGTACCTGACTTTACGTTGGGGGAGTAAAGGCGGCTGGGCGTTGTGCTAACCACACAACCCTTTCATAAGCCGAGGTTATAGCAACAGATGAATTCTACACTTCATCTGCCCCGATGGCCCGTTAGGGTTAAGGGAACTAAAAAAAAAACTACTAAAATCGCTGGCAATAAATTGTATGAACCAGGTTTGCTCACTTGTTTAACTCCAGATTTATATTCGAATGAATAACTTTTTAAATTTCAGAAAGTTCACCGTGTAGAAAGTTTTAGTGTTCGCGTTCATGTGAAAGAAGCCGTAAAGCCTTTATAACCATTTTAACATCTGTCATTGTAAAGAAAGCTTATATTTTACATCTTAAAAGTTTATCGGATTCGTAAAATGCATTAATTATTTCGAGATTATTGAATTTAATACATAATTGTTAATACATTGTCTGATTCATTGCGATTTAATATTTGAATTGAGTCGTCTCACTATAGTATTATGGGATTCGTGGACAATCGAAATGTGAATGGTTGATTTTTATGACCTTTACACATTCTAGTAGAATGTATGTCAATTTTGAATTGTAGTTTGAAAGTATGAATAAAAACACACTAGACTACTTTTGGTCAAAGTAATCGAATAAATACTTGATACTGTTACTGAATTACTTAGTTTACCTTTCCGAAAGATATAATGTAGGCCTAATTCTACTAAACACGTTAGTTTCATCTACACAAATATTAATAGACACAGTAATATAAAAGCTTAGCTATCAGCGTATAACGAAATATGGGATAGTCTATTAAAACAATTATCAATCGTCGCAGTTTTCGATTGAATGAGAATAAAACTGATTATTGCACATAATTTTATTTTGGAAATGATTAAATATCAGCTATAAAGCTGATATTTGTAAACAATATAACGAAAAAATGTATTACAATAATTGTCCAAATAGAAAATAATTTCAACATCTTTAAGTTATTTATTCTGCAATATTGAACATTCAACTTACTGGCATATTTTTTATCATAATCAATTTTATTTTTTCTTTCAGATTTCTAAAAAAATGCTAAAGTTATCCAGAGTTTTGTTAGTTTCATTTATTACATTCCTGACAGTTTGTGACAGTAAAAATGTTGTGTTCCTGCCATTCATTGTATCCAGTCATGCGATGGCGTATGAGATTATAGCAGAGGAATTAGTTCAACATAGACATCAAATTTACATTTTTCTACCATCAGCTTACGAACGACGCAGAAATGAGAGACGAACAGATTCTAGAATCAAGACATTCAGCTATAACGATTACTTAGAGGAATCAGAAGACATGTTGATTGAAAAAACTGAAGAATCAATTATACGTGCAGGGGAGAATGTACCTGATTTTTCTTGGGTCTACGCCTACCACCATAAAATGACTGAGAAATATTCAAAGGCTATGAGAGATATGGGACTCCTTGATTTGATCAAAGGCATTAAACCTGACCTGATTGTACTTGACTTTTATCCAAGAATTAACGACTTATTGGCAATACCTTATGCACTGAATGTCCCCTTCGCAGTAGTTAGTCCAATATATGACGCATGGACTGCCAGAGTTCCAATCAATTTGCTGGATGCAGCGTACAGCATACAAAATGTTAAGACCGTGGAGGGATTTTATGATGCCGCGATGATGCTTTTGAATGTTCTGCGGCCTATGGTTTACGATATAATATATGATTCCGATTTTATTTGGGAAACTGCTAAAGATAAACCTTACATATCTGGTAATGATCTAATGTGTAAAGCGGAGGTATATGTCATTGCTTCAGATCATATTGTAGACTTTCCTAAACCTTCAATGCCAAATGTCAAATTTATAGGAGCGATAACTCCACAGCCAGGAAAACCGCTAGACGATCATTTTAAAAGATTTATGGACAAGTCAACTAAGGGAGTAGCCATAGTGTCTTTTGGAAGTATGTTCATCGGCTTCACTGATCATCTAACAAAGAAACTTCTAGAAGTATTTGCACAGCTGCCTCTGGATATCGTATGGAGAAGTAACATAACTTCCCCTTACCCGGACAGAATGCTGACATCTACTTGGATCCCACAGAATGACCTTCTGGCTCACACAAACACTAAAGTTTTTATTTCTCATTGTGGTACACACAGCCAGTATGAAGCTGTCTATCACGCAGTACCCGTCGTTTGTATTCCTGTATATTTCGATCAACAATACAACGCGGAGAGATTTGAATCGAAAAATTTAAGCTTAACAGGAAATCTTTGGAAAGACTCCAGCGATACAATTGCCAGCAAAATAAAACAAGTTGTGGAAAACGAGAATTTCAAAAGGGAAATAACTAAAAAGTCTGAAATTTATCGTCTGCTGTTTAACAATTCAAGAAGTGAGGCCGCATTTTGGTTGAACCACGTGATGAAATATGGTGGAGATTACATGCGGTCAAACACACAGAAAATGTCATTACATTTATATGTCTTGGAATATGTCATTTTCTTTATTGCTGGCATCCTATGTACATTTGCATCTATTAGTTTTTTGGCAATTTTCTATTATATATGCACATTTTTATTCTCACAGAAATCTCATTTAAAAAATGAGTAGACCTTGTTTTAATGAAAAAAAAACATGTCTAGAAGATCTAGGCCACGTAAGGTATTTGTAAAAAATGTCTAGAAGCTCTAGTCTAAGGGCGATTTTTTTTTTAAATCCTTATCTGTATGGAACATAAAATTATATTTTCATATTTAGTTGTAAGTTACTTAACCTCACATCCTCATTTAAACTTGTGGTACCACCACAACCATTCTTGTGGCTAGGCCAACTATGTGCCTGGTGGCTCAAATGCTAAGGAAAGGGGGCTTCCTATAAGGCTATTTATTTTTACCAGCCTTAAGAAAGCGCAATCTAGTCGCGGGCCCAGGGCTTCAATTATTGAACAGTTGATGGGGTATCGAAGAAGACAGGGGAACACAGTTTCAAATATTATTGTAGGCCAAATATTTTCATTCATCGGCCTTAATAGCGTTTCTTCATAGGGCCCCAAATAACCTTTGTGTAGTCTTCCCCTCAAAACGAAAGCATGACTCTGAATACGTGGGTTGCAATATTGTAAGTGTTATTTTCTTTAATAAAACATTTTTTTAAAAGTAAAGAGTTCCTATCGGAGCAAGTGAATATTAAAATACAACCGATATTTATCCATCATTGGGCCACAGAATATCACTAAACGTCTCAACATTGGGTCACAGAATATCTCTAAACGTCTCAACACTGATCCTCAGAATATCTCTAAACGTCTCAACATCGGGCCACAGAATGTCACTAAACGTCTCAACACTGGGCCACAGAATATTTCTAAAGTCTCAACACTGGGTCACAGAATATCTCAAAACGTCTCAACACTGTGCCTCAGAATATCTCTAAACGTCTCAACATTGGGCCACATAATATCTCTAAACGTCTCAACATTGGGCCTCAGAATATCTCTAAACGTCTCAACACTGGGCCACTGAATATCTCTAAACGTCTCAACATTGGGCCTCATATTTTCTCTAAACATCTCTACCTACCCCCCCTCGAAATAACTTTAAACGTCACTACTTAATGTCCGCAGAGACATAGAACACCTCTAACTTGGACTGTTATAAATTGTGCAGGTTGGTCAGAGGAGTTGATAAATGTAATGCATTAAAATAAATGTAATGTATTAAAATAAATGTAATCTATTCAACTACGCAGTCAACAATAAACAAGCAGATGTACAGTTCCCACTTCAGTTGTCGTTATGTTTTTTTTTTTAAAACAGTAAATAGAGAAATATTCGTAACAATGTCAAGGTCTATGTCAAGGACGGTTGATAAACTTGATCAGGCATGTTACATAAATATCAATTTTTAAGGTCATCATACCCACTGATAATAAAATTGGTGAATCAACGTTATCATTTGTTTGACTCAATAAGCAATCATGAATACGTTGTTTTGTATTGTGTTTACACTCCCAGAAATTAATTCCTTTTTTTTTTTATAATTAAGTAAAAATTATGAGGTGTGAAAAAAGAATAACCTAAACACGTTTAAAAACATAATACCAGACATTATCTAATGGATGCCAGCTGTTTGGAACACCATCTCCACCTTGCATACAGTGTTTTTCTAATGTAATAATTTTACTAATGAAGCTATTGCTATATTACAATATCCGTAGTTTTAATGCTTCAGAGAAGCGACAGTTAGTAAAATGTTACAATTCTAAAAGTGTTTATTTATTTATTCTATGAATGAAAAATTAAGTTTTCCAATTTGGTGGCATTTTCACCCATCTAGTATGTTCGGACTGTGGGGAAGGGCCGACCAGTTATAAAGGTCCTCCCCAGGGCGCCATTTATGCTGCTGGTCACTCCCCACATGATCATTAAAATCTAATCGTCTCTCTATGTTGGAAAGACCGGAGTACATCTCTTGCTATAAACAATTCAGGTTCATTTCCGTTCAAGTAAAGGTCAACAAGGGGGACACTAATCAGTTCACATGTCAAGTGATCTATTGTTATCTCCCTGCGTTTATTATATATATATATATATATTACTTTGTTCTGTTTTTTTTCCTTATTCGATCTTATTTCATTCAAGTCATTCAGACAATTGTGATGGATTTAATTGAAATAAGGTAAATATGACATAAATAAAATGAAATTTTACTCGCACACAAAAAAAGTTTCGATTTTTATTCTGACCCTAACCTTTGAACCTCTGGCCTGCAACAATAATCTGTATAAAAAAAAACAACAGTTTGTTGTTTTTTTTTTCGGGGTAATTGTGAATTTTGTTTTTCCTTCTGAAGAGAAAGCAATACCAGCGATCTGATGACGTTAATTAGTGCCTCATGGATAATGGAGTTGATCACATCTAGTTACAACTACACATTATGTTACAGAAGATAGTTTTAAATATTTTCTGCGGTAAAAACATAGTTGGGAACCGGGGAGGGGGGGCCGCGGGCCCCGCCCGCGTTGGGCCGCAGACTTTTTCCGCTTTTCCGGACCGCCGGCTGACGCCCCGCGCTCCTTATGGGTGGGCTGGGGGCCTGCCGCGGGTCTTCTTTTTTCTTTACCTTTAAAATTTAAAATTTTTTAAAATTTTAAATTTTAAATATCCGGCCGTGCGGACGGGCGGGGACCGGGTGTTGGTGGCTGGGTGCGGACGCGGAGTTATTTTGATGGGGCGGGGGCGGACGCTAGGCTACGCCCTGGTGAGAACCCATGTCATATTTTTAATCCCAGTAGCGCTTTCATCCAACCGCAATATCTCGCCCGCTATAGTTGTTACAGAAATATTGGATTTCAATGTACAATTTGTTATTATTACTATACTCCAACTTTATGTTCCGTTGAAGAATCCGTAAAGAATTATAATTCATCTCTTGTAAAATTGAAAAAAAAAGGTTATTGAAATTGGTTGAAAGTTTCGTTTACCTGAAGAGCAAGGGGAAAAAGTAGTACAAATGTCATGCTGCGTGTAGTGCTATTGATATACTCATGTAATGGATATACCGAAATCTTACGATGTATTTAAACATCAATCCATGGTCAAAGTAGAAAAAAAAAGAAGTTATTTGGATAATTAATTATACACAACAATATCGATTGACGAAGGACCTATTTTCAGCCTGCGCTTTGCTGGTGATACAGACGTAATGGGGTTAGCCGTAGTGAGCTCCAAGAACGCACGTACAAACTTGTAACCACTGCCAATGCATACAGTATAGACGTTTCTTCAGGTTAGCACTAAGAAAAAAGTGAAATCATGATGAACCCAACAACTGGATATAAACCACAAATAACCACGAATGCAGATAGACAGGAAGAGGGGAAAAGCCTCTGGTAATTGTGCTTGGAATCTTCTAATGATTGATCCTGGTACTTGTGCTTGGCGTCTTCTAATGACTGATCCTGGTACTTGTGCTTGGCGAATTCTAATGATTGATCCTGGTACTTGTGCTTGGATTCTTCTAATGATTGATCCTGGTACTTGTGCTTGGCGTCTTCTAATGACTGATCCTGGTACTTGTGCTTGGCGAATTCTAATGATTGATCCTGGTACTTGTGCTTGGCGAATTCTAATGATTGATCCTGGTACTTGTGCTTGGTGTCTTCTAATGATTGATCCTGGTACTTGTGCTTGGCGTCTTCTAATGATTGATCCTGGTACTTGTGCTTAGCGAATTCTAATGATTGATCCTGGTACTTGTGCTTGGCGAATTCTAATGATTGATCCTGGTACTTGTGCTTGGCGAATTCTAATGATTGATCCTGGTACTTGTGCTTGGTGTCTTCTAATGATTGATCCTGGTACTTGTGCTTGGCGTCTTCTAATGATTGATCCTGGTACTTGTGATTGGTGTCTTCTAATGATTGATCCTGGTACTTGTGCTTGGCGTCTTCTAATGATTGATCCTGATACTTGTGCTTAGTGTCTTCTAATGATTGATTCTGGTACTTGTGCTTGGTGTCTTCTAATGATTGATCCTGGTACTTGTGCTTGGCATCTTATAATGATTGATCATGGTACTTGTGCTTGGTGTCTTCTAATGATTGATCCTGGTACTTGTGCTTGTTGTCTTCTAATGATTGATCCTGGTACTTATGCTTGGTGTCTTCTAATGACTGATCCTAGTACTTGTGCTTGGTGTCTTCTAATGATTGATCCATGTTCTTGTGCTTGGTGTCTTCTAATGATTGATCCTGGTTCTTGTGCTTGGTGTCTTCTAATGATTGATCCTGGTACTTGTGCTTGACGTATTCCAATGATTGATCCTGGTACTTGTGTTTGGCGTCTTCTAATGATTGATCCTGCGTTACTAAGACTCTCTCAAGAATCACTCAATACACCCATGGCTGTCATAAGCATACTCTATGGGTTAGGAAAAGTAAGGCCATAAGCTTTGGCACCAAGTACAGGGTGAGCAAGTCATAGTTAATCCCCACCCGGCTCTGGGGGAGGGAATCATAGACATTGCACGTTGAGATGGAATGAAGGACACAGGCATTTAAAACACTGCCATTAAAAAAATTGCTCAAAATGTCAACTATGGAGGACAAGGAAATGATCAGCACCCTGGTATGCCATCATGAACCACTCCTGGCCACTGGGAACAAATAAAAGTTGACTTGACTCAGCAGCCTGGTATGCCATCATGAACCACTCCTGGCTACTGGCAACAAATAAAAGTTGACTTGATTCAGCAGCCTGGTATGCCATCATGAACCACTCCTGGCCACTGGGAACAAATAAAAGTTGACTTGATTTAGCAGCCTGGTATGCCATCATGATCCACTCCTGGCTACTGGGAACAAAAAAAAGTTGACTTGATTCAGCAGCCTGGTATGCCATCATGAACCACTCCTGGATACTGGGGAGAAAAAAAAAAGTTGACTTGATTTGGGCCTGTCTCACGCCTAAATACATTGAGCAATATTATAATGTAAGGCACCATTAAGGGAGCGCGGAAGAGAGGCCGCACTAGGACGAAATGGATTGCGCACATATGCAGATGGAATGTCTGTAATGTAGAGACATGGGACAAAGATGATATGCAGATCTTACCACCAGTGTTCGAATTAAGAAAAAAAAAACCAGTGCCGGGGATTAAAATAAAAATTATGCAAAGTCGGGGATAAATGTCTATGGTTTCATCCCCGGCAGGGATATATTAGCTAAAGCAGAGCTGGGGATGACAGTTATCCCCGGCGGTGAATCGAGCCCTGCTTACCAATACCGTGTTTTTAAATTCCCTCCTCAACAAAACTTGTTGGAGCCAATGCTGAATAATGATAAAATGTCTCAAATTGACCTTAACGCGACGGGTCATTTCCTGTCCTTTCGGAGACGCCGACTGACGTAAAAGACCATTGATATACAAGATGCATAAAGCATCTAAGTTGGAATGTGTTGTCTTGTAGCTATTATATAATTTCTGTTTGGCCTACGTATGGTACAGAAGAACAGACTATGTAAGATAAATATATTAAAGAAAAGTACATTAAAGCCAAAATGGCACTGAACGAAATAATAATGTTTCTCGTCTATAAGGAAACAAACTCAAATCGTTCTTGAAATAAATGTTTCATTTATTATCTTCATAAGTTATAAAAGATGCAATTTGATCAAAAAATATGATATTAAATAGTATTATTCATTAATTATTTATTCATAGTATAAATTCATATTATTTATTAAAGAAAAAATTAAACGAGAGTAAAAAAAATGAAAATAAATAATTTTTATTTACTAATACAATTCTATATTTAACTAATAATGTTCTATATCTAACTAATAATGTTCTATATGTATCTAATAATGTTCTATATTTTACTAATAAAGTTCTATTTTTTCCCAGTGTGCCACTAAAAATGAAACACTTGATGAACGTGTTGGGCTTCACAATCGCTTACTTTGTAACTGCTTGTTGGAGTAAAAACGTCGTGTTTCTACCTTTTATTGTTTCAAGTCACGCCATGACTGCTGAGATTGTAGCAAATGAATTAGAAAAACATGGACACCAAATATTCATATTTCTCCCTTCAGCTTATGAAAGGCGGAGAAATGAACGGCAGACAGATTCTAGAATCAAGACGTTCAGTTATAATATTTATCTAGATGAATCAGAAGACATATTGATTGAGAAAATAGAACAGTCTATTTTCAGTGCAGAGGGGAATGAACCGGACTTTTCTTGGATAGCCACATATCCAGACTTTATAAGTGAAAAATTTGTCAAAGCTCTCAGTAACGCGACACTAGTTGAGTTCATAAAAAACATGAATCCTGACCTGATTGTACTTGACACAAGACTAAATGACTTATTGGCCATACCTTATGCACTGAATATCCCGTTTGCGATACTTAGTCCAATGGTTCATCCCTGGACGGCGAGAGTACCAACAAATTTGTTGGATGAAGCGTACAACATTCAACATTTTAAAGCCGCGACAGGATTTTACGATAAATTCCTGATACTCATAAATCTTTTGCAGCCCATGTTCTATGATCTCATGTTTGATTATGGTTGCATCTCGCAAGCTGCTAAAGATAAACCTTACATATCTGGTAATGATCTAATGAGTAAAGCGGAAGTATATGTCATTGCTTCTGACCACATCGTGGACTTTCCTAAACCTTCACTTCCGAATGTAAAATATATAGGGGCGGTAACTCCACAACCAGGGAAAAAACTCGAGAAAAAGTTTAAAATATTTATGGAAATGTCTACAAGGGGCGTAGCTGTTGTATCTTTCGGATCGCTGTTTGTAAATTTCCCTCCATTTTTATCGAAGAAAATGTTGGAAATATTTGCACAGCTGCCTCTAGATATCGTCTGGAGAAGTAACATAACTTCCCCTTACCCGGACAGAATGATGACATCTACTTGGATCCCACAGAATGACCTTCTGGCTCACACAAACACCAAAGTTTTTATCTCTCATTGTGGTGCACACAGCCAGTATGAAGCTGTCTATCACGCAGTACCCGTCATTTGTATTCCTTTATTCTATGATCAACATGCTAACTCTGAACGGTTTGAATTTAAGAATTTCAGCTTGACCGTAAATATATGGAGAGACTCGAGAGACCGAATTGTCACCAAAATAAAACAAGTTGTGGAAAATGATTTTTTCAAAAAGGAAATAGCTAAAAAGTCTGAAATTTATCGTCTGCTGTTTAACAATTCAAGAAGTGAGGCCGCATTTTGGTTGAACCACGTGATGAAATATGGTGGAGATTACATGCGGTCAAACACACAAAAAATGTCATTACATTTATATGTAATGGAATATGCCATTTTCTTTATTGCTGGCATCCTAGTAACATTCATATGTATTAGTTTTTTGGCAATTTTCTATTATATATATGCATTTTTATTCTCACAGAAATCTCATTTAAAAAATGAGTAGACCTTGTTGTAATGTAAAATATATCTAGTAGGCCTAGGCTACGTAAAGTATTTGTAAAATATGTCTAGAAGGCCTAGGCTACGTAAGTTTTTTTGAAAACACTATTAGTTTAGAACATAAGCGTATATTTTCATATTTAGTTTTAATTATCTTTCATATATTAATGCACTAAATTAATGAGCATAATCACGAATATGCTATGAATGTATGATGCTTCTTTATGACTAAAGCTTACATTATTTTTACTTTATGATTAAAATTTCATTGACAAAACTGGAAAAAAAAAAAATTTTGTTTGAGATAATCAAATGATTGCTAGTTGCATAACTATAAATGACATACTAGGCGGTATAAAGATGGGAGCATCCAATAATGAAACTTTACAAACTTTGACCCGAATGAAAACACACGAAAAAAATATAAAAAAAAAATGTCAAGAATAAACTATATTTTCTTTTACAATTTAATCTCACCTCTATAATTAAAATATATCTCATTATGAGCTTGTGGTTCCACCAGAGCCTTTCTTGTGGCTAGGCGAACTTATATGCATGTCAGATGCCCCCAAATGATAAGGGGGGAAGGGCTTCCTATCAGGATTTTTATTTTTTCCAGGCGTCAGGAAGCGCAATCTAGCCAGGGGACCCGGGCTTAAATTTTTTTAACAGTATCGATGAAGATAGGGAACACATTCTTCAAAGATTATTGTGGGCAAAATATTTTCAACCGAATGTTTTAACAACGTTTCTGAATAGGGCCTCAACTGACCTTTGTTTAGCCTTCATGGGCGTATTCATGGGGGGGGGCAAGAAAAAATGTCATATAAGATGGGGGCATTTGCTCCCCCCCCCCCTTACATTTAAAAAAAAAATGTCATAAAGTTGTTATAAGCGCCCCCCCCCTGGAAAAATTCCTGTTAGCCTTCCCATCAAAACGACAGAACGGCTCTGATTACAATAATGTGTTATTTTTTTCTAAGGAAACATTATTTTTTTGATTAAAGTACATGATTCCTATTTGAGCAGACGAATTGTAGTATACAACCGATACTTATCCAAATCATACTACAGAATTTCGCGGTTTAAACCGGATGTGTAATTCTCAACTGGGGTCGAGCCACTGCCGTCGTAATACTGACGTAATTAATATCACGATGGCAGGGATCGAGCCCATGACTTTCAGGTTCACAGTCGATCGCTCTACATTGCACGACACTAAAAATCATAACAAAATCATATTATGGAAGTTTAGAAATAAGTTATCTTGAATTGAAAGCAATAGAATTTATTTGAAATAATAAATATGTACGAGTATCACGTGACATAATTAAGTGAACAAAAAAATTAACAACTTAACTGAAAAATTACCATCTCATTTCTTTTAAACTTTCTCTAAATTTGTTTTTTAAAACAGTAACAAGACATTCTTTATTTGCTTAAAACACCAAAAATAGACAATCCAGTTTGAAAATAGAATTCTTGTAAATAACTAGCTCATTGTGAGGCAATAAGCATCCAAATAATGAACACATTAAGTGTCAATCACATTATCGATTTTAAAGTCGACTGACATCAACGACCGGCCATTTTTAACATGGTAAGTTATTTTAAACTTTTTGTTAACATGATTTGTACAAACCCAATTCTGTCCCGTAAAATTCAAAGTTCTAGTTTTCAGACAATTCTAGTAATGAGGTAGTTTTAGTTACTTTGTAGGTGTTAAGGCTCAAAGTTTTATTAAGAGCTAGCTTACATTGAGGATGAACTCCATGGTCGTTGCAGTGTCGGCTATGTTAGAGACGAAAGAGGGGGCACTGTAAAAATCAGGACATTAGTGGTTTAGATGATCTAAAAAAAATGAACATCTCATCTTTACCGGATCTTTGCACAGAAACAAAAATGTTATAGTTTCAACGTGATATGTATAGCAGGCGCATGTTCCGGATATTTACAGAGTGGAATAAATAAATACAGGAGTTAAAAAAGGACCCTTGCCGAGTAACAAAGGTGGGATTCAGAAAAAAAAAATTAAGCCACTTTTATGAAAAAAAAAAACAATAAAAAATTTCTTGAAACTTTGTTCATAATTTGCATCTATCGATACAGTTATTATCCCAACAAAATGCATCTATCGATAGAGTTATTATCCCAACAAAATGCATCTATCGATACAGTTATTATCCCAACAAAATGCATCTATCGATACAGTTATTATCCCAACAAAATGCATCTAACCGTGGATTAATTTTTACGCTATGCATACGACGCCACCATTGTCCCTTAACAATGTAACCTGTTATAAAAGTAAAAACTTGAAGACTGGTGATGTCGAAACAAATTATTATAAAATACGTTTATGAAACGACTGAGTTTATTTCCCTAATATGAGTTTCATATATTTTTTTTCAGAATTTTTCTGAGTCCATGTCTCGCTCTGAGCAGAACACTCGAAGAAGATGACGTGGTGTGAGGTACATAGCGGGGAATGATTTATAAAAATTGTGTGATGTATGGCATTTCTTATGATAGCTGAAACATAGCCTTTCTTTTGGAGACAAGCTGTGCAACCACATAGTGCTCCCTCTTCAAGTATTAATTGCTTTAAAATCTGATGCTAGGAGGGCATCGACAGGTAGTTTTATAAAAAAAAAAATCACTAAACGCCCCTACCTAGGGCCTCAAAAAATAATTCTAAAGTCTCCACTTAGGTCCCCGATATTATCACTAAGCGTCTCAACACTGGGCCGGCAAATAACTCTAAACGTCTCTACCTGGGGCCCCCAAATATCTCTAAACGTCTCTACCTAGGCCCCCCAAATATCTCTAAACGTCTCAACACTGGGCCTCAGAATATCTCTAAACGTCTCAAAACTGCGCCTCAGAATATCTCTAAACGTTTAAACACTGTGCCTCAGAATATCTCTAAACGTCTCTACCTAGGGCCCCCAAATATCTCTAAACGTTTCTACCTAGGGCCCCCAAATATCTCTAAAAGTCTCAACACTGGGCCTCAGAATATCTCTAAACGTCTCAACACTGCGCTTCAGAATATCTCTAAACGTTTAAACACTGTGCCTCAGAGTATCTCTAAACGTTTCAACACTGTGCCTCAGAATATCTCTAAACGTCTCAACACTGTGTCTCAGAATATCTCTAAACGTCTCTACCTAGGGCCCATAAATATCTCTAAACGTCTCTACCTAGGGCCCCCAAATATCTCTAAACGTCTCTACCTAGGCCCCCCCAAATATCTCTAAACGTCTCAACACTGGGCCTCAGAATATCTCTAAACGTCTCAATACTGCGCCTCAGAATATCTCTAAACGTTTAAACACTGTGCCTCAGAATATCTCTAAACGTCTCTACCTAGGGCCCCCAAATATCTCTAAACGTCTCTACCTAGGGCCCCCAAATATTGCTAAACGTCTGTATATCCACAGATATATAGAACGTCTCTGGCTTTGCTGTTATAAATTGTGCAAGTTGTTTAGAGGAGTTGATAAATGTAGGCTTAATGTATTCAACTACGCAGTCAACAAGAGCACGAATAGACAAGCAGATGCACAGTGGCACTTTAGTTGTTGTTATGTATGTTGTTTATTTCAAAACAGGACATAGAGAAATAATCGTAACAATGTCAATGTCAAAGTAAAGGACGGTAGATAGACTTGATCAGTTATGTTACATATTAATTTTATTAATTTTACCCACTGATAATGAAATTGGTGAATCAACGTTATCATTTGTTAAACTCAATAAGCAATGAAGAATAAGTCGTTTTAAATTATGCTTACATTCCCTAAGAAATTAATTCTTCTTGATAAATTTAGAATTTTAGTAGCGTTAATGTGCACGGTAAAAATATTATTTTTTTGATAATTAAGTAATAATTATGATGTGCAAAAATGAATAACCTAAAATGATGAAAAAAATGATAACAGACATTATCTAGTGGATGTCATCTGTTTGGAACATCCTCGCACGCCTCATAAATTTTTTAAATTAACTTTTAAATAATGAAGCTTTGGTTAAATCTTTGGAAGGGATAAAAAATTTTTGTAAATAACCTATTTATGCTACTGGTCACTCCCCAGTGTTGGAAACACTGGAGTACATATCTTGCTTTAAACAATTCAGGACCGTCGCATTTCACGTTAAGGTCAACAAGGGAACATTTGACATGTCATGTGATACTATGGTTATCTCCCTGCGCTAGAGAGTTGATTATTTATAGTAAATGTACTTGGTTGTTTTTTTTTCTTATTCGGTCTTATTTTTTTAAAATCGTTCAGAAATTTGTGATGGATTAAATTGAAACCAGGTAAATATGACATGAATAAAATGTAATTTTTGTCTAAGATTATTTTAATACGCCATAAATATACACTATTTAAAAAAAAATCATTTCGATCTTATTCTGACGAAAATACTTTACAGGTAGGTCCCCTGAAACCACTCTTGGCTACTGGTAAAAAAATATAAGTTGACTCGATTCGGGCCTGTATCACGCCTAAATACTTTGAGCAATATTATAATACAAGGTATCCTTGAGAAAGCGCGAAAGAGAGGCCGCACTAGAAAGAAATGGATTGCACACATATGCCGATGGACTGGCTGTAATGTAGAGGCATGCGAGAAAGAGAGGAATGGGCAGACTTTACCAGGACAGTGTTCCTAAAGTCCCCCCCCCCCAACAAAACTTTTTGAGGCAAATGCTGAATAATGATTAAGTCTCAAACTGAGCTTCATGGGACGGGTCATTACCTATCGTTTCGTAGACGTCGACCGATGTAAAAGACCATAGCGTCTAAGTTAGGATGTGTTGTCTAGTAAATATAACATGACGTCTGATTGGCCTACACAGGGTAAAGAAGGAGAGACAAGCCCGTATGATAAATATATTAAAATAAAGTACATTAAAACCAAAATGGCACTTAACGAAATAATATTGTTTCCCGTCTAAAAGGAAACCAACTCAAATAGTTCTTGACAAAAAATGTTTATCATTTTAAGTTATAAAAGATACTTTTCGATTTAAAAAAAAGATATTGACAAGTACTAGTACACAATATTACAAAACAATTTTTAACGAAAGTAAAAGAAAAATGAAAATTAATTATTTCCTTTTTTTAATAATAATTTTCAATTTTTAACTAATAATGTTCTTTTTTTGAAATAATAATGTTTTACTAATAGATAATAATGTTCTATTTTTAACTAACAATGTTCTGTATTTAACTAGTAATGTTTTTTTTTTCCCAGTGAGCCACTAAAAATGAAACACTTGATGAAAGTGTTGAGCTTCACAATCTCTTTCTTTATGACTGCAAGTGAGAGTAAAAATGTCGTGTTTCTGCCTTTCATTGTTTCAAGTCACGCCATGACATATGAGATTGTAGCAAATGAGTTAGAAAAACATGGACATCAAATCTTCATATTTCTACCTTCAGCCTGTGAAAGGCGGAGAAATGAACGGCAGACAGATTCTAGAATCAAGACGTTCAGTTATAATATTTATCTAGAAGAATCAGAAAACATGTTGATTGAGAAAATGGAACAGTCTATTTTCAGTGCAGAGGGAAGTGAACCGGAGTTTTCTTGGTTAGACACATATCACGACTTTATAAGTGAAAAATTTGTCAAAGCTCTCAGAAATACGACACTAGTTGAGTTCATAAAAAAAATGAATCCTGACCTTATTGTACTTGATTTTTACCCAAGGATAAATGACTTATTGGCCATACCTTATGCACTGAATATCCCGTTTGCGATACTTAGTCCAATGGTTTATCCTTGGACGGCGAGAGTACCAACAAATTTGTTGGATGAAGCGTACAACATTCAACATTTTATAGCCTCGACAGGATTTTACGATAAATTCCTGATACTCGTAAATCTTTTGCAGCCCATGTTCTATGATCTCATGTTTGATTCAGGTTGCATCTCGCAAGCTGCTAAAGATAAACCTTACATATCTGGTAATGATCTAATGTGTAAAGCGGAAGTATATGACATTGCTTCTGACCACATAGTGGATTTTCCTAAACCTTCACTTCCGAATGTAAAATATATAGGGGCGGTAACTCCACAACCAGGGAAACAACTCGAGAAAAAGTTTAAAATATTTATGGAAATGTCTTCAAGGGGCGTAGCCGTTGTATCGTTCGGATCGCTGTTTGTAAATTTCCCTCCATTTTTATCGAAGAAAATGTTGGAAATATTTGCACAGCTGCCTCTAGATATCGTCTGGAGAAGTAACATAACTTCCCCTTACCCGGACAGAATGTTGACATCTACTTGGATCCCACAAAATGACCTTCTTGCTCACACAAACACTAAAGTTTTTATCTCTCATTGTGGTACACAGCCAGTATGAAGCTGTCTATCACGCAGTACCCGTCGTTTGCATTCCTTTATTCTTTGATCAACAAGCTAACTCTGAACGGTTTGAATTTAAGAACTTCAGCTTGACCGTAAATATTTGGAGCGACTCGAGAGACCAAATTGTCACCAAAATAAAACAAGTTGTGGAAAATGATTTTTTCAAAAAGGAAATAACTAAAAAGTCTGAAATTTATCGTCTGCTGTTTAACAATTCAAGAAGTGAGGCCGCGTTTTGGTTGAACCACGTGATGAAATATGGTGGAGATTACATGCGGTCAAACACACAGAGAATGTCATTACATTTATATGTAATGGAATATGCCATTTTCTTTACGGCAGGCGTTATAGTAGCATTGTCATCTATTGGTTTATTGATGATTGTTTGTGTGGCACACAAAGTTATATATAGAAAAAAGTTTCATTTAAAAATTTATTAGTCTGATTAACTATCTTGTGCATGAAGAATGACCCAAAACCATTAAAATATATTATGGATTTTAATTTAATTATCAAGAATTTGAAAATAAACTGAAACATTATTTTATTGTTTCTGTTTTTTAATATGCCATAGGTAAGAGAAGAAAATACTTAGCAATGAACCAGAATGCTTGAGACATGATACTGAGCTGGCAGAGACCGGTAACTAACAACACCACAGGCCAGCCCCTGGGTGGGGAGAATACCAACTGAACTATTAGTGCTGGGGGAGGAAGGGCTTTCCTTTATCTTTAAATGTCGGATCGATTTGGCGAATACTGCCACAGTTATCAGTAGATTGTCAAGTTTTTTTTTAGTCTACAGGAGTGGGACATGAATGTTGACTGTTATGCATGGAGAATGAGATGGTCATGGGATTATAGGATAAAACGTGGACAGCTAAAATACAAACCCAACTCTAGACATCAATGACAAACACAAACCTAACTCTAGACCCCAATGACCATCACAAACCCAACTCTAGACCCCAATGACCTTCACAAACCTAACTCTAGACATCAATAACCAGCACAAACCTAACTCTAGACCCCAATGACCATCACAAACCCAACTCTAGACCCCAATGACCTGCACAAACCTAACTCTAGACATCAATGACCAGCACAAACCTAACTCTAGACCCCAATGACCAGCACAAACCCAACTCTAGACCCCAATGACCTGCACAAACCCAACTCTAGACCCCAATGACCTGCACAAACCTAACTCTAGACCTCAATGACCAGCATTGTTTTTCCGCCTTTGGGTCCCAAGGCAGGAACTTATTAAAAAATCCGGTGGCCCTCTAAAAACCAGCTTTAATAACCATCGACAGTTGTCGGGTTTGCCCATCCATAAGTACAGCTCTGCCTATGGCGTGCTTTTCCGAAAGTAAAAAGTTTTAAAATCAACTGTTTAAATTCTCCAAATTTAGTCAAATTTAGTGCCTCTGGAATAATTTTTACGTTACTTGTATGTCATTTCAAAAGATTCCAAATGGAGTCCAAATGGACTAAATGAGATACATGAATTAACATTTTGAATAACTGAAATGTTAACAACAGTCACTGACCAATGGATAGAGCAAAAAACAAACAGATCAAGTCAAGTAAGTCAACAAACATTAAAGTTTTATTCATTAGTTTGTACTGGGTTACAGACAATTGAACTGAAGCCTGGGACAGTCACACAAACACAATATTTCCTTTCATACATTCATCTCTAGTTTAAAAACTTTATACTATACAGCAGAACATTTCTCAAACTTTAAACTGTAACTAAAATTCATTTTTTTTTAAATCAAAAGGTCAGATTTATAGATGACATGCAAAGATGTTTTATAAAATGTAAATTAAAAGCTTAAAAAAGTAAAACTGTTAAATTTTTTGATATATGTATTCCTTAACCATGCATTTTTAAGCTTCACTTAAAGTACATTAAAAATCTTGAAATAATTTAGAGAGAATTGAACAGAAAATAAACTTTGTTGGTAAATTGGCACTGATGGATTATAAAAATATGTATATCTAAAAATTTGCTTAACTTACAATAGTAAATAAAAAGATAATACAATTTTTTTAAACTTTATACCTTGCCTTGTCTAAATTTAAATACAAAAGCCAAATATTCAAGACTTCATGTTGATATTAATGAAAAAGATACATTTTTTAGAATAGTCTATACTGCGAAATACATGTATGTCAAAAAAGTAGCTAAAAAATTCTTCATAGAAATATGTGTCAATCTTTAAAATCAGTAAAAAAAATATTTGACTTCATTATTTTATATCCATCAGTGCATGCATACAGACAGGCCCAAGGGATGGGTGAATCATTCCGTTTTACTAGATGAATCATTGCCAAACATTTCGCCATCAGGTCTGTTTGGTGTTTGAGATCTAGAGGCTGCAGAGTGAGTCAAGTTCTTGTTGAAGTCACACTCCAGATCAGAAGAGAAAATGTTGCAAGGCAATGCCTCCTGAAAGTTGTAATACTCCCTTTGATCAAAGCCTGGCTCTGGAGCAGTTGCAATGTTGACATATAATTCTCTAAATGCTGGCTCGAAGATTAGGTCACAGAAATCAGCAGAGTCATCAGTGGTTTGGTCACTTCCAGCCGTGCCATCATTAAAGAGAGTTTTTAAATCTGGCAGGGGAACAAGTAAAAAAGCTGAAGTATCATTGATGCTCTCATTCAGGGCTGGTTCATCAGAAATTGAAATAAATGTACCTTCAAAACCAATGTCTTTACTAAATTGTGAACTTGAACTTATTACACTGATGGGGCTATTAGTGTTGGTGCTTGGAGAAACTTTTTTTACTGGTCATGCCTACCGCATTAAACTTTGGCTTCCGGTTGTAGTTGTGATTCTGGGGTTTAGTTTTTGGTTTCTTTGGTGACTTTATAGCATCGCCCATAGCATCCAGATTATCACACTTAACTGGGCCATAACTATGTGGCCGTCTCTTTTCCTAGGAGATATGGTGGGACACTTCTCCTTGTGGCTCTGTGGCTAGAGGAACAGATCGGAGTCTCCTGTGTTCTCCACACTTGCTAATAACAGCTAACCAGAAGACTTAACAGAAGTAACTGCATGTTCAGATTTTGGGCTGGATCTCACTGAAAGCCCTAAAGATATTTTGGACAAACATCTCAAATCTGTGATTGATCCAATGCTGATCTCAATGACCGCGATCTACATGCATGGCTAGTAACACAATGTGAAGAAAGGCTTTTGTTAAGGTGAGTGGTCAGCACAGGGAATCTCTCTTGACTGCTTTCTTTTGATCTAGGATCCTAAGTCAATGGAGATAAATTTTTTTACAAGCATAGAAGCATTGAAAATATTTTGGTTATGGCCCCTTACTATTTAAAAACTATTTTTCAATGTGAAATGATGTCTCATGTGTAGGGAGCGACCGATAATCGGATCGCTATCGGTATCGGACCGATATTGGCGCTATCGGTTAATATCGGATCGGTCGATTGTTGTAGGGAGCGACCGATAGTCGAACCGATATTGGCACTGTGGGTTAACTGTCGGACCGGCCGATTTTTGGCTGCCGATACATTGTTTTTTTTTTCACAACAGAGTTGCAGAAAAAAAAATCAGTAAATAACCCAATTCTATAACCAGATCAGACAAGATTTTAAAAAAAGGGAAAAAAAAACCCGTACACAGAAATTGTCACGTATACATCAGAGATACGACCTTGAAACAATAGGATTGGCATTTCTTAATTCTAATGTATGACCTTGAATGATACAATTAGTGAACATCTGTGCGTATTTTTTTTGTTGGGGTGGGGGGGGGAACAAGACTTACGTGTCGGCGAAGTGTCACGAAATATGACAGGAAAGGGGTAAGCATGGGTTGACATACGTCATTAGCTGTATTATCACGAGATAAACACGTGTTTGGCAATTGGCATTGTTGTTGCTTAAGGGGCTGTCCATTAATTACGTCAACAAAATAGGTGGGGGGGGGGGGGGGGTCAGAAAATTTTTGACAATTGTTGACAAGGGGGAGGGGAGGGAGGTCAAGAAAAGTTGACGTCAACAATGTTACTTTTTTAAATTTAATATAATTACTTAATAAATAGGAAAATTAAGCAGTTTTTGTAGTTCTTTGTTACACACTCGCTTAACATTCAGTATTTTAATTAAACTAACTATATTCCTACTAATTTTGCCACATAAACATTTTGGAAGCCACCTTTTTAGGGGGGGGGGGGTAATCAAATGTTGACGTAATTTTATAGGGGGGTCTCGGAAAGTTTGACAAGTTGTTGACAAGGGGGGGGGGTAAAAATCGCCAAAAATTTGTTGACATAAATAATGGACAGCCCCTAAAAATAAAATATCGGTATCGGTAAAAATGCTGGGGGAAAATATCGGTATCGGACTATCGGTAAAAAGGCATATCGGTCGCTCCCTACTCATGTGTAGACAAGTCAATTTCATCTGTGTAAGTCTTCTGTGAAAAATCTCGTCAACAAAAAAAATGACCCTGTTTACAACCAATTTAAACATTTATAAATTGTTCTTAAGAAGGATACATTTTTCTAAAAAGTAAAAATAAAATTAATACAAACCAGTCAAATTCTTGTTTAAGAATAAATGAATAAGTGAACTGAATGTCAGGTGATGAGTAAAGCTTGAGAGGCAGAAAGGTTTAACGTCTTGACCTTCCACCCCGACATTCTCATCAAGATAATCACCTTAGATTAAATGAGAATTTTGGCTGCAGCTTTTCATAATCTACAGAATGAATTAAGATGAAGGCCACAGTTTACAGGGGGCCTCCAATTTAACGAATGCTGCCCTGAAAAATGGTTAAACAACTGGAGGATCCAGCTGACCACTGGACTAGGTAGTAGAAATGCAACACTAAAAAAAATAAATCAGACAATGTGTCTCATGAGACATTTGGGGCAAACAAAATGTAAAAAGTTAGTGGCCCAACCACATTTGCTTCCATAAGTTAACAGATTTCTCTGAGATAACTTTTAGTGCCATTTGAATCATTAATCCTTTAGCTCATAATTTTTCAGTATGACAATATTTTCAGAAACATGTTTTTGGACTAAAAAAAAATTATAAAGTAACATTTTGCATCGCTAAAATTAATTTTTTTGCTGTCATTGTACAAATTAAAGAATAAGGAAAACTATATACAATAAGAATACTCTTAAATTGTTTCTTTTATTGGTTTGTACCAAGATACAGACAACTGAACCGAGGTCTGGCTCAATCACATACACAGTACAATATTTTCTTTCAAACATTCATCTCTTTACATTAGTATATAACAGATTTAACTAATTTGTCTAAAAATTTCAACATTTTTAAGAGTATTTGCTAAATACCTAAACCATTTCATCTAATTAAAAAGTTAACAAGAAAACAATAAATGTGATTTGACAAGAAAATACCAGTGGTAGAATAACACTAAAGGAATATACAAATTTGTTGATCAAATAATTAACTTAAGCAAAATTAAATATAACATATTATAGTACAATAAAAAAAAAAAGCTAATAAGATTTAGTTAAAACTTTCCACCTTGTCTTATCTAAACAAAGAAAAACATTGCTCAAGACTTCACAGTGAAACATTTTAAAGAAAAACTAATTTCTTACTTCAAGATAAATAAGAAATTAAATGAAAGATTTCCACAAATGTAAAAAAAAAAACTTACATTTTTGAGAAAAGAAATATACAAATCTTTAAATCAGAAAAAAAGATATTATACAAAGTTTATTTTATTGCACAACATCAACAGGCAAGAATCATTCAGAGTCATTTGATGAGCTATCGCCAAACATTTCCTCTTCACCACCAGGTCTATTCAGGGCTCGTGCTCTAGAAGCAGCAGAGTGAGCCAAGATCCTTGTGAAGATGTACCCCTGAGCAGTAGGGCGAACTGCTGCCTCATGCAGGTTGGAGTCCTCCCTCTGAGCTAAGCCTGGATCTGGTCCCCATAGATCTTCTACAGTGTCACCAAGGAATTCTCTAGGTGCTGGCTCAAAGATCAGTTGACGGAAAGCGTTAGAGTCATCTAAATGTTTTGAATCTGGTTGGGAAAATGGTTTGAAAATAGCATCCCTCCTGAAGCATTCACAAACAGGAAGATCAACTTCTTTTTGACACTGTAAACAGGTGCATGATATATCTAAAGATTCTTTCTCTGTGCTGCTCATACCATCAGCATCAAACTCTGGCTTCTGGTTGTAGTTGTGCTTCCGGGGTTTAGGTTTCGGTCTCTTGGGCGACTTCTTAGCTTCGTCACTGTTCTCTGCCTCACCATCACTTAACTGGGTCTCAACTTTGGTGCCATCTCTTTTCCTAGGTGACTCATGCTGCTTGCTGAAACACTTCTCCTTGTGCATCTGAGGCTGATAAGACAGGTCTGAGTCTGTGGTCTCCCCAATCGCTAATAACAGCTGACTAGCAGAATCCACAGAAAGTTCTGACTCAGGATTGGATTTCACAGAAAGATTTGAAGCCCTACTGGACAGATCATCCGCCACTTGTGGTTGCTCTGGTGCTAAGCTAAGTAACTGTGGTCTATATGCCTGTGATGCAGGGCTACTTAGCTCTAGACTGTCACCTCTTGATCTAGCCAAGGCCATCTCTTCTCTTGCTTGCTGAGTTACAGCCCTTTTCTCAACAACAGAGTGAAGTTCCTTAGAAAGCAATTTAATAGCCTCCTTGATCTCCTTTGCTTTAGCCTGTAAAAACAAATGTTTAGCAGGAAATTAACTTTTAATAGAGAACTATTCTGATTTTAACCTCACATATTTTTAACAATTATGTTCTACAATTCACTAAAAGTATGTATATCATGGAAAGAATAAAAAAGTACAGAAAAAAAAAAATTGTGGTTAAGAAGAAAAGGTTAGAAGAGTACTCCATTATTAGCAAACATGAGACCAAAGAAATTTTTAAACAAAGGAAAAATTAAGTTCATACGAGTTAAACATAGAATTATCTGAGTCTAATTTAAAGCATTTCAATATTGTTGATAGCTGAAATACATACTAAAACATAAGCTTATGACTTTCTACAACTTATACTCAAATTTACTTAAAAAAAAACACATATATATCAAAATCAGTATTTTATAGGTGAATATTAACTATTTACTCTAAAGCAATAAAAATCAAAGATAAAATAGTAATATTCTTTCACCAATGTAATATTCTTTAATCAACGCATATTCTTTTATCAACACATATTCTTTCAAATTGTTTTCTAAAGGTAATTAAAGTCCATGTTTTTAAAAAATGGTTTAATTATTACATTACATGTATTTAATTATTTAGCCTGTATTTGTGATACATACAAAAAAATTCTAATGCAGGGGGTATTTTTGTGTACAAAAACATACAAATTTAAAGGGTGTTAACTCCCTCAATAGTCTTTTTACATTTTGTAAGCTACAAAATTTCATGAATAGAAAATATTTTGTTAAGTACAGTTACAGTTTAACTAAAACATTAAAAAAAAATATTTAGGACTTTTTTAGTGAGATTTCCAAAATATCTTAAATCATATTTATAAATGAACAAAATGCACACAAAAAAAAGGGAAAAAAATGTTGCCTGTATAATTAATAACCTCTTTCTGATTGAATCATACCTGATCTTCTGGGCTCTGCTGAGAACTGCTGTTTTTTAACACCACCTCATCATCAACCCCAGAGACAACAGCTTCAAAAACCTGCGCAATTAGAAAAAAAAATTAAGTTTAGAAAGTTGATTTTAATTTTTATTTTTACTTGCATAAATTTCAAAGCACCTACTTAATTTTTACTACTGGCATTGTTAAAAGTCAGCATTAATACTGATAACTGGATGTATTCAGACAGCTTTAGTTTAATCTTTGATTAAAACATGTACTGGAAATCGAAATAAAATATAGTTGGTAGTTTACTTCTCTACTCATAAGTAGAAATGTAGTCACTATACTGTATTATCTTGATAACTAGTTTATGATTAGAAAAAGAAGGTTATAATGTGGGTGAAGCTAATAAAAAATACACACATGTGGGACAGATTGTTATGTATCTGGCAATCTGAAGGTCAAGTAACCCATCAACCCTGAGAGACCCAGGACTTTTTTTTTTCAGATCCAGGTAAAAGTTCTCAAGTTCAACAGATTAAAATGGCTACCGGACATTAGTTGGGGGAAGCAAGGGTGCTGTAGTAGTCACCAACCTATGTCTCGTATGTTGGCTCCATTGTGGATGACAGAAAGGCACTACATTTTCCAACCCATTAGTGCATTTTAGATAAAATCTCTTCCTTATATATGTACTTGTTAAAAAAAAATTATGTTGAAGAGTTTTAGCCGTTTAACAAAGAAATCCATGAGGCTATGACACAAATGGTGCCAACACCTACAAGGACTGGAAGCAACTACCAGCTAATTAAATATTACATACGATTAAAAAAAAAAATCAGATTCCCTCATAGACCCTATACTGACCATCAGGGACAGATAAACCAGAGATGACCTGTTTCCCTGTAAGGATGAGATATTTACCTCTTAGAGCTTAAACAGACCACCAATGGGGTGGTTTTTTGGTGCCCTTCTGTCATCTCCATCATAATCAACAGTGCAATGGCCATGGAGGTACCATGGGAAACAAAGGTGATTGGACACACAGAGAGTCAAATCCATAACCCACAGCATGGAGATCCAGCTCCCTACCAAAGCCCCACTCAGTCCGCCACCTGTTTCTGTCGCCACTGATATTCTATGGGGCAGTGTGGCTGCCACAATGCTCAGCTTTGTTTAATATCCATTATTAAGCTGGTAGAGTTTAGGAACAACAATGTGCACTAACTGGCACTGATATACAAGTAATTTTTATGGCAGATTGGATTGTCATTTTTTGATATTTTTTTTTATCACATTGAATGTTTGTACATATTGCATTTTATTTTTTATGTATGAAAAATGGATGGGTGATAAAAATGAGATGTGTCCAAATGTTATGTGAAAGTTAGTTTAAAACAAATTTACATTCTTGCAGCCTATAGGTCTGAGTAATAAAAAATGTAGACATATCTACCAACATTCAAAATGAAGGTTTACAGTAAGAATGAGCCACCTGATCAAAAATAACATTCTCTTCAGCTGCAACATAACGGACGCCTGGCTCCACTCGTTGAGCTGGCCTATCACTTTCAGTGCGTTTAATTTTCCCTGGAGACTCTGTTAGATCAAAAAAATAACAGTTGTAATAAGAATTGAACATTTTTGCTTAATTTCCCTTTTTTTTTTAAAAAGATTTAATACCAAATCTCTTTTTATTACATTTAGCAACTTACATCAAAGTAGTCAAATAATTTTAACAAATAAAGTTACATGAACAATTTTCAAAGTTGCATTTAAAATCAGCCCTATCAACTGAGATTAAAATAAATGATCTCACCAGCAATACTCTTGGCATTCAACTGTCGCACTGTCATTTCATAACTACTTTGGCAAGAATCGAGACTAGCTTTCACTTTTTTCATGGTTTCTTTAAAAGCTGCTTTTTCTTCCTCACTAATTATCCGGACTTCATTGGGATCTCCCTGGTCAACACCTGATTGTCTTCTCGCAGCCTGGTCGGCTCGACCCTCGAGCACATTTTTTATAATTTCATTTCTGATGGGGAAAGAAAAAAAGTATTTTTTGTACCTATAAAACCATTCAAGCCCAAGATCTGCTATAACCTAAAAAAAAATGTCAGAGTATTAATTACAAACATAATGAAAAAATATTCCAGCAAATCTCCACAAGTTAACTGCAAGACGATACCAAACAAAAGAAAAACTAGCAAAACAGGGATAGTTATTAAGAAGGAAGGATTTACATGTTAAAGTAATCAATTTCACTTTAAGAAGTTTACGATAAATACCAGTGTTCCTTAGAGTAAAAACAAATACACATTCTTACTGTTCTAATGCGTTTGATAAGTGTGCAGATATACTTCGAAAACAGCTATACAAGTATTCAAATTCATCACTTCTAGCTGCCATGTTTGATTGACTCTGTTCAGGGAGACACCTGTTGAGAGCTTGTCCAAATGTGTAAAAGTGAGTCAAGTTGATTTTAGTTTTCTGTATGGCGTCCGTCAAATATTTAACACACTCTAGTGTGGCAGAGAAAGGCTCGATAGTTTTATCTGTTGAAATAAAGGGTGGTCAAAATTATTCAAACAAAAATTAAAATTAAATAGTTCTATATATATAGCACAAAAATAAAAATAAGTAAATGTAAAAACAAAGATGTAAGACTAATGTAGTAAGAAAAATATTTTTAAAAAAAAGTTCTTTTACTAAATTGCAATAGGCAGCGGTAGAAATATTACATATTTATCATTCAATATGTAAGGTTACAATTCAGTAAACTAAATTGACAGATGTAAGAAAAAAAAATTTGGAGAAAATTAAATACAGACTATGGTTAGTAAAACTAAGTTCAGTGTGATCAAATTTAAAAATTAAATTAGAATATTATCCAATACTCAAAATATGTATATAACAATGTTTATTGCTTGGTTAGTAAGCACAGACATCTAAGTATTTATTAAACATAAAAGAACCATGACAAATATATATTACAAAGATCCTACAAACATAAAAATAAACATAGAAAAAGAAAAATATTCAATTTCATACCTTTAAGATTTTTTACATAAAAACACAAAGCAAGTCTTCGAATCAATCCAGAAATATAAACATGTAAAAGGTTCACAGATTTCTGAAAATTGAAAAAAAAAATGTATCAAGTTTAACAAGCTAACACACTATGAAAAAAAATTTGTTGGCAGAAACATAAACACACTGTTAAAAAGACCTCAAGTGAAAAACACACCCTGCTCAGGTTTAGACTTCCAAGTGATATGGTTAAAATGTCTTTACTTAAGAAAACAATATGTGAATTATGTTCACAAAGTTTTGATACAAACAATGGGGGGGGGGGGGGGTTACTTGCTTTGACCTATATACAGTATTTACAAAGTGGGTATAATAACTGGATGAGAATCTAAAGTAGAACAAATGACCTACTGTGGATCTGTTAATCAATCACAGACTATAAAATTGATATATTCAAGCTACAATTATTAGCTTCCTTTCTGCAACATGAAGTATAGTAAACTGTACTATAATAATTCCTTAACTGTGGTTTTAAAACAAATTATGCTAAAAGAAATACATTTTCTTAAGGAACAATAAATTACACGATTTGAGACTTAATTCTTAAAGTGATGAGCTGACTGAGCTACCCTGTATCGTGTTGCATGGGCCAAATAGATGTAATTATTTGTAATGAGATTTATTTTAAAATATGTTGTTTGTATAAAATCAATTATAATTTGTTCATTTGATTAAACCATGTTTAACAAAAAAATGTACAAATACACATTTTGTTTAATTTTTTGGCTAGGAATATTAGTTTAATTTTGGTCATAAAAATACAAAAAAGTCATTGATGGCAGCATTTATGTAAGTCTGTGCCAAAATGACAGACACTTTTTAAGATTTAAGTAGACATTACATTTTTAGTTTCAAAGTCTCTGTTTTCTAAACTTTGCATAAAGATGAATGGACAAACAGAATAAAAATTACATACATTTATTCTGGCTGTAGATACCAAATCCAAATCATAATCCCTTTTATCCAAGTCCATGTTTTGATCCTGGAAATCTTTCCCAATCCCCCTGTTGTGTAATAATCCATTCACGCTGTCATAAGACATCGTCTCCAAGCTGCCAAAATCTGTATCTTGACATATCATTGGCAAACTTTTGTCAGTTAAGAAAATATGTAAAATAACATTTTTCACAAATATGTCAGTTGGATGAGTTATTCATTTATAACAAGTTATATAGTAGATATTATATGGTAATGTTAGGCTATTTAAACTTAATTGATTTACTATTCAGAATATAATATAGTGAATTATCAATACTGACATGTTAAAAGGATCAGTGAATGCAAAGAAAAAGGAAAGACTATTTTATGGGTAACCAAAGATGAGAAGAGGCAAAGTCTGGAGTTTAGTTTCAACTGCTAGATTATTACTCATACATGTACTATGAATAAATTAAGTGCATCATATTAAATTCTGATTTCACATTAAACTGTTTACAGGCATATTTAAAGTGGTTTTGGTAAATTTGCATTTTGTAAAAACATTGCCATTGGGCATGGCATATGGTAAAATAAAAATTGTCTAAATATGAAATTTCGGATTAATAAAACTCTGGACTTGTTCAGATGACAGAAAAATAATTGTCAAGTATTAAGGCCGTAAGAAATATTTTTCGGGTCAATATACCCCAATCATGGGGTCGCAGAGTGGTGTAGAGTGCTCAACTTTCCGCCTGATGGTCCTGGGTTTGATCTCCGGTGAGAACCATGGGAATTTTTACAGGTCCTGGGTGAAGGTTGGTTTAAGTCCCTCAAGTCCACCCAGCTTTAAAAGGTCACCTGACTTAAGTTGAAGAATTAGAGGCAGCTGGGCGTCGTGCTAACACACAATCCTTTTACACACAGTGGATACAGAAACAGATGAATTCTACACCTCATCTGCCTCAATGGGCCTTTTACTTTTTACTCATATCTCTCAATGCAGAAACCCCTGAGTCACCATAAGCATAAAAAAAAAATTAATAAAAAAATTACACGTATATCAAAGGATACTTCTGCATCATTTTTATTACGTATGCTTTAATGAGAGACATCAAGTTTATATTTTCCCTAAGCAACATTTGCCTGAGCTGTGTACACCATGGACTGTTGGCTTCGGAAAGTCCAGGATATGGGCTTGATGCAACCCGATGCTGTGTTGCTCTGAAAAAAGATTAAAGAAAAATAGCAAGCAAGTTTTACAAGAGCAGTTAACAAAAAAAAAGAAACATTTTAAAAGTTACATTCTCTTAATACACAAAAACATATCAGAATAAAGCAAGCAAAACACAGTAAAATCAAATTTGCCTGATGGGTTTGCTGAAAAATCACTAACAAGGTGAATCCTCTGGCCACTAGTTCAGTTTCTTTTATAAGTCGCAAACATTTTTTCTCAAGATGCATTAACTCCCATGCCTGAATTTCTAACTGTTGAAATATTTCATTCTTCTCTCTCAGTTCTTTTAAAATCTAAAAAAAAACAATAACATAAAAAAATTTTTTTAAAGAATATACATTTATTACACATATAACAGAGAAGCAACAAAATTACACTTTGGCAGAAAATGGTCTTACGTGTACTATTGTGAAATAAATGAGCATTACATAACATATCAACCACATGAAGAGTATGAAGATTAGAATTTATCTGAATAAATCCCATAAAAAAGATACACCATCAATTTAGGGATACTGTATCTCTAAAGTCTAAATGATTAAATGGTTTCAGTCCTTAAAAATACTACCTTACTGTAGTCAAAGTCTTCAATATATACAAAAAAATACTTTTATTTTCAAAATTTGAATAACAAACTAAATTTCCATTTCAGTTTGAAACTAATCTATCTAAAGCTAAGAATGAACTTCTCTGAACATTTTTCTGCTTCTAGAAACGCCATAAAATGCTTACAATACCAGTGTCTTAAATAGTCATAATGTAATGAGATTTTTTAAATTTTCATTGCCCAAAAATAGCCACTAATGTCCCTTTATTAAGCTACTTTTAAAAACAAATAAATAAAAGATTAGCTTAAAAACTTTTTTAAATGTATTAAAAGTATAAAACTAATCCCTTAGATCCTACAAATGAAATGTATTTATAGAAATTATTTAGAGTAAAAAACAAAAGTGGGCTCCAAATTTGTATTTTAGGTTTTTGTAGTCAACTTATCAGTGAATCCTGATTAAAGACATGCTTAGTAAAGGATATTTTTTAATCTTATAATTTTTCATCCAGTGAACTGACAGATGTGTAAAATGGTGAACACACTTTTATTTCATAATTTCTATAAATATTTGTCGGATGTGAGGAATAATTCTTAAAGCTTTTAGTACAATTAATATAAGCGTATTTTTATCAAGTCTTTTAGACTATATTTTTTATCTACACTATTTATAATTTGCTTTTGCTTATGTAGTTTATAACAAATAGTAAAGAAGAGGCATACATAATATACAAACAGATAACTAAAAAAAAGTGTACTAATACATGTATTCACAGCAATGTTTTAGTCCATACTTGACACCTTAGTCTTTTTCCATATTTTAATCCATATAAACATTACATTAAAAAAAAAGATTAAGCCTTAGAATTTGAAAAGATTTTTCAAAAACTGACTGTAAATGATGTTATTGTATGAGCTGGTTAATAATGAAAACTCAATTCGTGTCCATGGTTCATATGATTTATTGACGACACAATAATATAAATAAACAGAATAAATCCAATGAATAATACTTGTTAACAATGAACTTAACTGATCAACTAAAACTTCTGATATGTACTCAAATACTCTCTTAATACTCAACTGAACTGCTGAACTCAAATAACTTCACTGACTCGATTGACTCAACTCCCTTCTTTCTCAACTGTACATCGTCTTTATATAATTTCCTTCCATCCAACTCGAAAATTCCACATCACTCTGTCTCTCACTCATTTAGTCAATACAATTTACAAATAAACAACATATTTATTTTCTATAAATATCTAGAATAATAAACAACATATTTATTTTCTATAAACATCTCGAATCATGACCCCGTGACCACATGTTGACCTGGTTGGCCAAGCTCCAAAGACACATACACACCTGTGTGCGTAGTACTCATAACTATACCATGACACCGACTAAAAAATTTGTAAAAAAAGAGTGGTGTCATCAAAATTATATAAGTGCTAAAAATTTCACATCGTTTAAACATTGAGAAACAAATAAAAAAAAATGTATTGTAAAGTTCAGAAAAGAAGAAAAATATATAAAAATTTACAACAAAAAAAAACAAAAAGCAAAGAAAAAAGAGAATGAGAGATAAACTTGTCATAAAATTAATTCTTCTGCAGAATAAAAATACCTGTTTTTTTATTTTGTTTTTAATAAGCACCAGAGGCAGGAAAAATGCTGCAATGACTAAAGCGTTGAATAATGCAGCACGCAGCAGATGAATGTGTTCCCCAATACATTGCAAAGAGTGACCTGAAGTAACAGTCATAATAAAGGATGCTGGCAATGTCCATGGAGAAAAAAGCCAATTTAATGTCAATAAAAAGACTGCCAAAATCCTGTCAATTAGAATTAATACAATCAATTAATTACTTAATGCATGTTTTACCACAACCAACTTACTAATAGCTTAATGAAAAAAAAAGATCAGTAATTGAAATTTTTTAATAATTTATATATATATATATAAAAACACTAAAACAGCGCAGGTACCCCACTACTACCAAGATCCATCTTCTATTCAGTTCCAGACCAGGAAAGTCCGAATGGTCACTATCTTCTATAAAATAATGAAGAAATAACTGGTCTTCTTTTGAAAGGACATGAGAGTTGACCAGATGACTTAAGGTGACAGAGTGCTGTTGACTGTACTGGAGAAAAATAATAAAATAAAAACATTATTTTATATAAAAAAACAAAATACTGCAAAAGTATTATTTTATCAATGTTAGAACCAGCAATAGGTGGTCAACCATAAAAGGTAGGCAAGAAAATCAGTTTCATTTTTTGCAAACTTTCAAGGTTGGAGGAAATTAGCTATATAATTCTTTTTGGATAGATTCAGTTTCTAAGCCAATGTCAAAAAAAGAGAGTATTGATGGCGCAATTATTATGAGTTTATTGAAAATATTGCACATGAATTTATATGTTCAAATTAGGATCTAATAGTAAGATTGTTTACTAAAGGACTGTGCTGTTTTCTTTTGTTTTGGATATGACGTTTTATATTTAACAGATCATTCCAATTTTTAATAGCCCAAACATATATTTGTTTGGATAAACTTTTCTGCTGGGGTCACCTAGGCTGCTTAGATAACACTTTACAGAGGATTTAGCTCTAAGACCGACATGAAATTTTTCCTCTATGATTTGTCCTTGAATGCCTGGAGAATCTTTCTGTAACATCTTGCAGTTTTCCAGGATGTTCATCTTGATCACCTAAGCTTAAAAATAGATGTTTGCTACTGATGCTGGTCCTTGCAAATCTAATGCCTATCTCAATTATCTGTATTTCTGCTTTTGGCATACTTCGAGCTCATCTATCTATAGTGGGGCATGAAAAAAGGATGGGAAACCTTCAGCTTAACTATATAATGAAAAGCGGTAAAATTTGTATTATATATTCACCAGTAATTTGCAACAGATATTGTCCGACACATTGATAAATACATCGTGGTAACTTATGTTAAGGGAAGGAGGGGTAAATATAATTAAGGTCCTATATTAAACAAAATTGTTTACACATTCTAAAAATGGAGTTAGTTATCTTAATATGTATCACTGTGTGAGTGTTTTTTTTTGTAAAACGTCTGTATCCTGGCCTAACTATCAATACAATTTCACTATAAATTGAGTTATTTTTATTCAGCAATATCAAGACGAAAGTCTATAAAAAGTTTTCAAGAAGTATTTTTTTTTAATAAAGTAAAAAAAAAAACTAGAAAACATGCAGTTAAGAATTAAAATACCAACCAGTCTATCTAATGATTTCACAGGAATAAACAAACCAGTCAGTGAATTGAATGTCATGTGATGAAAAAAGCTTGAATGGCAGGAGTCATGAACATCATCATCACCAACATTCTCATTATGGAGATCATCTTGTTTCAGATCAGTAGAGAATCTTGGCACTGTTTCTACATCTATGCACCCACTGCTTATTAATGCCTGATGTAATGCTGAATTCTAAAAAAAAAGAATTATAATTTAGTATAAATCATTTTCCACACATAACAAAGCAAATAAATGATATGATTTTTTTTATTGCACAAGGAGATTATAGCTTTACCCATATACCATATCATTAATGCATTTGGAAATAAGAATTTCAGAAGTATTTATCACAGATGTTATAAGTGCTGACCATGCAAGTACAAATACATAAGATGCAAGTATTATTACAAGTAAAAACCTTTTTAAAGTGAGCCACACGTTAACATTTGTGCAAAGTTGTTTTATGATATCTACAATAGATATGAAAAATTGGTTCTTTGAAAATATGTCTTAAAATTACACTTCTTTGACCAAAAAAGGACCACCTTAAATTGCAAGTAAGACTATGAGTAAAAAATACCAGAGGTGAAAGTATGAGTATGTACCCAAGGTTCTAGTATGAGTATAAGTACCCTAAAAAAGTAAACGAATACAGGTACTTTGTAAAACAAGCACCAGTTACCCCACCGGGCCAAATTGCAACTGATATTTAGTTTTTGCAGTTTATACTCGACCAGCAAACTGGAATAATAATTTTTTTTTTCGCCGACCAGCAATAGATGTGTGCATGCACGACTAGACGGACTTTGTATTATTTTTTTTAGGGGTCTAGTCGCGCATGCGCAATATCTATAGACTGACTCTGTATTATATTTTTAGGGGTCTAGTCGTGCATGCGCAATATCTATAGACGGACTCCGTATTATTTTTTTTAGGCGTCCATCTATAGATATTGCGCAAGCGCGACCAGACGGAGTCCGTATTATTTTTTTCGGGATCCGGCTATAACTATTGCGCCTAACTCTATTCCTAACCCTAGCCCCGAAAAAATATGCAATAATATGCAGTCCGAGTCTGTCTAGCCACGCATACGCACATCTATTGCTTGTCGGCAGAAAAAAAAAATTATTTATAATAATTTAAACGCAGTTGTTACCCGACCAGCAAACTGGAATAATTTTTTTCTGCCGACCAGCATAGATGTGCGCACGCGCGACTTTTTTTAGGGGTCTGTCTATAGATATTGCGCATGCGCGACTTGATGGACTCCGTATTATTTTTTTTCGGGATCCAGCTATAGATATTGCGCCTAACCCTAGCCCCGAAAAAAAAATGAAATAATATGGTCGGCGAAAAAAAAAAATTATTCCAGTTTGCTGGTTGGGTAACTTTTGCGTAATTTAAAAATAATTTTTTGAAAGATGTTCAAGAAATAACATTTTTATATTTTTTGTGGAGTTCTATACCATGGGTGCTTGTACCTGCACTTTATGTACATAATAGATGTTCACTTATTTGTTTTACACTTGCAATTTTAATAATGATTAATGTGTGTACTTGTACAGACAGTACAGTACAAGTACACTAAATCATCATGATACATACTTGCATGGTCAGTGAATAATATATTAAGCTATGAAAGGAATCAAATCAACAACAAGGATCGACCAATTACTACATAACAAGAGTGTTTTAAGAAGTCATTGGTCGGAGTAAGTATTATTTCCAAATACTTTTGATTTAAAGTGTTTCTCGGAAATAGATTTTTTCAAGTTCACTGTCAGCGAGCGAAATAGAAAAAAAAAGTTGACATAATTATTTATGCTTAAATTGTATTTAATATTTCTTCTACGTAAAGCTTTTCATCATGTGAATTAACGATGTGAAATGTGCGTTATTATATTTCATTTTAAAATCAATATAACACACCTCAATTATTACTTCTTCGTCTTCATCTTCCATGTCGTCACTTAACTATATATTAGATGTCTTCACTTCAGTCTGTTTACATTATTCTCATTGTCTATCAGGGGATATTTCTAAATACATAGACTATTTCCACGTAATTTTGTTTGACGATAAAAAAAAACAACTTGAGAATGTAAGACGTATATATTAATGCCGTATTTCAGACCCGAAACTAGAGAGCAAACACAGCACTTGTTAGTGGTCTTGAGCACCGGGGCACACATCGCGATTCATAAATTGCTATGAAAGCTATAAAAAGATGACAGTTTTCCAGTTTTTTTTATTTGTAGGGCCCATATGATCTACGAATTTTTTTTTAATTCTCTATGGTAATAGTGTGTTTTAAACACGTTTTTGTCCCTTTGTACGATTTTAAGTAGTGCGTATAAATTATGTTATATATTTTACATTGTGTCACACAATCATAAACATCATTTGTGGCTCTCTTAAAATGGGCTCCCATTTCCGTGCAAAAAAACAACAACAACTGCAGAATACCCATGCCAGCAGCACACAAAAAAAAAATGCAAAATAGAAATGAAAAAAAAAATCGCTAAATTAACATGATAAAGTAGGCACTTCCATTTGAATAAAAGCAGTGTGTGTATCTGCCGATGACATATGATAATTAACAAGGTACTCAATCAGGGTTACCAGATTTTTTTTGTAACCTGTGACCCTTGGGGTATAGACAGCAAGCATCATATCGGTTACGGCTTTGGAGTTATGACAAGTTTGGAACGAGAGTCCTTAAATGGATTCTATACATGTAGAGCGGTGGTCCCCAAACCCCGGGCCGCGGACCGATACCAGTCCGTGGATCAAATTATACTGGGCAGCCCAATAAATACTATTTCCTTTTTATTTACTGTGGTGTATTTCTCTCGGGAAAGTGCGACTTAGTATTGACGAGAGGAAGTCTTCGGCGTCCGAACATAGTAATTTCCTGATTTATTTGCGGATGAGAATGACCGCCCTTTGAACCCAAAAAATTATTTTCTTTCAAAATATTGTTATATATTTTTTTCTATTTTAAAGAGCGATAATAAAATTAGTTGAAATAAAAATGAACAATAAAAAAAATAAATTTTGAAATTTAAAATATTACACGAGAAAAAAAACCTTTTGTGCCGACACGACAGTCGCCATTTTGGCTGGTTCGTTTACAGCGTGTATCTGTCGGCACACTTCTGTCGCCTTTTAAATAATAAAACGGCTACAGACGACTCGGATTTTAGTTCAAACTATTCCCCTAGTAAAGTTCTCATAAATGGGAGTCAGATGGTAGCCTTTATTCACCATATCATGAAGATATTGCATTAGTTTCTCCACTGAATGCTAATCAAAGAATGCGATCAAAGAATGTAAGTATGAAGTTTTCTTATTTTATGCTAATAATTTTAATTTTTTTAAATGAAAAATATTTTGTTTTCTATTTTCCTGGGTATTATTAGTTAAAGTATTCATTTCTTTGTTAAATAAATCTGATTTTTCTTTAAAATTTTATAATTTTCTGTAATGAATCAATAAATAATAACACGTGCTAAAGCATTGTTTATGTTATCAGCTGATTTTAATTTTTGGCTAAATAAATGAATCATTTATAAAGAAAATTATGGAATATTCTGTCATGTAATTTAAAAAAAGATATAAATTTGTAATGGTGTTAACTACATTTTTTTAAACCTGATAGTCTATATAAATGTAATTCTATTATTATGCAGTATATTTATATAAATATTTTGTCTTATCCTTAACTTTAGGGAACAAACATATATGACTATGGTATTAGTGATGATGGACCTCTCAAAGCGATACAACACTTCCAGCTAGGGCCCAAGGCCTTCATCTTTTCAATGATGAATGACAAGAAACAAGACAATGTTATCTTGAATTCCTTATGCCAGGTAACAATCATTCATAAATAAAATAGCCTGCTAATAATATCAAAATAAAGCATTGTTTATGTTATCAGCTGATTTTAATTTTTGACTAAATAAATGAAATACTTATAAAGAAAATTATGGCATATTCTGTCATGTAATTTAAAAAAGATATAAACTTATAATGGTGTTAACTACATTTTTTAAACCTGATAGTCTATATAAATGTAATTCTATTATTATGCAGTATATTTATATAAATATTTTGTCTTATCCTTTACTTTAGGGAACAAACATATATGACTATGACATTAGTGATGATGGACCTCTCAAAGCCATTCAACACTTCCAGCAAGGGGACCAGGCCTTCATCTTTTCGATGATAAATGACAAGAAACAAGACAATGTTATCTTGAATTTCTTATGCCAGGTAACAATCATTTATAAATAAAATAGCCTACTAATAATATCAAATTCATTGGTGTATATGTATTCTTTACTAAGGAAGAAAAGTGTTACTTTTTACTAATTTGTTAAGTTTTATATCATCAGAATTTTGATTATTACATGTATGGAGTTAGAAATCATGTATTACAAACTGTATTGTACTTTTACATTTATGAAAAAAAATTCCACTCAAAATTTACATTGTTTTTACTTTTCTGCAGGAGCTTTTATCAAGTTGTGTTCTTCTGGAGTTATGGTACAAATTGGGAACTATACAAACAGCAATGCAAAACATGAGGAAGACCTGAAAAGTTCCCTGTAGGAGTACTGGACTAAGTGACACCCAATGAGCTTTACATACTTTTTGTTTTGTGCATGAGTATTATTCTAACACCAATTTAACATTCATATTTCTCCACCGTTGTGCTATTCTATGGACTTTGGATGTGATCATTCATATCTAAGCTCAGATTCAAACTAATTCATGGATTTTAAAAATATAAAATTTTGAGACTGAACAACACACTGATTGGCAAGCCAAGGTAAAATATCCATTAATTTTTTTAGAATAAAGTGTACTGCCTGCCTTATGAAAATCTTATTATGGATGAAATATAGGCATTGGTAAATAGGGGGTGAAAATTTGGGTTTTAGCTGATACATGTTGAAGAAATGAGCACAATGTTAAAATGTCTTTCACTTAATTTCAGGGAAAAAAATCTTTTTTTTTTTTCGATAAAGAAATGTTTTTGCATGTTTTACTGAAAATGATTTTTTAATTATATTTGTGGATAAATATTTATGAATCCTTAGTACATTGTGTATATTTAATGTAGATTTAATATAATCATAAGAATTACAGGGATTGTTATAAAAAAAATTATTTCTACCTGTTTTTTTAATTGTGAATAAAATTTAACACCATCTTTTTTTCTACATTTTACATACTACAAAATCATTATAAAAAGTTGTCTAAAGTAATCTAATAGATGATAAAACATTCTGCATTTCTGCTCTCACTAATATATAATATGTGGCATTTTATTCAATTTAAATTAATTTGTTTTCGTCTGTTTTGGTTATCTGATAATTTCGGCTCATAAAATTAGTGTGTGTGTGTGTTTTATATAAAATGTCATAACTTTTTTATTTATTGATAGATTTCATTGAATTTTGTGTTGTAGTATGTAATTTTGACCGAGGTTTAACATAAGAATAAAATTTACAGTATATCTCAAAAAGATTTTTTTTTTCCTTCTTGGTGTTTGATGTTTGTTTGTAAATTGTAAAAAAAAAATTTTTTTTTTTTTTAATGCAAAATTTTTTTTTACTTAAGAGATATGTCAAAAAAAGTAGCACAGTTTTAATGTTTGTGCATTTCTGAATGATTTGATATATAATAATGGGTATTTTAAAAAGTTTTAAATGAACAAAAACTTCATTGAACAGAGCAACCCAATAATAGTTTAAAAAAGGCAAAAAACCATAGGTCACGGAAGAGTTAACCGGCATCTGAGCGGCTGTGAATTAAAACAATCTAAAATATAAATAATCAACGCCCCCATCCCGGAGCTGCGGTGAAATTATCAAACGTCGACCGGTCCGTGGCGAAAAAAAGGTTGGGGGCCACTGATGCAGAGGATCTGGGTATTTAGGATTGTGGGGAAGGGGGTAGGGGCTATTCAGAAACTTTGTTAAATAGCGGGCCACACCGGGTTCGTATATTTAACAGCGTGACGGAACAAGAGCAGATGGATGGAATGTTGACATGAACAAAATATAAATAGGGGGTAAACGTCGTACCGTTATTGATTGGTACTTCCTTCACACTGAAATTAGTGGTGCGCAGTAGTTTGCCCATTGCCGGAGTAGGGCATCCTAGCACAATGATTTGTATCAGATCTTATGTCTAGTTGTACGGTGTATATTATTTGTTTAAAATTACATGTATTTATTTATCTTTCACTATCATCAATCATTTTTCAAACCATCAAACTCAATATCTTGAAAACGTATTTATTTATTTTTTTAATGTAAAACCTATGTTTGTATAATACGTTTAAGTAAATAACTAATCAATAATAATCAAACGGTAATATCAAAGTACACAACATCCATTTATTATATACCGACTCCAATACAATCAGCTTTTTTTTTACTTTGTCAAAAGTAGTTAAACAAAAAATGAAACGTAACCTAATTACATTTTAGCCCTCAGTATGGTAAGTAACAGGGGCGGATTGGGGGGGGGGGCGTGCCCCCCGTTACCGCAAGTTTAGGTAAGACATCATTAAATTATCCAAATATTTTTTTTCTAAGTCCAATTTTTAACAATAAAAACAGTTTTGTTCCCCCCCCCCCGGGGGTCAAAGTTTTGGCCCCACCCCCGTCAAAGTTGTCTAGATCCGCCCCTGGTAAGTAACTTATGTTGACTCTAGTCTAACTCTATCAATACATTTACCTCAAACATACAAAACTTTATTGATTATTTTTTTAATGTACATGACGAGCTAATTAATGTCAACCGAAACATTGAGAGAAGTATTGTAGGGGGTGGTGCAGGAATATAAGGGCACAATGCTAAATGAGATTTGCGTTTATGTAACATAATATAAACAGCGACATTTTCTATACATTATAGGTGTTTTATTCAATAAATAAATACTTGTGTGTATATATAAAGCGCGGCCTACATATATATTTATATTCAATAAATGATTTTAATCAATCGTGATTTGTTTCATAAAAAGTAAAAATAAAATAATCAAGGAATAAAAAGTTTTCAATCAATTTCCTTTCAAAAATTGGTTTTTTAAGAGGGCATCGAATAATTATAACGTTTTACATACAAATCGAATTGTTACAGTTCATTATTGTCAGTGGTTGTCACGCTGATTCGACTCTAAGCTGTGCGCATGTGCGCCTGTACTTGACTCACCAAGTGCACACACACTTATCACAACCAAAGATATTTTTCGCTAAGTGTATCTATATATTGTTGTGCTAAGCCATTGCTGGTTGCCGCACACAGCTACATGAAATGGGCGGGACAATTGGTTCTCAAACTTTTACCCTGCACACCCGAATATTAAAAAAAAAAGTTTTGTTTTCGCGTCCCGCCTGCATTAATTTCACTTTAAAGATTTACAAACTTTTAGTTTTTTAACTCATAGAGGAATAGGGTTGTAACACATAGAGAAATAGAGTTGTAACATATAGAGAAATAGAGTTGTAACACATAGAGAAATAGAGTTGTAACACAGAGAGTTGTAATATATAGAGAAATAGAGTTGTAACATATAGAGAAATAGAGTTGTAACACAGAGAGTTGTAATATATAGAGAAATAGAGTTGTAACATATAGACAAATAGAGTTGTAACACATAGACAAATAAAGTTGTAACACATAGAGAAATAGAGTTTTGACACATAGAGAAATAGAGTTGTATTATGGCATATATTATTGATTCTCGACCAATTAATCATTAATTAAAATTTTGTCGAGACTCACTCTTTGAGAACCACTAGTCTAGTTTTAAAAAAAAAATCATTTAAAAGTTCTCTAGACTTTTCATTGACGATTTTCTTCAGATTTACTGTAGTTTGCCAATCACTGTGCCAGAAACACGCGTCTATTGAATGCAATAACAGCTAGAAACAAATGAATTCTACTTTATCTGCCTAGAAAGTTGTTATTGTAGCTTTCAATGAATCTATAATTTTCCGAATCATATATTAATGAAGCTCTAACCAGATCATTTAAAAACATATGCTATTGCTGCAAATTAATGATGTATATCCCCCAGATGACCTCGTATCTCATGGGTAAGACTAATTCCATCTTGAACTATTTATTATCTCAAGCTGGTCAAGGTCAGACTCAGAATCAGACTTACCATTGTTACTTAAATGGCCGAAGCAGATTGACGAGCTGTAGACCAGGCATGTAAAGCTGGAGGCCCGAGGGTAGCATGCAGCCTTTGAAATTCTAACGTTCGGCCCGAGGGCAGCATGCAGCCTTTGAAATTCTAACGTTCGGCCCAGGGCAGCATGCAGCCTTTGAAATTTTAACATTCGGCCCGAAGGCAGCATGCAGCCTTTGAAATTCTAACGTTCGGCCCGAGGGTAGCATGCAGCCTTTGAAATTCTAACGTTCTGTCCGAGGGCAGCATGCAGCCTTTGAAATTCTAACGTTCGGTCCGAGGGCAGCATGCAGCCTTTGAAATCCTAACGTTCGGCCCGAGGGCAGCATGCAGCCTTTGAAATTCTAACGTTCGGCCCGAACAAATCATTCATATGCCAGACTAAATTTCTTTTAATGTTTTTATCTGTGATTTCTTTCTTTTTTTTTTCAGTTTCTTAACTTTCTGGTTTCTAAAATGAAACTAAACACCCTTACAGAGGCGAAGCTATGGAAAATGTCTTTTTTTTTTTTTAAAGTGTCAAAGTTATCGTATTTGAGAAAACTAATTAATTTAACCTAATTAAGCGATAGACATTGTGGCACTCTGCTTGTAGTATGTTGTAACTATCTCACTGTCAGATTCATTCATGTAACTAGGCATTTGTTGACACACCCCTCGATGGGACTTTTATTTGTCAAACAAATTTAAAATAATAAAAAAGTTTAATCAATTATTGTTTTTTTTTGTTTGTTTTTTTTAAATAGAATTTCGGAAACGTTTTTCTTCTAAAGAGGTATTTACTAGCTCAATCTATCGGCTAGTTCCACATTTTCGGCATGTCTGCTGTCTCGGATAGTATGGTGAAGTGAGTTGAACAGGGTGGTACGCTGAGAATAGGGGATTCCGCACAATGCTCAGGCTCGTCGCAAAGAAACAACAATTTGAACACTTGTAAGGAGCCTCTAACTAAATTGATATGAGGGGCAGTGGCGTAGCGAGATGTTCTCACGCCCTGGGCACAATACCTTTTTAGCGCCCCCCCATTCGAAAACCATATAATATTTTTGTAAAATATACCATTTGGCGCCCCTTTGTGAGTAGCGCCCGGGCATGATGTACCCCTTTCCCCCCTCACTACGCCACTGATGAGGGGGCCCGGTTATCAAAATGATTAGGGAGCCACAATTTAAAAGCAGTGTCCTTGATAGTTTTCTTTGGCAGAGGTACGCCCCATGTTTTATAGTAATGGACCCTCAAACCCACTGCCGAAGACTCGCCCCCCGCCCCACCCCCTCCCATAACATAACAACAGCTCTTGAATAAAAGTTTAATCGGCTCGCCCGCTTTGCCCTAGATACGTCCATGCTGGTCATCGCCATAAGCGTCCCGACTTAGTGGTCACTCATACTCACCGAAGCCAGTAATAGAGGCCATTGGTCAGAAAAATTCAGTAATTCAATACGAATTGAATGAATAACCAACCACAGCCGGGCTATTGTCAGCTGTTTAAAGTTGTTCATGAATGACAGATGAATACTTTGAACTTGTGTGAACTCCACTGTGAAACTATAAAATCGCTTTGAAGTTGCACAGCGTGATTTGAGATATTACAGTAAAATGAAACTGACTTTGACTTGAAAGAACTTACGGATATGACAGTCATGATAACTTTTTATGTAGATCATTGTTTGTGATACTGTAACTATTGATTTAGGATTAAAAAAAATTGTAGCCTATATATTGTGTTTTGTTGGTGTGTATATTATAATATATTAAAATATATACAATCATATATATTGTGACTCTCTTTATATATATATATATATGTATATATATATATATATATATATATATATATATATATATAAAGAGAGAGAGAGAGAGGGAGGGAGAGATATGTGGTGTGTGTGTGTGTATTTGTATATAATTTAAAATGTTCCTATAAATAGAAAGAATGAGAATAAGGTTGGCTTTAACTCTTTTAAATTGAGAGATAGTTAATACAGTCGATTCCGCTTAATTGGGACGCATCGGGACCGAGGCTTTTTGTCCCAATTAAGCGGCTGTCCCAATTAAACGTACACATTTACTATTGGCTTCTTGGTTTGGTTTCTTTGAGATTTGTCCCAAATAAGCGGCTGTCCCAATTAAGCGGAATCCACTGTAGTTAAAGAGGTAGATTAGGACTAGCTCTCAAAGAGTACGGCGCCTATCCACCAATAATAATAATAATAATAATTACTTAATCGAGAATAGATAAAATTAATTAATTTAAGATTTCTATTTTAAATATTCTTTTCCTTTTATTACAGGTGAGTCGAGAAAACTGATCAGGTTTCTTTTTAGTGGACCGAGAATAGCAAAAGTTTGAGAATCACTGGAGTAGAAAAATAGATTAAAAAATACATAAATGTTAATACATAAATGTTTGTTTTAATCCAATAAAAAAAAAAAGAAATACATTTTTTGTTTCGTTTTATAGTCAATCAACTTTTTAACCTAGAAATTAAACTCACATCATAATGCAAGTGTAAAAAGTGGTTGAAATAAATTAAAAACTAAAAGCATGTACGATGGCGACATCACCAAATAATTGACTGTCGTTTAAAAAGGATAATGTAAAAATATAAGTAAATTTAGAACTGTTTATAATGTGAATAAACACATGTTATGTCGAAGTCGGTAGAGAAAGATGATTGATGTTTGAGTCATGTAAACTCGATATATCTTGACTGGGAAGGAGGGAGGGGGTAACATTAATATGGTGTGTAAGTGGAATGTCGATGTTGGGGGTGTAACATGATCAAATTTTATAGTTTAATGTTAAATATCAGCAGTATACAGTTTCAGGTGCATCACAATATCAGGGGTGTCCAACATTTCAGACTCTGAGGGCCGCATCGGATCGTTTGAATATATGAGCCTTGGTGGATGCTTTGGAGAGGTGAGCTGACCATTGATGCCTAAGTTTAAAAAAAAAAAATTAATCCGATTGGATACTATTTCTGGACAATGAGATTGAATGTACAACTCCCGGTGCACACACTGCATGGAATCTGAGAAAGCTGTGAGTCTCGTGCTTCTCCAATGCCCACGACTGGTGGACCACTGGTTGGAAGATTTTTGGAGATTAGCTGTCCTTGGCCTTTGCAGATGAAGAGGGGCTCGGCGAATTTTATCTCATGCACCATAAGAGACTGGAGAAACAGTATTTGAAGAGAAAGAAATGTAAAGGGTTGAACATTTTATAATTACAATAATTATAGCTATTAAAGCCAAAAGAACAATTAAAGTAGTAAAATAATAAAAGAAAGCTAAAAAAATAGGGACATGTTTTCAAAGTTCCGATGTGGAATTCCCCATTTAAAAAAATCTTGACCTCTCTCTCCCTTCCTCACTGCTTTTCATGTGCCAAGAGTTAATGTTCAAAATTAATAGAATGTTACATACAGGCCCAACGACAGAAATTTCGGGCCCCTGGGCAGGGCTGTCACGGACCCCCCGTGCTGATAATAATATTTTCAAAAGTTGATTGGCCAGCTCGGTCCGGGCTCCTAAAACTCGCCGGACCCCTGTGCATTCGCCCCCCTGCCCCCCCCCCCTCTCGGTGGTTCCGACTACATACATCTTCTTTTATACTTAACATTAGTCTTTTTTTAATCATTTTTATTAGCTTCTTATTGTATTTTTGAATTGTTAAAACTGTTTTTATCTCTTGTACATAGTTGTTTTGTTTTGTTAGGAGTATATGAGTGACTTACGAATGAATTGGTGTTAAATTGATTCATTAGTAAATTGTTGATTGGGTTATCCTTGGATTCGATTTCCGTCGCTAGTTTTCTGACTTAAAAGACGTTAAATAAGGTATGGATATCTAATAAACATGTATTTACAGTATCATATCACGAAATTATTGTATTAGGAGTATATTGAAAGATAAGTTTGAAAAAAAAATTTAAACCAACTGCGGGTAAGAATCTGTGTTTGACACAAGTAAAACTGAAGTGAAAGGGGGGGGGGGAGTTCATTAATGTCAACAGGCAGTAGGGTATAAAATGATCCAAAACACACACACACACACACACATCTGTTACTTAGCTTAAAGGGGGAAAAATACATCATTTTTTGCCTGTGTGTGAATTAGTGTTAGAAAGGTTTTTTGCTTTAATTATTTTTCATGCACGTTTTAAATTAATTGACGGGAGAAACTACCTTATTGTATACAAAGCTAACATACTAATTAATTTTACATAACATCTGTTACGAGATGAACATGAGGAAACAATAAAGTGATTTTTTTTGGGTTTGTTGATTAGTAAACAACTATAGCGACAATGATCGGCCTAATTCAAGTAGCTGTCTTGTTTATCATAATGAACTTTTTGCAGCTTCAACGTAATGAAGGTAATATTTTATTTTATCCATGTATTGTTTTTTTATTAAAATATTTTTTTTTTAAATTGTGTTTTCTATTGAAATAAAGATGTTGTAATTTTACTGAACAGTATTAAGTCTTTACCCGAGAGGTTCTCGATTTCCTTAACAAAAGCACCCCTTAATAGAAGTATTACTAATAAGATGATTATAGTAATATAATTAAAAAGGTGTACAAAAAATTTTAGTAAATGATGATGCCAATAACGGCTATAGATCAATAAAGGAAAAAGCAAGCCTGATATAGTTTACTGAAATGCACCAGGGTCCGTGAAGTACATTAACCAAACGCTAATTGATTATTTACTTTATTATTTTGAGTCATTGTTCAAGGGGCCCAGGCAGACAATTCGCCTAAGGGCGCAAACGTTGTTACTAGGGCCCTGAATGTCAGATAATCAGCGATTATAAACATTCATATCATATCCTCCCAATTCATTGTCTGCTATTACCAATATTATCCCATGTAACAACCTTCAATTCATTACGACATTACAGTTCAAAGTTTGATGATACCAATATTATCCCATGTAACAACCTTCAATTCATTACGACATTACAGTTCAAAGTTTGATGATACCAATATTATCCCATGTAACAACCTTCAATTCATTACATCATTACAGTTCAAAGTTTGATGATACCAATATTATCCCATGTAACAACCTTCAATTCATTACATCATTACAGTTCAAAGTTTGATGATACCAATATTATCCCATGTAACAACCTTCAATTCATTACATCATTACAGTTCAAAGTTTGATGATACCAATATTATCCCATGTAACAACCTTCAATTCATTACATCATTACAGTTCAAAGTTTGATGATACCAATATTATCCCATGTAACAACCTTCAATTCATTACATCATTACAGTTCAAAGTTTGATGATACCACAGGTAGGGTCTCAGAAACCAGAGTTTTATGTACTGGGATCCACTCACGCCGCTATGTCTGCCGGTAGATTCAGCGGTCAAGGTTTAAGACTAGTTCGACGATGGTATAAGGTAGGCATACTGTCTGGAAAGATCTGCTAGAACTATTACAAAATAAATTATAACATAATAGTTTAGATTTAAAAATAATAAAAGAGTTATTTTTTTCGAGTTAAGTTTATCTTATAAAATGAGAAGAAGAAAAATGGACAAATGAGTGTTATACGAAGATTTTGATTGGCTGTTTGATTAATTATTTTTTTTTGAATAATCGTATGAATAGACCTCACACTTAGCACTGTATGGTCCTCCATGCTTAAATTAGTTGTTGCCTTTTTTTTTCGCCATGTTAAGTCAGACAGTTCCATTTGGAAAGTAATAAAACACCCTCTCACCAAACTTTGATGCATATAAAGAAGCGTAAGGGATAGTGGTCAGGCAAATGAGCCCCCCCCTCCCCCCGATATCATTATTACATTATCTAAACGAGAGAGAAAGAGTGTTTGGGCGTGTGTCTGTTGGGGGGGGATAGAGAGAGAGAGAGAGAGAGAGAGAGAGAGAGAGAGAATGTTTTTACAAATCAAACGCTGCTACGATCTAGAATGTTTCTTTTGATGTCACTCTTTGTTATTAATAGCGATTATAAATACATTAAATCTATCGAAATATTTTCTTTTTAAAGAATACACTCTTCACTATTGGAAATAGTCGATCTTTGTTACTATGTATCATGATTTTTTTTTTTTTAACATTTGGTGCATTATGTCTAATTTTATTGTAGAAAGAATTTTTGTTTACCTACTGTGTTCCTCCTCCCCTCCCCCACCCCCCGCCGCCAACAAATAATGTCGCCTGTCGAAATTCATTAAGGTTTGGCCCTTGGCTATGTATGTCTATGTAAATGAGAAATTATGTTTTCTTTTTTCAGTGGTGCTGGAACGCAACAAGTCACACGTACAGAACCATTGATGGCACATGCAACAACGTCAGGAACTTAGGGGCCGCCTTCACATCGGTACCCAGGCTCTTGCCTCCGGAATACGCCGATGGTTCGTATAAACACTAAGGACTAATAAAAGCCATGCTTTGTTATAAAAGAATAAATTTTTTTCAAATGCCTTAAAGTTTATTGAAGATACATATATTTTATAATTCGAATAAAAAATTTGACAATAATTTGCCTGTAAATTTTCTTTTCTTTGGAATATCAAGAGATTTTTAATGTGGTTTTTTTCTGAGAACCTTTTTCTCCAGCAGTTGTACATCTTCAATTCACTAACTAGCTTTAGTTATGCCGTGTTTAGGAAGTTGAAGGAAAACATTAGGTGTAATTTTTTTCAATGCTCTTATACATATTTTTTGTTTAATTCCTGGTATTTTTTTTTCTTTATTTCATTTGAAAAATTTGAATTAGCCATTGAAATATTTGAAATATCCTCTTACAATTAAGAGCATTCACTTCGAAAATCAATTTACAAAAAATTAATTCTTTTTATATGATTTTAACCATAAAACGACTTCAGGGTCGAATGACTTTGAACTATGAACTATAATCCTTGAGTCATTAAGTTGATGCATCACTTTCAGACTCTGCTAAATTACTTGGTATCGTACGACCAAAAATACTCATTTTTAATCGACATTTGTGTATGTTGAACTGATCTAAAATATCTAAGGTAATGAGAAATTATAGTTTAAGGCAAAAAGTGCCCGCCCGATTCTGATACTCCAAAAAAAAAAAGTTACGATTTCCGATGAATGACATGCAGTTTAAAATGTACATCCAGAAGAAAATAGTTTATATTGTTAGTTTATGGGTAACTACATATAAATGATATTGTTCTCACTATTCAGTTTGTCTTTTATTGTGACCTTACAATCAGAGCCGTAGCTAGCTAATATGGCGCCCTGTGCGAATTAATTTTTTTCAGCGCCTCCCTCCTCCCAATCTGAAAAGTGCAAAAAAATTAACTGCGCTCTTTCGGCGCCAATTTTTAGTTCGGCACCCTGTGCGGCCACAGAATCTTCAGTGCCCTCCCTATTTGTCACTGCCCACAACATTCTTCAGTGCCCTTCCTATTTGCCACTGCCCACATCATTTTTCAGTGCCCTTCCTAATTGTCACTGCCCATAACATTCTTCAGTGCCCTTCCTATTTGTCACTGCCCATAACATTCTTCAGTGCCCTTCCTATTTGCCACTGCCCACATCATTTTTCAGTGCCCTCCCTATTTGCTACTGCCCACAACGATCTTCAGTGCCCTTCCTATTTGTCGCTGCCCACATCATTCTTCTATTTGATCAACATTTTAAGGCGTGGACTCTCCAAGACAGTACGGTAGAGATGGCTACCCACTGCCCAGTGCAAGAAATGTCAGCCGGCTACTGCATCCATGTGATATTGAGTATACTCAAAATACATTGATGGTCATGCAATGGGGCCAGTGGGTCATTCACGATCTATCAGCTATTCCAATATCAACAGGTAAAAAAAGCTTGGGGGCGTTTGGATCTGACCTTTTATTGGCCATCTTTGCGCTATTTATATTTAGAACCACGTGTCATCATGTTTTGAAGAAGTGATTCTGTGTGTCTTAATTACTAAGAAAATATTTTTTTTTTACAATTTTAATGCAGAAACTTTTAAGGCTGAAGTTATAGTTAACAAATAACATCAGAACAATTACGCGTTCATAATTAAGTAAATAATTTTTCGCCCCATCCAACTTCTACCTCTCTATATCTCCTAAAAGACATTTGCTGTTTTACTGTTTTAAAAATATCATAAGTATTAACAGGGCCTCGTAAATGATGCCGAATTCTGTGACATATACAGCATACTATACAGTAATTTAAAATTAAATAAACTCATCAGTAAACTGTTAATCCCATGTGTATTGAACACTTTTGGGGCTATAAATGTAATGGCAAATATCATAATTTGGCATTATATTCACTATAATTCTCTCTTAATCAGATAAATTACCAATATTAATAAACGTTGTTGACAAATGTTAGAAATTAAATATATATTGTTCAATCACAGGCCCTAATGGATCTATTCATTGCTGCGGAGATAAAGGGGAAGCGCCGCCATTTATAAATCAGAAGTAAGTCTCGATATATCGATTCTAAATTACAAATACCATGACATGAGACAAACACAATTAACTAGCTGTACCCTGCAAAACCTTTACATAGAGTTATATCCCCTTATGCTTGATTAGTAGGCTAGGTTATTTTTTTGGTTTCGGGAAGATCCGATATTTTCATGATTGTATTTTAAACTGAAATACTGTTGTATTGATTCTTTACTTTCGATTTAACGCAGAACCCAAATCGCTTTTATATATAATAAATTGTTTATGAAAATCAGGACAGATCAGGCCATTTATCTATTCTACATTACAATTACTATGTCATGAAACAAATATATTCACTTGTACATAAACAATCAGGAACAGGCCTAAAAGATTATTGGAGTGGACCCATTACTCCAAATAGAGCTGAAGATGTGGCATCGCTGGTGTCATCTACTCTCGGCTAATCCAGGTGTCCATTAAACCCCACTGCAACCTGGGGCAAAGCTGAAATTTCCATATCGGCACAATTTTGGTTAATAGAGAACTTTTTCACGTACCCACAATAAGACTTTTTAAAACACAAATACACAAAAACAGTAATTGTTTACTATTTATCTAAATATTTCGATACAGCGGTGGGCATAATGCAATTAATTTGATATCTAACATTTCTTATCATACTTTATTTTTCCAGGAATTGTTTTCCTATCGAGATTCCAGAAGACGACGATGACTTCAAATTTCGTTGCATGGAGTTTGTCAGGTCTTTGCCTTTGACTAATGAGTTTGGTGTCACAGAAAGTGAGACAATATTAATTTTACTAGCTGTAACCTGCAAAACCTTTGCATAGAGTTATATACCCTTAGTCCCCTTAGGTTTGATCGGTAGGCTAGGTTATTTTTGGTTTAGGGCAGATCCGATTTTTTCATGATTGTATTTTAAACTGGAATACTGTTGTATTATTCTTTACTTTCGATTTACTAACGCAGTGCCCAAATCGCTTATATATATATATATATATATATATATATATATATATATATATATATATATATATATATATATATATTATACATGTTGTTTTTATTATGTAAAAAAAAGTAGCTTGTTACGGTAAAATAACTTTCTTTGAGGAAAAGTCTGAAAAAAACATGTCTTGTGAAACGTCAATACGTACCAAAAAACATAGGCCATCAATGAAGTTGTAAATTAACAATGGCATAAAAATGTCTTCATCCTGCGTCAAAATCGTCAAGTGTTCTTAAGGGCAGAGCAGGATTACCTACAATTATCCGCCTGTGGACAAATCTGAGAATGCGGCCTTCTAATACAATCATAAAATAAAGCAAGATATATAGTTAATATAGGGCGCCTTTTCTCGTGGGGCCTCGGGGAGGTGTACGTAGATGCCCCTGCTCATAGGTCAACGGTCTCTTTAAAGGATTCATTTGTCATTTCATGATTCACTACACATTTTCTTTGTCCATAACGCATAATTTAAATTACACAGAATACACAATTCTCGTGTTTGACCGAGTCTTCTGATTACTTCCATATTGGTTATTAGTGAACTCAGTGAGACTAGTTATGTTATTGCTGCCCGCAAATTACAGTCCCTTTTGTCAAATATAAGAGCCCACTGTAGGTTCGCGGTGCAAAATGTTTACCCACCCCTGATCTAGCCTATTTACCGCCCTTTTTTATTACCTACATGATGACACTTTTCATACCACATTTCTCTGTACAAAACTGGACTTGTGTCCCCTTACCTAAAGCTGCTGACAATTACCGGTATTTATATATATCATTGATATTTTGCTGAGAATAAAATGTGAAATATTTCATGTATCATATCTTGCAAGAACCAAGAACACAGATCAACATAGTCACGTCATTCATCGATGCTTCTCAAATTTACGGATCTTTGCAGACTCAAGAAAGAAACCTCAGAGCTGCAGGCAAGTAGACATCTTATTTTATAAATAGTCTAAAAGGAAATTTAAATTACTTTCACTTCTATTTGTCAACTATTTGTTTGCAATTATCTCTAAACTTAATATGGTTTACCGTTATGAAACTTTTCAGTTATGGTCTACGGCTAAGAAACTTTCCAGTTATTAATACAATGAATAAATATATCGAGATAACATGAACAATTTAAACTTATTATTTATGTTTATAATTATAATTCTTACTTCTTTGGGGGAGATATATTGTTTATATTGTTTATGGTGAAGCCATTCTGTGGTTTTTTTTGTATATCTGTGAATATTTCTTTCAGAGTCTAATGGTACAGCTACCAACCCTCTTTGTATATCTGTGAATATTTCTTGCAGAGTCTAATGGTACAGCTACCAACCCTCTGTGTATATCTGTGAATATTTCTTTCAGAGTCTAATGGTACAACTATCAACCCTCTGTGTATGTTGAAGACAGTCGGGCACTCAGCACTGCCACCTTCGGATGTTCAAAATTGTGTCAAACGACCAAACTCTTCAGATTATTGCCAGCTAGCAGGTAATCACTGGCTATCAAAATTAAAAAAAGAGACACATATATCAATAGCCAGTTTCGACATATTTTCGAACATTATTTTTAGTTTTCATCTAATAGGAAATGGAACTTATCGGAACTTCATAGGTATTATATTCTACATCGGATATTTCTTATAAGCGATTTCCGATTTCTCGTACTATTCATGTCAACTGTTTAACATTGTCTAAGCTTTCCACAAAATCAGCTATTTATCAAAATCGGGAGTAGAATCAATTTTGGCATCGGGAATAGAATCCATTTTGGCATCGCTCCCATCACTGATCTTACTGGCTATGTACATTGTACATATACACATGTTAGGTCTATCATGTAAATCTTGAACTCGAGTACAATCCTTTTTAAATTTACTCAGCTACATGCCTAAGCTTAACTCGCGCCGGGGCATAATACCTTTTTAGCGCCCCCCCCGCCCATTCAAAAACCATATGTAAAATATACCCTTTGGCACCCCTTTGTGAGTAGCACCCAGGGCATGATGACCCCTATCACTTCGAAACTGTGACCAAGACCAAAATAATGAATAGATTCTATTGAGTATTCAAACAATTTAAAAACGCAGTAAATGCTAAGAATTCGGACATTTTAAATTGTATATGATGACTGCAAAGTGACCAAAAAGCTACACAACATTTGAAGATAAAAAAAAATATGCTCCCACTCTTGATTTTCAGGTGATACAAGAGTGAATGAACAGCCTGGATTAGGGGTCATCCATACTCTGTTTTTACGTGAACACAACAGAATAGCCAAGGAGCTCAGCATCATACGTCCTAACTACACCGAAGAACATATATTTCAGCTTACAAGAAAAATTATAGCAGGTACTGAAATTTATTATTATGAATAACACAGGGGAAGGATGCGTTAATCTAAGCTACAAATGCGCGCAATGCATCAGAGCAGCAGTCATATCAAGACATAATTTTGACTTAAATAAAAATAATATGTCATATTAAGGTGGAGGCAAAATACTTCTTACGTCCAGGCGATGAAGAGACTAGGCGCGGCACAACATATGGTTATCATTAAATAATACTAACATAATATATTGCGCACCGCTAGGCACCGTATCAAAGGTGATAATATCTTATGTTAGCTTCGAAGCTTATTATGACAGTTAACAAATCACAAGCGTCTTCGTATGGGAAGTGGGAAGGCAGACTGGGCAATTACCTAGTGTATACCACTGCTAGGTACCTTCAGCCTGGGTCTAATGGGCATGCTGACTAGGCTGTTATTTGGTGACTACCACTGCTAGGTGCCTTCTAGGATAGCTCTTTTTGCATCTATGTTCATCTATTAACATACATCACCATTCAGAAAACAAAATAAAAAAAATCATAAATCAATATTAACAAACAAAATATAACAAATTAAAAAAAAAACAACTAATTTATCAAAATCCAGCCTTTCAGCAAATCATTAACTACAACGAGTATTTACCTGTAATCTTGGGAAGGGATGCTCACGTCAAAAAACTGGTTTCAAAAAAAGGTAGAACCGCCTACAACCCTGACATCGACCCAGGGGTTCTCAATGAGTTCTCTACTGCTGCTTTCAGGTTTCTTTCTTTTTTTTTTCTTCATTGCAATTCCATTTTTTTAATGAAAATATAATGTCTAAAGAATATAAGGTTTCAAAAAAAAAACAACCAAGAGTAAGTCAATTAACGAACAACATGTATTGAAAATGTGGTTGGACGGAAAATAATGAAATGATTGCAAAATTTTAATGCTTAAAAGATTTCTCAAACATATGAATATACGTTTATGTAAAACATTTAAAAGTGAATCAACGTCAATTATTTCACATTAACAAATTTTGGTATAAATGTCAAATATTCTCATCATTTTGTTTCTTAATATTTCATATTCTTAAAAATTGAATCTGTTTGTCAAAATTTGTGTCACGAATGTGTGCTTTGAAATTGGAACAAATACGAAGATTTGGACACTCAACAATTCCAGAGGCATTGTCTTTTAAAAATCGTTTGACGAAATTGCGATACCTTTTACACAGGTAATTTTTTTTTCGATTGTTTTATTTCGAAACTAAAATTGCTTTAGATTTAACACGAACTATTTTTCGCTTGAGTTTACACATCAGAAAAGTCCGTATAGCTGAGATAAAAACACTCCCAACTTAAACTCTATCAGTGAAATTGTGTTTTGTACATTCCTATGTCATTATGTACAGCTATATGTCATTATGTAAAGCTATTTGCTCTCCTGGGATTACAACGAACATTGTCTACATTTAGTTAACATTTTTTACACAATTTGTTAAGATTAGATCAGAACTAAATCGTTAGTTTACTTTATAAATTTAACCACATTATGATTGATAAATATATTTTTTCATTACAAATACATGAATAACACAATATTCTGAAATAGATATAATTCTATCATTTCCTAACTCAGACCAGCGGAATGTTTAGACCACTATGACCAAGTAATGGCCGGACTTGTCGGAGTTGTGGACAAACCCTATCTCCAAGGACTAAAGAAAGTTGATCGAAATTTCGGTAAAAGAATAATAATGAAACAGCACGAAAGTTAATTTAATAAAGGCATAAAATAGTTTAATTCACAAAAGACAATGAATTAGTTAATTTAATCTGTACATTATCGAAAAAAAAGTCTAACAGTTCAACATGATAATTTGTTTGACAATATAATGTAATAATAAATCTTAATATTCTTGATATTTATTTTTTAAAAGTATTCTGGTTAGTTTATATTTGAATTATTTACAAGTTATTTTACTTTAGTAGTTATATAAAATATTCTCTGGGATAAAAAGAATTGCATTTATATATATATATATATATATATATATATATATATATTTATAAAGATTTCTCTGACAAGAATGTTTCATTTGTTTTTCTTTATATACAGTGGCGCAAATAGGGGGGGGGGCATTTGCCCCCTCCGAAATAAAAAAAAATTAAAAGATTAGACCAAAATTTGTTTAAAATAAAATACAAATATATAAATAATGTGATTTTTTAATACAAGTGATTTTTTTGCCCCCCCCCCCTAAAAGTTTGCTCTAGTTGCGCCTCTGTTTATTATATATATATATATATATATATATATATATATATATATATATATATATATATTATAATTAGAGAATCATAGGTCTATGGTTTCTCTATAACACTACTATTAGTTAACATTATACCCTCAGTCCACGAAGTGACAAAGTTTCTATTTGAAGCCAAGAACCCCAACAGGACAGGACTCGATCTCATCTCCTTGAACATACAGAGGGGCAGAGATCATGGGTTAGCTCCCTATGTCAAATACAGGGCCTACTGCGGCCTGCCACCTGTCAAAGACTTTAACGACTCAGAGGCCCTGGGGCCCCATGTTCAAGATCTTCGCAAGGTCTACAGGTAAGTGAATTATCAAAGCCTCTCGTTTATTTATGTCCACGTATTATACATTTCTGTCAACATTAAATACTGAGCTTTTCAAACATACGTAACTATCTTTTTCGTGTTAATAAATGATTTCTGGTAGTATCCAGCTATTTCGTAAGACTGGGGGGGGGGGGAGCTTCATTAATTACGAAACGCTTCTTTTAAAATTTATCTTACATCCCCCATCCCGCGTAATGTTTTTTTTTTTTTAACCATACCGTAGTAACACTGTGTGCCACACTTTGGTGCTCCCTCCAGTCATTTTGGGTCGTCTTAAAGCTTGGAGCCACCTTGACACTTACCGGGGCCCCACGAGTTAAGGATCTCCATTCTAAGCGATTTATTATTTACAATGTTTACCGAAGGGGCTGCAAGAGGATTGGGTATTATTGATGTGTTATGGATTGATATTGTTTTGTTTTGAAAGCTGACTTCAATGCATATACATACGTGCATTCAATGAATAAATTGTTTTATATTAAACTTATATAAAGAAATCCCCCATAATGAACAATCGAGACCATCATTGGCTTAAGTCTTGTACGTTGCACTAAGTACACTATTCACCCAATCTTTTTAATAATTATTTTTTAATTCGCTTTCAATATTTCTTTTCTCTTTCTCTCTCTCTCTCTCTCTCTCTCTCTCTCTCTCTCTCTCTCTCTCTCTCTCTCTCTCTCTCTCTCTCTCTCTTTCTCCTATATCATTAGATCTCTGTCTATCCGTTCCGTAATTCTTATTTCTCTCTTAACGATATGAGCACATTCTCTTCATTTAGAATTCAAACACTCTATTTGTATGACAAGTCTGCCAATAACACGTACACTGTACTGACGTGTCGTACTTCTTCTACTCTTCATTTATAAACAATAGTCATTTTCAAACCTATGTTTAAACTTCTCTGAGATTTTACTCCGAAACAATGTGCCTAAACCAAAAAACCAAAAAAAAAAAAAGAAAAAAAATATGTTTATGTATTATTATTTTACCTTAACATTATGATACAAAAAAAACATGAACTAATAAAATATTTCCGAATGTTCTGTCCTAGATCAATCGATGATATCGATCTATTCACGGGTCTACTGTATGAGCCTGCTTTAGGTAAATTCTCCGTTGGGCCTACACTCAGGTGTCTCCTAGGAATACAGTTCTATAGAACAAAGTATGGCGACCGTTACTTCTTTGATACAGAGGATGAGGTCATTGGCTTCAACGATGGTCCGTAATATTTCGTCTTATTAATTCACTTATAATTAAATTTAGATTTCTTCTCAATTGAATACAGCAGGGCTCTATTTACTAGGGAGCGACCGATATGCCTTTTAACCGATAGTCCGATACTGGTTTTTTTCTTAAATCGTGCTCTGGAATACAATACAATATTGATTTTGGTCAGGAATCTTAAAATAACAGATGAAATATGCCCGTAGATCTACGACATTACTTTATACAGTATACTAATAATTTACTGCATTTTATTTATAGACGAAAATTTATAATTTTAAACTAAAGCTATAACTATATAGAAGTAATGAACATGAGTGAATCTTTATAAACGTTTTATATGAAGTCCATAAAAATATTTGAAGTGAGACCAGTGACGGAAGAGGCAGATATTTAAAACACAGACCAAAATGTATCATCGGTACACTGATAAGCTCTAGGTTAAAGGGAAGTAATTAGAAATAATTAATGTATGATTGTGGTGTCGTTACCGATTTTTTTTTTAAATATTATTATTATCATTGTTACAGACCAACTGACTGCATTGAGAAATGTAACTTTATCACAGATAATTTGCCTCAACTCGGGACTGAAGGAAATTCAACGTGATTCATTTAGATTACCATCGCAGTGAGTCAAATTATATGTACCTTATTTTTTGTGTAAGACTTTTATGTACATAAGATTTTCCTGCTCCAATTAACTGCATCAGAGTACGGTATTCCCTTAAATTCATCAGTTTAATAGATTCATCTCTATTAAAGACTTCTATGTGTGACTTACTTATGTTAAGTTCTCACCTCATTAAAAGAATCACCTGCATTAAAAGCTCACCTGATTATACGACTTACCTGTGTGAAAGAATTGTCTAGTCTTTAATTTTGTCATCAAATAAGTAAAAAAAAAAATCTAGTTTTTTTTTATTGGTTGACTTAAATAAATATATATATATATATATATATATATATATATATATATATATATATATATATACATTTATTTTTTGTTTAAGGTATTAAAAGATAAAGTAAACATAAGTAAAACTCAAATGTATTTATAGTTATCCCCTCATCACTGGGTGAGCTCCGTGCATTAGCTTAGCATCTGTGTCTTTTGACAAATCTATAAATTCATGTATTATATCACTGCTGGGTAATATTGATTTCAGAGTCAAGCCATTGGTTGATTCATCCATATAATGTGGCTGCGACACTTATGAATGCATGCATTCTACGGTCTCACCCTATGCCCACACTCAGATCTACGGTTTAAGTGAAGATATTTCATCAGTTAGGGCACCTCTCATAGCCCCCGACCATCTTTATATTTCACAAGAAACTATTTTGCATGATACACATGGATATAGAATGTGTACAATCTTTGTTTTCCATCTAAGATATAGCAAAAATAAAATCATGTTGAATTAACAGGTTTGTTCTAGTAATTTTATAATAGCCTTAACATAGATGATGAACAAATTATGAATATTATTTTTTTTATTGTTACAGGCGAAATCCTTTGTTTAGCTGTGAGCAGCTTCGTTCAGAAAGCTTGGATTTAGCATTATTTGTGTAATTAGCTTTTGGAAAATTCTGTGCAATTTGTATGAAATTCCATTCCACAATATTTTTAGGTCTATTTTGTTTACAATGTTTTATTTATTGCTGTACAAAAGTGCTCATAGAAATAATGTAAACCAATCAAATATGTATTTATTTTTCTCTTTAGTTTAGCTGTGATAATTAAATAAATGTAGAGAAATCAACCAAATAATATAATACTTAAGTGAGTATTCCACTGATTTACATGTTTAGTGCCAAAAGTTAAGTTGTGTTTTCTTTTGTGATGGAAAAAAAAATTTAACAACAAATATTATATAAAAGTTATTAAATTATTATAAAAGTTCGCTGAGCTGTCATTTCTAAGCTGTATGTAACCAACGTTTAGCAAGTTGTTTTTTTTTCTCTAGAACAGTGTTTCTCACAGAGTTTGGCAGGGGGTTCGCGATGCACTGGGCTGAGAACCTTGGGTAAACTTGAACGACTAAAGCGAAAACCATGACCGTAAAAGTAATACACGCAAGTAGTTTTTTTTTCCCTAGGAGTACTCAGTATTACGAAAAAAAAGAAGGGGGTACATAGATGTAGAAAGTTTGGGAACCACTGCTCTAGAAAAGCGATATTCATCCGATAACTAGAGTTTAAAAAATGTGGTGGGAGGGTTTAGAAAATTGGAAGATTACATTTCAAAATATTGGGTTTAATAAATTATACTTATAATTACTTGCAGATATTCAAAGGAGATAACATTTATAATTCACACATGATCGTCTAACAATAAAATAGAATCTTATACATTCTTGCTTTAAAGAAAATTATGAAATGCATGCTACAAGTAAAATGTATAATACTAAATATCAGATGTATTTTTATTGTTCGTTATGAAATAACAGATATAACTATAACGTATGTCAGTTAATTTGAAATGTAATTACTGACTAAATATTGTTGCTTTTTTTTGGTAAAGGGCAGCAACACAATAAACAATAAAATGTTTTATGCATAACCTTTTTAACAGTTACCTATCCCTGTTCAGTTCATTTGTTAGTTCATTAATACTGATGGAATGTTAAAGCAATCAACTAGAATTAAAATTTGGTGAATTTAATTCATTGTTCACATTTGAATTATTTTTTTTTAACAAAACTAAAAAAAAAAAAAAACCTTAAGCGAAGCTTTGAATTTCGAGTAATTTTTGCAGGACAAGACTGTTTTTATTACATTTTACCTTGACCTTAACACAATGTTTTGACTTTTTTTGTGGTAAGTAATCTCAGCTTAATCTGTTCGAGGAACATGGATAGTAGCTGATCATCGATGGATCTCCTTCAAGAGTTAGAGCAATAATTTACCCAAGGTAGTGACGGTTGTCACCAAGCCGTTATGTCAAAACTAAATACCTTCTTAACATGTTTACACGGATAGACTCAAAATTATATCGAGTCTTTCAACGGTCTAATTTAGAAAATCTGTTTTTAGCATTTAGTGTCATGATCAGCATAATGGTCATGATCCTAAAGCTGTAAACGTTGTTGTCATTGTTTCGATTGTACTCAATGAGGAGAATAAAAAATCTCTAATAACATCACTTTTAACTATAAATCTGAAGTGTGGACTGTGTATGATATATTTCTTCCACAAGGACCAGAGACGTTCTTATGAATAGGCGAATTAGGTAACCGTATAGAACCCCAATGTCTAAATGGGCCCGTGCACTATTCATTTATGTTAAATCTGGTGTTAAGTGTGAAGTTAAATATTCGTGAAAGTATATGCCTGTCGCCCACAAAGAGCTCTGCAAAGTAGCCCCTGAACAATGCATCAGCTACATCCCCTCCTCCCATCCCCACTTACTCTCCAGGACAAACTATGTAACACACATCCAGTGGAGATGCAGCAAATACACTACTGGTCTTAGACGTACAGGATACCAAGTTACACATCTCTAGTATCTAGTTCATATTAACATTCGCACGACACAATTGTATCTTTCTCTTCTCTAGGTTTTAGTTCATATTATGATTCGTCCAGTCGGTGTTAACATTAGCAACACACAAACACATTTCTTATCAACTAAAAAATAAAAGCTGGGAAAAATAACATTTGTTTCCTATCTCTGAGCGAGGCTCTAAAACTTTAAATGATTGACACTGAGTACTGATGATATTTTTAGAGCATTTTCGAAAAAAAATGCTCTATTGTCCCCGCTTTGTCTGTCTGTCTGTCATCACCGTAGATCTCAACAACCATAAGTCCTAGACCCATGATGTATATATCATTTTGTAGGTCTTGGCCTGCCAAGATCTGACCTCTCAGGGCCGTAAAAGGGGCCTTATAAAGTACCGTTTTTTACTATATAAGCTATATTAATAATGGACCGCCCTATATCTCAGCAACCATAAGTCCTAGACCCATGATGTATATATCATTTTGTAGGTCTTGGCCTGCCAAGAAATGACTTTTTTCCATTTCGCGATTTGACCTCTCAGGGCCAAAATATAAGAGTTTGTTATGTACCGTTTTGCTTATATTTTAAATATAAATAATAAAAGCTAATCAAAGGGGCGTAATCATTATTTATTTTTGTAACAGTTATTCAACATGACTTACTTCCCGTACTTTATATAAAATAACAATTGACGAGTTTTCGGACGATTAAATGACTACAATTTAGAATGTTTCAATTATGAGTCCTATTTCAGTGACCACAAACCACTTGTAGTTAGATTTAAGAGAAAATAATTTTGTTTTCAAATATAAAGAAACGTCCTTTTAATATCTTTTTTCAGATATATGCATTACACAATTGAATTTATAAACATTTCCAAAATTTACAAATATTTACTGGAAGATAACAAACGTACTGATACATAACATGAAAATGCGCTAACACGTCCTGTGTCCAGAATGGAACAGGCTTAATTGCTTGTTTTTAATTAATTCATCATTTAAACAAACATTCCAGTAGATGACTAGCTAGATAGATTAACCAGAGTTGCCACTAACGATCTCAGCCAACTGGGTCCACGATGATCACACACACTCCGATTGCTAAGTCATTTATAACATTTTAAGGCATATTACGGGCAGAGGCGTAGCGAGGGGTGGGCAAGGGGGCATCATGCCCCGGGCGCTACTCACAAAGGGGCACCTAATGGTATATTATACATATAACATTATACGGTTTTCGAATGGGGGGAGGCGCTAAAAAAAAGGTATTAAAAAGGTATTGTGCCCCGGGCGCGAGTTAAGCTCGCCACGCCACTGATTACGGGGCATCCCCTGGCGGCGCCACGCATGATAGACAAGAGTGTAGGGACGATAATGAGAACTATAAACCGGTATTGAGAACAATCTTCACACAAACACAGAATCCTGCAATAAATTGCTGACGCGGTGCGGCTAATATATTATCTTTGGGGGCGTACAGACTGAATACACATTTGGGGCTGGAGCCCTCATAGAGACAGGCTTCCTTAGTCAAGAAGCCAGACTGTTCTACACCAAGGGTCGCAGACATGAGCTCTGTGGATAATGACAAACTATGTCAAAAGGGGGGGGGGGCACTGTCGCCTCCCCCCTCCCCCAAGAATGCTTGGAGCTTCTAAAGGGTGTTCTGATGGGCTGCCCTGTTACCCCACACAATGATTATCGTAGCTGGTACAATGTTGTAAATTTGTCAATTGTAGGCCTATCTTACCTTTTTAGTTTATCAGGTAAATCAATCGCATGTTTTAATTCACTAGTGGATACTTTTGACTATGACCCCTGAATAAATCTTGAAATATCTGTCTAGGCCACTATGGCCATTGAAAACATAAGAACTGCTCTTATTAATAGCCCGGCTAAGAATTCACTTGATCCGGCTAAGAATCTCACTAGATCCGGCTAAGAATCTCACAAGATCCGGCTAAGACAATCTTTGTAACCGGCAAACAATCTCACTTAATCCGACTAACAATCTCACTGGATCCTGCTAAGAATCTCACTAGATCCGGCTAAGACTATCTTTGTAACCGGCAAACAATCTTACTAGATCCGGCTAACAATCTCACTGGATCAGGCATACATCTCACTAGATCCGAATAAGAATCTCAAATCAAAGTTATCAGTCGCATGCTCTGTTGTATAATTAGCCCACACATAATCTGGAAATATGAAGATTTTTCTTTTTCCTTTTTCTTTTCGCATAAACAATACATTACCTTAAAGTTGTACATAGTTAATAACAAGTTATTTTCTTAAACATCTATGCAAAATTAAAAATAAAAATCGGAGTTATTTCAAATACTTCTTTTAAAATATAAGCTTACAAGTAATTTTTTAATATCATCTTACTCTTTAAGGTCAAAAACACTGCATGATGACTGATTATAATATGTTTCGTTATCGCACTAAATTAGAGCCTTTTATAGAAACATATTAACCAACTACATGACACATAAATTAGAGATTGTTTATTTTACTAGAATATGATACTAAGCTTTACTTCTAATTGTTAATAAAGAAAAACCACAAAAAAGCGAGCGGGAGAATAAAAGGAATACTTCATAAAAATAGGTTACTTGAGTCGTTCTCGTACTAAATTAGAACCTCTTATTCAAATAGATTCTCTAATTACATGACATATACATGGGAAACAGATTGGTTTACTAACATATGTGACTAAAGTTTTGCGCCAATTGAAGAAAAACAAGCGGAAGAATAAAATGAATAATTTACCGAAACTGGTGGCCGCGATTGTAGTAAGTAAACATTATATTGAGTCAAGTAAACTTTTATGATCAGAAGAAACCGTTGGGCATGGAATTTAAAGTTAAAAATTTTAAGTGTAAACTTCGGGTATTGTGGCGGGTAAGATGTCGGGGCCCAGGCACACGCCTTTGGATCTGCCTCTGTTAATTAACCTACTATATATATATAGGCCTAGCTGACCCACAGCAGGTCTCATTTTTAGGGGTGACAGTATTAAAAAGCTGTGTTAACGAATAAATATACTCAATAGCAATCAAACGTACCTAGGATGGGGGTTCTAATTCGAAAGTCCCCTGGGCCCCCAAAATTTTTGTTAACATTAAATATTAAGTACATTACCTCATGTCATGGTGTCGAATGTCAAAATGCAGGGGCACCCAAATCCCTAGGTCCGGCACTGCAGTAGCATAACTATCGTTGGTGGTGCCGGCCGGGCGGAGGGTAAGAATACTAAAGGCTTGAAAGTGCTCCCCCCCCCCTCTTTTTTTTTGACAGCTAAGTAAGTTTCACAAGGGGAGGCCATCAGGCACCATCTCTACCCCTCCCAATTACGCCTCTATTACTTTGATTTCTATAAACTATTTACCTCTCTAGAATAGAAACTGTAAATATAAAACGTAAATGCCTATGTCGAAATTTAGTGCCCCCCCCCCCCATCATTGAAGGTAGCGTCTATGTCCACCCCCCCCCCCCCCTTCCCAGTTTCATTAAATTTCAGGGTTCTGCAAACATGACTGCGTTTGTCGACGTACAATGTTTACTTTTGATCATACTACCTAACCCATTTCCCATTACTTCAAGTCCTACATGATGGTTGTTCGTTGTGAGCTTTTAACCGGGTAGTCTAATATGCGATGCCTTCTAGCTAGTGATATGTAATTCATGAAAAATTGAATTGTTGCATTAAATTTGTGATAGCGAAATGTGTCTAATGCACCAGCACTTGTTTATTTAGCGACCGTCCTAGTCGCATAGGGTAATGCACCTAACGCCGTATGACTTTAAGCCTCTAATCTTGAACTCGAGTGCTACATTATGATGTCGAGGAATACAAGTTTTAAAAAATAGCATTGATAGATCAGCTGACAGTATTAAAATATAATTAATTATATACCATCTTTCCACGCAACGCCGAGCACACAAATTTGTTATAATAAACAGGATTAGAGTTCAATGGAAAGGAATGTATGACAATGACGTCATTAACTTTTGAATGTATGGCTATGATTACGGAAACATTAATGTATACATTGTATCTCTAGCTCTTTTTGGGGTTACTGTCAGTGACCTTTGGGATCCCACTTTCGACAGATGACGACTTCATCTTCAGCACTACCCCGGTGGACAATGACCCCCAGCATCTCTGCGGCGGATGTCCGATGGGTCACTTTTGTATGACGATACACCCCACCTGTATCACAGGATACCCCTGCACAGCGGCTCACATCTGTGTACCCTGGCTTATAGCCAAAAGAGGCGATCAATGAGTGCGAGATAGGCCGAAATAAAGAAGAAAAAGTGTTATATGTGATTGATTATAGTATACATTAGCATAACGGTTTATCAACTGAATGATGAAAACAGATGACCTAATTGTGGTTACTTTAGTAAACGGTATACGCATCATAAGTAAAATTATATTAATTAAACTAAATAAGGTAGTTAATAAAGAAGATATATTGATTCAAATATTTATCTTTGTATTATAAATGACTGATCACCCTACAATAAATTTCAATAAAATAAAGTAGTTCTATTTATTCAACGTATGCTTCATGGTGTTCATTGTATAAAATACTCTGTTTTAAATCCAACAATAGCATCACCATAAAATTATACCCGTCGGGTGCAGTAATATGTTGTACAATGACGTAACAATTCAAGGGTGTCTGATGAGAGGGTAGCCAATTGAAGAAGACAGAGGTGTAACTAGGGAGGTGGAATGGGGGGGGGGGGGTCCAAATTCAAAAGTCTTCATAGCGCCATCTTGAGGGGCCCCACATTTTTTTACATTAAATATTAAGTACATTATCTCATGTCAAAATACAGGAGCCCCCAAATCCTTAAATTCGGCACTGGAAGAAAACTGTAAATAAATTACATCAATATGTGTAATATTACTAGGCTCTAACTTCTATTACAACTTCTAATCAACCAATAACTAATTAGCGCCAATACTTATAATATTACTAAGTTCTAACCTCTCAACCAATTACTAATTAGCATCCCACAAAATTAAAGTGTCCATACAACTTCAAACTACATAAATTATGGATTGTAAAGCAACTTTTCATATCCACAACCGAAAGGAACATAATTCTGTTCACAAACAACAATATTGTCAAATTTTTCCAGTTATTTACTGCTTCATATGTCCCCCTTATGTTATAATGAATGGTCAACTTGCAGCTTTACTTGAGTTACTTCTTGGACTGATACTAAGAGAACTAAGATCAATTCATTTGACAATTAGCAGTCTGTGCAGAATAATAAACAACTCAATAATTCTTTTTTCCATAAACAAAACAAAAAAACCCATTAGATCTGTCAAAGGTTTGACACTTTACTTAGGAGAATTTATTTTTAGCCATTGACCCCTTTTATTAAAGTTCAGTCACTTTAGGAACATCCTGAAATTAACTCCCAACAGTGATAACAAACATGATTCAACCAAATAAAACCCAAGAATAGGAAATCACTGCTTTATTCAAAACAAGTGTGGGACACTATTATAATGAGATAATAAGTAATATGGACAACACAACAAATAAAAAACAAAAAAAGAAATATGAAAAAAACTAACTAGTTAAAAAGTAACTAAACTTTATTACAGCAGCTAGAAATCAAATCTGTAAAAAATCACTCATGCAGTTAACACTATAACTTATTCAAAACATATTAAAGAAGTTTTTAAACACTTTTCAAAAATTGTGAAATTACTGGTAATTAAAATATAATTTTTTAATTGATTAGTAAACCATTCATGTTTGAATCAAAATTACACATTGGATCTTAAAATTAATGTTTGTTTACTAAGAAATGATGTGTTTAAAAAAACATTTCAAGAAAATAAAAATTCATGGTCTATTCATAAACCTAGCCAAGTAATTCAAAAATATTAAACAAAAAATACAAGGAAGAATGTACTGTTTTGAAAATAATTTCACTTAAAAAATATTAGTCATACATTGTTAGGTTTGGTGCATAAATGATTTAAACCATCTTAAACAAAAGTTATGTGTTTGACAAAAATAAAATTACCTGTGAACCTAACATCGGTTTACAAAGTAAATTTTAGCCAAGATTTAATCAGATATTCACTTCTCAAGCCATAATGTTACTGCCATTAAAACAGACGATTAAAACCACTGAAAAACAAGTTCAAATCAAACGGACATGTTTTTGGACATATACTTCACACTCCAAGGAAACAATGACAGTAAAAGACCAAGGAATTGATAAAAAAAACTTTTAAAAGACAACATCAATGTAAATTAATTTATGTCAAATATTTTTTATAATGTTGCTACAAAATTCACTACAAAAGATCAAAAAAAGCCAAAATAAAACTATAGAAAAATCAGAAATATGATGAACTATAAACCAAAATTAGAAAGCAAAAAGCAGTACCTTTAATTAAAAAAAAAAAAAAACTACTTGTATTCTGGGTGATTTTTTTCTGTGATGAAACTTTTCATATAATGAACATCAACAAAAATTTCGTTTGCTGCCATATGAACATACAAAGGCAAAAATAATAATAAAAAAACATACATTATATTTACATATTAAAATCAGTTTCTTTCATCAGTACCAAAATTAAAGTCATAATAATTTTTAAAAATGTAAAATCATCTAGATTTATGTCAGCTTTTGCCTAATCAATAATCTTCAATTTATTTATAAAAAAAAAAAACATAATGATATAAACAAGATACTTACATTATACTAAAGAATTAAAAAACATTAATGACAATTACGCTATAAATAATACTAAAAGTACAAAGAATTATAAACCTTCTGCCTTGGTAAATGGTTTTCCATAATAAACAAGCAACAAAATTTTCAGATGACAGAAACTTGAATCACCCTCGAACAAACAAAAAATTTCTTTTTACCTCATCACAATACATTACACCTTTAGTTGTTTATGATTTTTTCCCTTAAAGTTATTTTGACTTTGAATACCGGGAAACCTTATTAGCTTAAAAAAGTACATGAACATTAGATTTTGACTCCTTGCAAAGACATCTTAAAGACTAAAAATAATTTGCTTTCTGAGATTTAATGATCTTTAAAATGATTAGAATTGGAAGAGTCAACCAAACGCATCTTTCTGTTGTACTCATCTATGTAAAAGTCCGAGACTTTCTGGCAAGATGCTATATGCCTAAGGGAATCAACTATCAACAATAAAGGTACAACTATCCAAATAGAGTTGAGGAAAATGAAGTAAAAGTAGAAGTACAGAGGAACATCAGTGTACCCGTGTATAAATCCTTCTTTCCAAGCTGTGGAAAAATAGAGCACATCCCCATATAACTGAAACAAAGACAACAGCATCTGAAGACCATAGCGGTAGTTGCTGCCCATCATGAATGCCAAAAATGTAATGAAGGCGAGAGGCCCGTCCACAACAGCTGTGATTGTCTCCATGCAAACTGTAAACGTGTCAGAGCTGGGGAAAAAGAAAGGTCTAGACATGTAATACCAAACAAAAAAAAAGGCATTATCCCATTGTAATTGGGTAATTTTATGTTCTAAAACATTAATTAGTGGTACAAGAAACATTAAGATACTTGATGGAATGTGAGCATGCTGCTTAAAAAAAAATTTTTTTTTTCACTCATTGTTTAACTTTCACAAATCAATATGACAATTTAAAGTGCAATAAAATCATCGATTTCATTCATACATGTATTTACAGTCATGCTTAGAATACAAAATATTTATGTGGATGTATAACCGGAAATAACATTGAAAAAGAAAAAGAAAGAAAAATATCTCTTAATATTTTTTATATGATAAAATATAAATTTTTAAATAACAAAAAAAATTATAATAAAATTTTAATAAGAATATTTATAGCTGGCATCTAACAAGTGGTTAATTAAAAAGTTAGTTAATTGATATGTACAATTCGATAAAATATTCTACAATTTTTGCCTTTCTTTTTTTATTAAAAATTGTACTAAAATATGAATAAACACAACTTTTGTATACATAATCATTTATAACAATATTAAAATATGTGAATTAGTTAATATTTAGTAACATATCTGCACAATGAGTAAGGATTGAAAAAGTTTTTGGGAAATAATTACATCATAATGCAAAAACAAAAGCGGTCGGAGTGTTAAATAATGTTTCTCTGAACGCAAAATATTTCATACTAAAATAACAATTTTACTTGTGTTAATACCCATTTTTAATACACAAATAAAAGACATTCAAGAAATTTAACTTTATTTTATCATCCTAGGCAAAGGAACATTTGAAGGCCCAAAGTTAGAGTTAACTAAAAGATGCTCCTTGTTGTGGCAACCCAAACTTCTTACCTACAAATTTTTTTCTCATATTTAGAAATCATAACTTACAATTATTATTCAGTTAGAGAAAACATTAAATAATACTTTGTAAAAAAAAAAAAAAAGCTTACCTGATGTATCTGCTGTCACATTTACTGTACTCTTTCCCTAAAAAATAGAACAGGGAAATTAAACCTTTATTTCAAATATCTCAAATGACGGTATTAAGATAATTCTAAATTTTCAGATTTAAAGTCTTTCCCTCATAAAAGTACTATATTACAATATAACAATATGAATTAACAGTAAAAAATATATTACAGTTGCAAAAAAAATTCTATAAATATCTAGTTTTATAAATTAAAAAAAATACATCTTTAAATATACTTAAAGAGAACTTAGAAAGAAAATAAAATAGTCAGACAACGTCCAAATATAATGGAAAGTAATTGCTCGACTGAAACAATACTTTTTCGAACCATGGACACGGATAATATAAAAATTAACACAGGAAATTAAAATGAAAAAGAAATCGCTGATTACAATGCAGATGACTCAGCAACAAATGAGGATAAATGAAATAACCCTGACTGCAAAATACTCCTCTGTTTGAGTTTTAAAGTTGATTTAGGCTGAGTATTAGTGAGTAATTGAGTAAAATAGAGTAGGCCTACTCATTCTAAAACTAAATTATTCAATGTAATAAAACTTAGAAAATTTGAAAAATACTTTAAAAAATTTAAATAATTCTGTAAATGGGCATAACTTTCATTTATATACATACATGGTATGATTTTAATATATATAAATTAATAAAAGCTTAATGGTAAATAAAATATAATATATGGGCTTTATGAGTTACTCTGATTAGACACATATTTAGATTATATGAGAATATATTGCTCGACAGGCAAAAGTATTAACAAATCATTAGAATGAATTTCTGGATATCCCAAAATGAAGGGATGACTAGTGGTACAGTTTGTGTAAAAGGTGTGATGCATGATTTTTAACTGCAGTTTTTGGATATTCACATCTGTCCAACTTTTATAAAAATATACTTAATACCTGGTATAATATATCAGGTAGGCTATTAAGACAACTATTTATATTCTGATCACTTAGCAAAACATTCTGACTTATGATGTGAGTGTGAAGTCCCTGTAAGGATGAGATGAAATCTCTTAGATCCTATAAACCACTAATGGGACGGTTTTTATGGTGCCCTTCTTTCATCCCCATCATAGCTGATAGTGCAATGGCCATGGAGGCACCTCGGGAGATATATTGCGAACTTGAGCCAAGACCTGAAAAGTTTCCTTGGTCCTCACCGGAGATCAAACCAGGTACCTTCAGGTTGACAGTCGAGCGCTTCACAGCACAACCATCCGTCCCCTCGACTTATGATGTGATACAATGTTCATTTGAACTATATAGCTATTTTTTTTTTTTACAATTTTACTAAATTTTAGAACTTCATCACCGAATGTTGTCATTAAAAATGCTTTTTCCTTTTAACTATCAGTAGTGTTGCAATAATTTCACTTAATATTTTAAAATGAAAATGCAAAAATAAAATCCAACACTAATAATATCTCTTTTATCAGGAATGTTCTAAACAATTGTGTTCATATTTTTTGTGGTTTAGTCATGCTAAGTAAGCACTCCAAATGGAAAGATAGAATCCTGAAAAAACTCTCCCAACTTGTCTTAGGTATACAATGTCAAAAAGTGGAACGATTGATGGTTGACAAAAGGTTAGTCTGGCCAGTAGTTTATGAAGGGTACTGCTGGTTGTGCGCAAGAGTGCTGGGAGGAGGGTGCCACAATAACTAGCTACAGTTCTGGGTCTGACCCTTTGGAGCCTATGCTGCTTGTTCCCCAAAAGATTCTAATAGAGTGGACAGAGTAAAAAATTGAAGTCGATAGACAATATGCCTATGATCTTTTATCAAACCTATTTCTTTGCTAAAAACTATTGTCACTATTGATTATTGTATCTGACAAGATAAAATAAAAATATCAAAAAATTTTATAATAAAATATTCAAAAGTAGCCTAGAATATATCTAAATTCAATTACCAGTGTTTCTAAATAATAAGGATAACTCGTCACACTCAATCTACTTTTAAAATTAAAAAAATATGGCCATGGGATAGCCAAATAATATATTAAGGCCTACAAAACGTACACCCTATAAAAAAAAGGGCATTGTACTAGCTATTGATGCATGTTGCATATTGAAAGCCATATGATATGATTAAAGGCTACTCTGGTCATATCTTAAAAGTACTTACACATTTCACCAAGTACAGACGTATGTCCAGCAAGCGAAGCATGGTAATATGCAAAATATCCTTCCAATACAATATGGATAAAAGCACACAACATAAACCAGCAGAGTGCAACTCGTCGTTTGATACAAAACTGTTCTCTCCTTTTTCCAGTAATAATCCACGATACAACAACCACAAGTCCTGATGCTATAGCAAGAATAGCTAATATTTCTGTAGTACTTTTTACGTTGGAAATATAGTGAGGTAATTTAAGATCCTTGGGTAAATAAGGATGTTTTACAACAGATTGAGACTGGGTGGTTGCCATTTTTTCAATACAAACTACTTCGTTACAGTTTACAACCCGAACATACCGATGTATAAGAATGGCGTTATATTTGCCAGATTCCTCTAGCATATATTTTCAAACGAAATATTAAATATTCTGAATTATATTTTGTTCAGTTAGAATTTGTTATTATAATAAAATACGTAATTGCATAATACACATTTTGAGAAATATTTTAAATGATATAGCAAAGTCATTTTATTAGAAATTAACTTTATTAGTCTTATAGTATCCAAGACTTAACTGGCATTGAAAAGAAGAAAAAAATCGCCGGTCGAGCTCTTCAATAGGAGATGAAAAAAATAATACCCGGTTCGCTAAATACTCGACAATCGTTTGACGCACATCATCACCTGATCCTTTACGTGTTGCCGTTCAAATCCCGATAAACATCGTACTATGTCATACTGGCACGTTTAAATGTGATTCTTTGTTGCACCTAACAAATATGCTTCTTGTCGAAAATAGACAAGCATTTTTGCAGTGATGGGACCAATCCTAGATTTACCATAAAGTAATGCCAGGGGAAAAAAGGGCGACACAAATTTATCCAAGCCAAATTTATTTGTTAAATTAATGAATTAATTTGACTTTCAAAAAAAAAAAAAAGAAACAAGAAAAATGTGTCTAGAGCGTTCTCTCATGTACATCTTCTTTATCCTGCACATCTTTAAAATAATAATGTTACTTAATGAAGCGATATTGTACTGTTTGGCATCCTGCTATGCAGCCCCGTAGCCGGGGGGGGGGGGACACTGGGGGGGCGTGCCCCCCCCCCGCTTAAAAAAGAAGAAAGAGAGGAAAAAATAGAGAAAAAGTAACTAAAACGAGAAGGCGTCCCCTTGTTGGGTATTGGTGCCCCCTATTTACTTTGACCTGGCTACGGGCCTGCTGCTATGCACTGAAATCATTTCATGTCATAATACTATGTCAATAAGTGTACTGGTGTCATACTAAACTAAAGGGGTTAATGTGCAGATGGATGGGGTATTATCCTGAAGTGTTATTAACAGGGCTCAATTTACCACCGGGGATATCCCCGGCACTGAGAACTGCCATCCCCGGCTCTGCTTTAGCTAATTTCATCCCCGCCGGGAATGAAACTATAGACATTTATCCCCGGCTATGCAGAATTTTTTTTCTTAAATCGAACACTGGTTATGAACTGACATCGCTAATGTCCCCTTGCTTGAATGAGACCAGAAAACCCGGGCCGGATTATATGCCAAACGGGCCGTATTTCGCTACATTTTGCACTCCCCTACACAAAATCGTTATTTTGTTCGAGTTCCCATATGTCTAAGAACGGCTAAGACATTATTAAAGAAATAGTGTAGGCCTATTTGGAAGATAAACAATCAGCCCCATAGCGTGAAAATTCTACAGCAGGGGCCAGACATTCTACAGCAGAGGCCAGGCAATAGCGGGGGGGGGGCGGGGCAGGTAATACATTTTACTAAGTAGAACAAATAAGCAGAGGGGGCCAGACAAAACGCATGTGGGGCCCGGCCCTCTGGCCCCCCGCACGCTACGGACCTGTAAACAATTGAAAAAATGTTACTGAAAAATCAATATATATATATATATATATATATATATATATATATATATATATATATATATATATATATATATATATATATATATATATATATTAGGGTGATTCAAAACAATATGGTAAAAAATTAAATTTTGAATTTAACTTTGGGCATCCCCCAAAAATGTCCCAATATATGAAAAAAAAATTCAGTACAAATTTTAAATTTTTTGGACAATATTAAGAGGGTGCTACCGCCATGTTTAGTTTTAACAAATAATAATAATGAAAAAATCAGTATATTTATTACCAGTTAAACAAATCTAAAGTTATTTTACTTGTTTAATAAAAAGTATACAAACAATTAAATTAATAGTTAAATTTTGGTTCAACTGCACCAATGTTGACTTGTTCCTGTCTGGGCAGTTCTGTCTATACTGTTTCACACCCTCAGCAGGTACTGTTTCTGTTCTTCATTGTTTGTGTGAAGTTTATTGTAATCTTACATAACAGCTACTCCAAGTTCTGCTATGTCATTCACAACTCTGAGAGAGGATAGTTCAGCATTTGCTTTTTTGAAGGTTTCATTGGTCTCCCAACTATCTGGATCACTGCTCAAAATTCAGATGACAGTCCAAAAATGGCAAAAATACGAAAGGTGTTATTTGAAACAAAATCATCAAGTTCTTTGAATTCTATCAGAGATTGATCAATTGTTGTTTTTTTCAAAGAGCCAGGTAAACCATTTGTTTTCAAACATCTCACCATTTTCTGTTTTATGTCAAGTGGTACTTCATCCTCAAAAAAAGCCAATGCAACAAGTTCTTCTGATAAATACCAGAGGTGTCTTAGAAATTTTTTCAAAGCCACCGCTGAAATCTGTGAATCAGGATAGCTGCAAGCAAATACTTAAATGATACAATAAGTTTTATAATATTAACAATTTCACTATTCACTTGGTACATTAAATTAATTAGTCCAACTAATATTAACCCTCACCCTAACCTTTGTAGGCTTTTGATAAGCCAAAGATCATTTCGAGGAGCTGAAATGGCTGATGGTGCTGTAAACCAGGCTGTAGTGTAAATTCTTGTGGCAAAAATGCATATGTTTCTGAGACCCCGTTCTTCTTTTGCTGTGAGTCGAAATTGGGCCCGAAATAGTCATATTTTGATGGCATATATGGCTTTGGCCATCCACCTAGCACGATGAAGTCCAGCTGGTTGTTTAAATGATATACATTTTGCTGGAATTCCTCCAAGATAAAAAATGACTAAGTCAAGTAGCTTTTGGTAATCGTCACGAGGTTGAAAAGTTGTGAGCTGTTTTTGTGCAAATTTGATAATTTCTTCAGCAATGTCAACAACGACTGATGTACTAGACTCCTCTGTTAAAACAGTCTGAGATGTTGATTTATCAATTAGTGGCAAGTGTTCTTTAAATCGCTTAAAGATTGCTATGTCTGAACTTGTAGAAGGACCAAATGAATGCTTCACACCTGCTTCCAACATAATTTCAAGCATATGATGACGACAGGCCAGCCACAACATTTCCTTCTGCATCTTTCGCTCCAGTAGGACACATGCTCCAGTGAATTTTGCTCTACTACTGGACATCTTTATTAAACTAGTTGAAACGATTTTAAGAGATAAAATACAAAAATCTGAGTGATATTATAATATTGATTTTGTGTAAACGTGGCCAAAGAAATTAGACAAAAAAAAATTTAACAAAGAATAATCAACAGCAAAGATTAAAATTAACTGAAATAAATAAGAGTGACATTGTATCTTCATCATTTCACATTAATTAATAATATGTTTTGGGCATAGTCAGTCAGGCAGTCACGTTATTACCAACAAGGAGTAACATAATTGAAATTCGTAAAATTCACAATGTGGTAGCAACCATTAAACATGTGTCAAAATCAATAAAAATTTTACTGATTTATTTTTTCATATATTGGAACATTTTTAGATGGTGCCCCATGAAAAATTCAAAACTTCATTTTTTTGAATCACCCTAATATATATATATATATATATATATATATATATATATATATATGTATATATATATATATATATATACAGTGCTTTTTTTTCTAGCGAAAAATGTTTGGGAACTCATTTCACATCTGTTTTTTAACTTATGTCAGAAAATACTATATAGTCTATAATTTTTTTATTACAAATCTGGCCAAAAAAGCTATGGGAACTCAGCTCCCATGAGTTCCCACTGAAAAAAAGCACTGTATATATATATATATATATATATATATATATATATATATATATATATATATATATACTATCATCACTTTTAAATGACGCGATCAACAATGTAAAAAAAAAAACAATACAATTGTATAATTCATTTCCAGTTTACTCATTGGATAGAAAATATTACAAATGCCTAATTCTTAGACACATTACCATTAAAGCTTAATATCGAATGTTACTGTTTTATTATCAATTTATATCACTGATCTGTGTTGTACAGCTGCTCAAATCAGGTAGGTTAAAACTTTAGTTTATACTTTGTAAATGACAGATTTTAAGATGAAAAAAAGGCAGACTATTACTATGACCATTTTTTACCTCAAGTGTATGGTCAAAGATTATTATTGTGTATTATAGCTAACACATTTTTAAATATATTTTTTGTATGCCAATGGCTTATGTATTAGCACAGACATGGCCGGCCGAACGACAGCCCGCAAGACTGTTACTGTTTCCGACAAAATGGCCGATTTTTCTTCAGACTATCGATTCCTATTTGATTACATATTCCAATATCGATTTAAAGAACTAGAACTATCAGACTTTATGAAATTCTCTAAAGATGGATGAGAGTGTGGCCCGATGAATTTGAAAAAGGAAATCGTGATAAAAATTATCCGATTTCAATTCCATCGAATAGTTTCAATAGCTTAAATATCTGATTCCGATATATTGTCCCATAAATACTATCTATCAACTTTTCCCTTTCTCAGCCAATGAAAGGAAACTGAATCGCTTGCTAAAGGTTTTCAATGTCAAACTTTGGCTGAGTATAGGTGAACGCCCATAAGATGTTACAAAAGTAAAGTCATTTTATAACCCTCCCCAAAGGGCAAAGTGGGGCAAATCAAGTGTAGAATTCATTTTTAGTAGCCACGGCATATTGAGAGAATGCGAGGCAAGCGTAACGTTCAGCCACATCTACCATCCCCTTACTTACTCCCATATGGAAACAATATCTTGGTCAGCATATTCAGTGTGTACGAGGAGTTAAGGGGTGGGGTGGGGGTCGGGGGGGGGGGAAACATAAACTTACCCCCGCGGTTATCATTATTTCGTTTGTTTGAAGCAACTGCTTTTGGCAAATTTTAGTATTTGAATCTGTAGCAACAACTGATTCAACCAGTAGACTCGCCAACAGTTTGTTTGCCGGCGGCCCTCATAAAAAAATAAGAGAATGCATAAATGTTCCGTGGACTCCACCCTGAGGGGCCTTGTTGGGCATACTTTGAAGTTTCTGAGTTTCATTGCGCCACACGTTGTCTATCATTTCATAACCTAAACACAGCGCCAATAAGTTCTGCTTTTAAAAATATGATCATCAGGTTTCTAGGATAACTTTTATTTCATTGTCTAAGTTCTGCTTATACTTTGAAGGCCACTTTTAGAACTATATGCGGCCGAAACCGTAACGCTTTTATGTTTAGGGAGCAGTAGATGGTTACGTTTAGGAGTCCATTATAAAGGACCATTATGTTTATGCCTCACTTGTGAATGCAATAGACCCGCATGCGAGACGCCAGTTTGTCATACCTGCTGTAAAACAACTGAATCAGGTGGTCACGCTCTTTTTGATTTGTTATTTACAACCCCAACATAAAATCGCCGCTGAAACTGTAGGGCGGAACTTATGCCATGACCTGAAAAACTTTCGCTGAGGTCGAACCCGGGATCTTTAGGTCGACCGTCTCGCGCAATACACCTCTTGGCCATACGCCCCAAACAAGCGTGAAAGTCAATGGACCGTTTCAAACAAAAAACCTTTTTTCGTCTGCTCTCCACAGGTTTTTCACTTGTTGAAGTGTATCCCAAGAGACGAACGAACAACAGTAAGCTTTTTTTCAGAGCCTTACCGTACGAGTTGATTCAAATTACATGTTCCTTCAACGTAAGGGTGTCCAACTACCTACCTACGTACATACCTACCTTCTAATTATCTACCTACATACTTACCTACCTTCTAATTATCTACCTACATACTTACCTACCTTCTAATTATCTACCTACATACTTACATACCTCCTAATTATCTACCTACATACTTACCCACTTTATACCTACATACCTGCCTTCTAATTATCTACCTACATATTTACCTACTTTATACCTACATACCTGCCTTCTAATTATCTACCTACATACTTACCTACCTTCTAATTATCTACCTACATACTTACCTACCTTCTAATTATCTACTACATACTTACCTACCTTCTACCTACATACCTACCTTCTACTTATCTACCTACATACTTACCTACTTTATACCTACATACCTACCGTCTAATTATCTACCTACATACTTACCAACATTCCTTCTACCTGTATACCTACCTATATACCTACATTCTACATTTCTTCATAACTACCAACCCTTCTATCTACCTACCTAACTATCAAACTATCTATCTATCTGTACAGACTACGTACTTAAGTGTCCGATGGAACTGGACTACTTCATGTAAGTTTCCATGGTTACCTAAAGGAGTTGATTACGATGTGAGATCCTGGTTCGACTGGCAGCTGCCAGACCAGAGCAATTGCACACTTGGGAAGGCCTGCAAGTTCAACCACACCAGCGACTTCGTCTTCCAGTACCACGGCTACAGCGAACAGTGCACTGCAAGGTGCACCCTGTTGGCTAAAGAGCCAAATCTACACATAGAAGGTTTTGAAGAAGTTCACTTTTGCGTGACGAAACCTCCACTGTCACCTCTTGTTAAAGGTAAATGATGACATGGTTCTCTCCACACGCTGTCAAGATTGTCTAGATATTGGGCTTCTGCATAGAAGTATTTGAAATGACACTAATTAATTATTGTGTTAATTGATGAGTATCATATGTGCACAGATGTAAGATATATAAGCCCTTATGTATGACATAATGCCACTGGCTAATATCAAATATGATCTGATAAATTTAATAAATAAACTGACATATCAGAGACGGCCTGAGCAGTATGGGGGTGTCTAACGCGAGTGTCACTTGCGGTCCTGAGGGGGGGGGGGTGGTGGTGGTGGTCGGAAATCGGTGGTCCCTAAGAAAACTAAGCGGGGGTCTGCAGAAGAAAATATACAAAAGTAACAACTTATTTACGCGACAATAATCATTGTATTTACGTCTTTACTTGTAATTATCTAATGTTAAGATTCACATCTATAATGGAAATAAATGACTGATTAAGGGAATAAACGCATGAATTTAGTGGTCTGATGAAGTGAAAAATGTAAATTTAATGGTCCGCGGAAACAAAGATTACGAATTTAGTGGTCCGTGAGGTCCACACTTTTTCCAACCACTGGCCTAGGATGTCGGACCTGGAACAAGAATTAAATTTTCTCAAGTTGGTTTGCAAAATAATTCTCCCTACGTTTGGCGGCCTACCTTAGCAGTGGCGTGGTGAGTGGTGAGCAAGGGGGGGGGGAGCAAATGATGTAAATCATAAGTTCTCACAGTTTAAATCTCGACGGATCTGTGGTCCTAGCAAGAACACTCCAGACCCACCCATTCGTAATGTCTTGTGTGTAACATTTTCAGAGTTGATGAGCTGCTACAAGCACGTCAAGTCTAGGGGAGCGTCTACTGCGACTATATTCTTCGTCCTGGTGTTGACTGCGTGCATACTGCACTACAACACTCTCCCTCCATTAGGTGGGTCCTTTCATTCATCATTAGTAGATCAGAGGCGTAAGCTTGAGGGGGGGGGATATTGCAAGCCCATAAGGCCACTGCTGTGTGGCATTATGATACGATATTATTTTTTTTTTTCAATTTCGTCTTGGGCATGTTAGATAAAATGTTTGGATAAAAGTCATATAAAAGTAAATCTTGATATTTTTAGCCTAGATAATCCAGAGTCCAGATAGTCGAAAGCCGGATATTAGAGCGTACAGTATATCATTATTTGTTAATTATGGCACATTAAAATGCACATTAAAATAAGTAAAGTATATTATTATTAGCGTTATACCTTCTAGTTCTTTGTGTTTATACCAGCAGTACCATGATGTATATTTGCGTAATGCCAGGGAAGATACGACCACCAAATATACTGCAAACGCGTGATGCATTAGTCAGCTACTCTATTACTATTGTAGCTAACCGCTACTTTAATCGCCTGGCTTGAACGGTCATAAGCTATGTTACCGACATTAAAAAAAGAACAACAACAACACGATTTTTACTTCAACATCAAGTGAAATTTCATCTTTTTATTTTTTAAATGTTCTAACATAACCTATACTTGTTTCCTGTGCACTGCCAGAAAGACCACCACCACCAGGTAAAAAACGTATCAAAGTGACAGAGGAAGACAAAAAGTACATCATGAAAATAATTTATGGTAAGTATTAGACGGGTAGCCAGGGGTAGGTTATAGGCCAAGTTCAGGCCAAATTTTACGCACAGAAGAGTCAAAATAGACATGGAGCCGGAAAGTAATGAGACTGTCAGCTGGTATCTAGAGAAATTCTCAGGTCTTTGGGGGGGGGGGGGGGTAAGAGTCGTTGGGATAAGCACATGTTGGGATAACATGGTGTGTATGTTTGATATCATCAAACTAGGTAGCTACCAGAAAGGTGTGACAAGGACGGTAGTCTTTCAGGATATTGAACATGCCTACGAAAGGGTTTGGTGGAAAGGTCTATATTTTTTCAGATGCAGCGGTAAGAAGATGAGCCATTCTTGTGAATATGTTATAAGACCACCATCCTCGGCCCCAACTGTCCAACGCCCCACCCCCTCACCTATTTCAATATTAATCCCAATAGAGTCTGAGGCCTAAGCCACCCTGTCCATATATTCCCGGAAGTATCTACAGAGAGCCTTCAAATACCAGAGAATTAATCTGTATGGGACACAAATGGTTAAACGGTTTCTTCGGGGATCAAACCGTAGTGACACATGTCGGGGCAAGTGTGTCGAGAAAGCGCACGTTAGAGCAGGAACTACTTTTTTTTGCATAAGGGGAAACTGGAAATTTCAATGTTAGCCTAATTTCCGATTAGTTAAAACGAATTTTTACTTCTTAATCTTCCAGTATATATACTTGATATGAGATTGCTATAAGCTCTTTTAGTTCTGCGTATAGCGAATCTACTTGGGAATAGTATCATAGACGCAACGTTTAAGATATATCGCGAATGTTATCGTAGGCCTAACTGATTAAAAATTAGTATCGTTTCTTCAACAGTTCATAAAATATGCACTTATTGTTGGCCAAATCGCTAATTTGCCCGAAAAGCGAAAAGCACGTAACGTAAAGTATAACACTCGCTCTTGTCAGATTGAGAATATTGGGCGAATTCATTTGGACTTTGTCAACTTATATTTTTTTTCCCCCATAACGTGTGCGTTTAGTCATTTTGTCTTCATTTGGTATACCATTATAAAATATGTGGCATTTATTTTGACAGGTGACGTTGGGAATAAAGATTTCGGTGACGACGCCCGTATGTCGGAATTTTTGAGAGAATTTCAGGACACCACAGCTAGGCCCGTCTAACAAAAAAAAAAAACTCCAGCTGTGTAGCTACCATCCAACTGGTTGTCAAAATATGTGGTCTTGTTCCTTTTACTTTTGAACCTTCTAGCATATAAATCGATATAACTTTCACTGGACTGTGTTGTATTAATTTTAAAAAAATATATATATTTTATAAATAAATACTTGTCTAATAAAATGCTCACTAATAAACATACTTGCTAAGTTTTTGTATGTAAGTATTGTGTAGAGTGTGGATGTATTCTACGCTGGGAATTTTGAGATGTTAATGTTTGATGGTTTGGACGTATTACTGTTGTTTAATATAGGGAGGTTTTGTTTTGTTTAGGTATGTAATGATAATATTAGGAATGTTCGCTGTTTAGTTGTACTGAATGATTGCTATTGTTTAGGTAAGAAATGATTGCTATCGTTTAGGTAAAGAATGATTGCTTTCGTTTAGGTAAGAAATGATTGCTATCGTTTAGGTAAGAAATGATTGCTATCGTTTAGGTAAGAAATGATTGCTATCGTTTAGGTAAAGAATGATTGTTATCGTTTAGGTAAGAAATGATTGCTATCGTTTAGGTAAGAAATGGTTGCTATCGTTTAGGTAAGAAATGATTGCTATCGTTTAGGTAAAGAATGATTGCTATCGTTTAGGTAAGAAATGATTGCTATCGTTTAGGTAAGAAATGATTGCTATCGTTTAGGTAAAGAATGATTGCTATCGTTTAGGTAAAGAATGATTGCTATCGTTTAGGTAAGAAATGATTGCTATCGTTTAGGTAAAGAATGATTGCTTTTGTTTAGGTAAGAAATGATTGCTATCGTTTAGGTAAGAAATGATTGCTATCGTTTAGGTAAGAAATGATTGCTATCGTTTAGGTAAAGAATGATTGCTTTTGTTTAGGTAAGAAATGATTGCTATCGTTTAGGTAAGAAATGATTGCTATCGTTTAGGTAAGAAATGATTGCTATCGTTTAGGTAAGAAATGATTGCTATCGTTTAGGTAAGGAATGATTGCTATCTTTTAGGTAAGAAATGATTGCTATCGTTTAGGTAAAGAATGATTGCTATCGTTTAGGTAAAGAATGATTGCTATCGTTTAGGTAAAGAATGATTGCTATCGTTTAGGTAAAGAATGATTGCTTTTGTTTAGGTAAGAAATGATTGCTATCGTTTAGGTAAGAAATGATTGCTATCGTTTAGGTAAGAAATGGTTGCTATCGTTTAGGTAAGATATGATTGCTATCGTTTAGGTAAAGAATGATTGCTATCGTTTAGGTAAGAAATGATTGCTATCGTTTAGGTAAGAAATGATTGCTATCGTTTAGGTAAAGAATGATTGCTATCGTTTAGGTAAAGAATGATTGCTATCGTTTAGGTAAGAAATGATTGCTATCGTTTAGGTAAAGAATGATTGCTATCGTTTAGGTAAAGAATGATTGCTTTTGTTTAGGTAAGAAATGATTGCTATCGTTTAGGTAAGAAATGATTGTTATCGTTTAGGTAAGGAATGATTACTATTGTTTAGGTAAGGAATGATTGCTATCGTTTAGGTAAGAAATGATTGCTATCGTTTAGGTAAGAAATGATTGCTATCGTTTAGGTAAGAAATGATTGCTATCGTTTAGGTAAGAAATGATTGCTATCGTTTAGGTAAGAAATGATTGCTATCGTTTAGGTAAGGAATGATTGCTATCTTTTAGGTAAGAAATGATTGCTATCGTTTAGGTAAAGAATGATTGCTATCGTTTAGGTAAAGAATGATTGCTATCGTTTAGGTAAAGAATGATTGCTATCGTTTAGGTAAAGAATGATTGCTTTTGTTTAGGTAAGAAATGATTGCTATCGTTTAGGTAAGAAATGATTGCTATCGTTTAGGTAAGAAATGGTTGCTATCGTTTAGGTAAGATATGATTGCTATCGTTTAGGTAAAGAATGATTGCTATCGTTTAGGTAAGAAATGATTGCTATCGTTTAGGTAAGAAATGATTGCTATCGTTTAGGTAAAGAATGATTGCTATCGTTTAGGTAAAGAATGATTGCTATCGTTTAGGTAAGAAATGATTGCTATCGTTTAGGTAAAGAATGATTGCTATCGTTTAGGTAAAGAATGATTGCTTTTGTTTAGGTAAGAAATGATTGCTATCGTTTAGGTAAGAAATGATTGTTATCGTTTAGGTAAGGAATGATTACTATTGTTTAGGTAAGGAATGATTGCTATCGTTTAGGTAAGAAATGATTGCTATCGTTTAGGTAAGGAATGATTACTATTGTTTAGGTAAGGAATGATTGCTATCGTTTAGGTAAGAAATGATTGCTATCGTTTAGGTAAGGAATGATTACTATTGTTTAGGTAAGAAATGATTGCTATCGTTTAGGTAAAGAATGATTGCTATCGTTTAGGTAAAGAATGATTGCTATCGTTTAGGTAAAGAATGATTGCTATCGTTTAGGTAAAGAATGATTGCTATCGTTTAGGTAAGAAATGATTGCTATCGTTTAGGTAAGGAATGATTACTATCGTTTAGGTAAGGAATGATTACTATTGTTTAGGTAAAGAATGATTGCTATCGTTTAGGTAAGGAATGATTGCTATTGTTTAGATAAGGAATGATCACTATTTGTATAAAGTAAGCTGTCGTCTATGTTAAGAATGTGTGCTATGGATTTCGACTACGAAGTTTTTATGGTGTGAAATTTTCTAGGAAGTTTTCTAGTTTTTAAGTTTGGAATTATTGGCGATGTTTAGGTTAGAATGAAGTTTTAGCATTTTTTTCTGGTTTTACTGTAGGGATCATTCATATAAAAAATAACTTAAAATTGTTATTTAAAAAAATACTCTCTTCTTTCTCAATTATAGCTTATAATAGTTTACATGACATAATTCAGATTATTTATGATTATTGACGAGAATGTATGCAGGTGTTTAATTTTTTGTACCTTTTATGAGAAGATTATTTAGAATGGACTTAAAAAAAAATTGAACTTTTAAAAACAAAAACTTGTAAAGAGGTTAGGATATGTACATAAAGAAGTTATTGAAATGTAGTGTTTGGAAATAAGTCACTTGAAGTAGGCGGACAATGACTGTCTTGTATACTTAAAATATATTAAAAAAATATCATAAGGCTTTAAAAATCATGATTTTAGGGAGCATTATTAGAAAGACAATAAATTTAATGACACTTGTGTCTGATACTGAGAGTTTAACTTAAAAACAAATATAAGATGAAAGCATTTATACTCGATTCAATTGAATATCACTAATAACAAAATGATGATATGGGGAAAAGTACTCAACCCCATTCTCCGAGAATAGATGCGTTTATTGAGAGCCCTTATACCTTATTATGTAAAACAATATGTATTCTTTAAGGAAGGGTACACACAGACAAAAAGTCAGACTTAAACACTCATGCACTAGCATATTAAAAAGCTATCCAAGTCTTGAAAAAAAGACACTTTACATTCTTACAACTTTTTATAATGGTAGCTTCAATTCATTGCTCTTGGCATTTTATATAGCATGATTTGCTAGCGTTGGTATGATCGGAGGCATGGCTGCTGTTATAATTAACATTATAACCTTTGTTGTTCATTAAATAATTATCTGTATTATTGACAGACAAACTGTTGTCAGGTAAATCTTGTTCGCAGTTTTTCCTGGTGGAATCCTGTCGAGTTCTGAGTCGTCTGCTGATGGAAACTTGGCGGGGTACTATAGTTGTCTGCTGATGGAAACTTGGCGGGCTACTAGTTGTCTGCTGATGGAAACTTGGCGGGCTACTAGTTGTCTGCTGATGGAAACTTGGCGGGCTACTAGTTGGCCATGATGGAAACTTGGCGGGCTACTAGTTGTCTGCTGATGGAAACTTGGAGGGCTACTAGTTGTCTGCTGATGGAAACTTGGCGGGCTACTAGTTGTCTGCTGATGGAAACTTGGCGGGCTACTAGTTGTCTGCTGATGGAAACTTGGTGGGCTACTAATTGTCTTCTGATGGAAATTTGGTGGGCTACTAGTTGTCTGCTGATGCAAACTTGGCGGTCTACTAGTTGGTTCGCTGTTGGAATCTTACCGATTGGTCAGTTGACAATCATGGCGGGTGGCTAGTTTGTAGCTATAGGAATTAGGCAGGTGGCTTGATGGTCGCTGTCTACATCTTGCTTTTTGTCATTCTGAGAATGTTCAGTAGATGATGGACAATGGCTGCAGTACTGACAGGGCCTGAGATTTAGTGTCAAACTGTCACTTTTGTCAGGTGTATTTGATGTTGGTGTGGTCGGCTCTGAGACCTCCACATCTTCCTCTATGGGTGGTAGACTGATGCTTAATGTCGATAGTGAACCTCTGTACTTTTTTAGTCTAAAAAAGGGAGAGAGGTTGAATATTAACTACATGAACAGAATGTTATTTTTAAAAAAATCAAAATCATACGATTTATATTAATTTCCCAAAAATAGGCAATGAATCCATGTCTGTTATAAAATAGTACAAACCCAAATCTCACCAAAAAAAAAAACCAAACAAACAACGAAACTAAAGTGTAACTATACACAACAATTCATTGTTAAAATTGATATATTGTAATGATGGAGAAAATCCAGCATAAAATTTTCGTTCAGTTTGAAAATAAAATTATAATAATATAGACACATATTTAAGGGATGAAAGTAAAGTAATTCACTGGAAATGATGGATGTTGATTTAGTAGTATTTTTTTTTAATGTGAAAGATTTCTTTTATTTTAAATTTATGATATTAACTAAAAGCAACCGTTTGATGGTGTCTGTTAAAACTATTGTTATGTAGTATTACCTAGACGGCAGAAAGGCGCTACAAGGAATACAAAACTGGATATGGCCAGGAAAACATGGGAAACCACCCGGAGATGAAGGAAGATAAAATTGTGGTTGTCCTTCCAGTATCCTATCAGGAGATGATGGAAGGTAGAATTGTGCAGGTCGTCTCATGGATTCACTGACAGGTGATGATGGAAGGTAGAATTGTGCAGGTCGTCTCATGGTTTCACTGTCAGGCGATGATGGAAGGTTGAATTGTGCAGGTCGTCTCATGGTTTCACTGTCAGGCGATGATGGAAGGTAGAATTGTGCAGGTCGTCTCATGGTTTCACTGTAAGAAGGAGGCAATGTTGGTGTGTAGTAGATTACTTCATTGGCTGATCAGCCAAGTGAGAGAAAGAAAAAAAAAAGAACATCTCGAATAATGAATACATACATGCAAAGATATACATGTAATATACTTTATTATATTCAATAAAAGCTACAGGTACTTCTTTAAATTAACTAAAAAAAACTTACATGAGGGAAAGATAAAACAATATGTTTTTCAATTGTATGCCATAAATATAAACCCACCTGCCTGAACGCCTGTACACAGAGTCGTTCAGGTGTACTCAACCCTAGGCAGAGATTTCCAGAAATATTTGGTGGATCTATGTACACATTATTATCGGGGTCCTCTTTGTACGAGAATTTATATACAGTAATGCAGGAAGTGTAATGGAGGGTGGTAGGTGGTTAACTAATGCTACTATCCATAATGGAGAATATGTTTTTAAAAAAAAATTCTTGGAATTCGTTTAACTATTGAATCGATTTAATGTCTATTCACTTCCCTATATATCTTCGCCCCTGTCAAGCTTTTAATTATTTCAGGCTGAGAGAAGTTAAAGCTTGAATGACAATGACCTTGACAAGTGTAGTCTTCTTTGTTTGACTATCGGCTGACAGACATGTTCAGGACTTATAGCTACACATTGTTTCTTTAATGATATATTTTTTTGTTCAAGTCAACATTCTTTCTCTCTGCGAATGGTCAAGGTTAACATAAACAAATTAGACACCAGCGACAAAAGCGCATACCAGACCGCCCTCCCCCATAACCCCTCCACGGGGATTGATCTAGAAACTGTCGTGACCAGGGGGGCGGATTTAACGGGGGTGCACACCGAACAAAGCGCCAAGTGCCCTAATTTTTAAAATGGCACCGTCTTAGCCAGTGTTACTCTTGAACATTTATTTCCCATGTATCACTTCTTTAAAGGTGTGGGGGGGGGGCAAAGTTTTATTCTGCGTGCTGAGCTTCATCTGACTTTACCCCGCCCCTGAATGGTATTGTGAGAAAGAAAAAAACAGCAACAACCAATGTGGATTGATTGATATCACCTGATCGTCTGGTGGATTTCGAGCTTTGCGCAGGCGGATGTTGTCTACCCGTTGTTTGCTTCCTGATGCACACCTTGCGCAGAAATCGCTTACGCCTGGTTTTGTTGATGAAGGTCCTCAAGAACCATACGATTATGAGAAGAGCTATCCAAACGCCAATGGCCGTGCCTATCCATGTGCCTAATCGAGAATCGCCACTGGAGTCACTTATGAATCGACAAGAAATGGACTTAGATAAATAATGAATATAAAAAAAAATGTAACATCTCTATTTAAAAAAAAAGACGATGCTTTGATGAAAACTGCATGTAGGGGCCGGTCTTGGTAAGTTCAGAGACCGGTCGAGAACATTTAAGTTTGAACTCTAATTAAAATAAGTTGATGTAACGATCGGTAGTAGAATGTGCGGAAGCGCTTTTACCACGGGGCCATATTTGAGCCCGATCGGCCCAACCGGCTAATGTCGGTCCTGACCGTTTGTTTTAGGATCATCATATTATTGGGTAATTTATTTAAACCTCTGCACTTGAATGTTTACAGCATACATAATCAGACGCGGCGTCGTTAAAACAGACTTTCTCGTCAATTACCAGAAGATGGTGATAACAGCTCAAAGCCATACATCGCATTGCATTGATAAAAAATGTAATTTTAGACAGGAAGAAAAAAACAGAATGCTTTCATTATGGACTATGAATAGAAAATTTAAACTTGCTTTATGCAATTTAAGTTATAATTTAATATTCCTCTGATCATCAGTATCATTGTTACTGTTATTTACAACTTTTCAACTATTTATATTATTAAAATTTTTATCAATATTAATTTAAACTTTAAATATTAAATGCTAGAAATCAAACAATAATATTTTACTCATTTAAAAAAAAAGAATATTAATTCTTTTAATATTAACTATTTAATTCTAACTCGAGTTAGTTTACAATCAAGTGTTTAATAAAAAGGTAAAAAAGGATAAACCAAAAAAAAATTAACTTTAGCATGTCAGCTTTTATCAACAAGAAATATATCATATCAGGTATCTAGCGACAAGATAGCGACTTACCTTTGATCTGTTGAAGAACACCCTGTGTTACCTAAAGATAAATTGAAACGACTATATCATAATGAATGAAAAATTTGTGAATGCATCTAGCTGTTATTATATAGCTCAATTATTTATTTTAATATTCCGTTCTATTGATGCTCAATTCAACATCTGTATTTTTTTTTATAGAAATATAATATCACATATAAGGATATTCAATGTAATGCCTGTATTTATGTAAGAGCGATGGCGTAGCGAAGGGGGGCAAAGGCAGGGGGGAATCATGCCCTTGGGCTCAACTCTCAAAGGGGCGCTAAATGGTATGTTTTACATATAATATGATATAGTTTTCGAATCGGTGGGGGGGGGGAGGGTGGCGCAAAAATGGTATCGTGCCCAGGGCGCGAGTTAAACTCGCTACGCCACTGTGTCAGAGATATAAAATAACGTATATATCATCATCAAATCATTCAAAAATTGTACAGTCACGAACATATTAAATGGCATCTTTGTAATGATACTGACTGACACAATTATAATTAGTCGCGTCATTTTTATTAAAGACACCACTTTGTTTTTTTTCCCCTTTTTTTTTATTTTGGTCTTTTGGTTATTATGGTAATGATAAGAATTGCTACATTGCTGTGTGTAAATAGGTTTTATAGCAATGGTTCTCAAATTTTTAATCTGTGTGACTCTATCTATCTATCTATCTATCTATCTATCTATCTATCTATCTATCTATCTATCTATCTATCTATCTATCTATCTATCTATCTATCTATCTATCTATCTATCTATCTATCTATCTATCTATCTATCTATCTATCTATCTGTCTATCTGTCTATCTGTCTATCTGTCTGTCTGTCTATCTATCTGTCTATCTATCTATCTATCTATCTATCTATCTATCTATCTATCTATCTATCTATCTATCTATCTATCTATCTAGATATGTTGTTAGAATACCTTTAAAGATTCTCGCTCTTTTTTTCTATATTTTGTCGCTACGCACCAGGCCCGTAGCGTGTGGGGGGCCAGGGGGCCGACCCCCCTGCGTTTGGTCTGGCCCCCTCTGCTTATTTTTTCTACTTAGTAAAATGTATTACCTGCCCCCCCTGCTATTACCTGGCCCCTGCTGTAGAATGCCTGGCCCCTGCTGTAGAATGCCTGGCCAGTGCTGTAGAATTTTCACGCTACGGGGCTGCAACGCACATGATATTCAATCTGTCACCCGCCTGTACGGTGCTACCAACAATTGAGAAACACCATGTTAGAGAATATCATATACGACCAACAATTGAGAAACACCATGCTAGAGAATATCATATACGACCAACAATTGAGAAACACCATGTTAGAGAATATCATATACCACCAACAATTGAGAAAGACCAAGTTAGAGAATATCATATACGACCAACAATTGAGAAACACCATGTTAGAGAATATCATATACCACCAACAATTGAGAAACACCATGTTAGAGAATATCATATACCACCAACAATTGAGAAACACCATGTTAGAGAATATCATATACGACCAACAATTGAGAAACACCATGTTAGAGAATATCATATGTAACCAATCAACAAGATCTGTCTACTATATAGAAGGATTCAGTGGCGCGTTGGTTGCGGGTCTGCGGTAATATAGATTACGTAATCCAGGCGAGACCAGTGACCTATTTTTTTTTCCATTGGTGCCATTATACAATCAGCAATGATGGGGACGATAGAACAGTACGACAGAATTCGTGCCTTTAGCAATTTATATATAAATATAATCAGTGACCTTCACTCGAGTTCTTTACCACACAAAAACTTTATTAAAAATACTTTACTAACAATACTGCATTAAAAAAAACACGTAAAAACAAAACACGTAACGACATTATACGTAACAACATTACACGTTACAAAAATACATATAAAAAAAATAGTTACATACACCTATCATACAAATGAATGACCTGGCCATTTATTTATCTTTTTCTTTTAAAAAACAAACTATTTGTATTAATTAATTTTAAGTTGAACTTGACTTACCCGAACTCTGACAAGAATTCATTTGGTAGATATTTTTCACACAATGTTGCAATCAAACTCTATCTATCGGATGGAATGTGTTGTAACGCATATCAATGGCAGATCTATTATCCTTATAATTCTATGCATCATCATCGTGTATGACATGTGTTTAGTTTTTCATTCAATACCTCGTTGACTTAGTTTCTTCTATTTTTATATCGGTCAAACAGTTCTACAATACCTAGTCCATTTAGTTACATCTATCTTTATATCGGTCAAACAGATCTACAATACCTAGTCGACTTAGTTTCTTATATTTTGATATCGGTCAAACAGTTCTACAATACCTAGTCCATTTAGTTACATCTATCTTTATATCGGTCAAACAGTTCTACAATACCAAGTCCATTTTGTTACATCTATCTTTATATCGGTCAAACAGTTCTACAATACCTAGTCCATTTAGTTACATCTATCTTTATATCGGTCAAACAGATCTACAATACCTCGTCGACTTAGTTTCTTATATTTTGATATCGGTCAAACAGTTCTACAATACCTAGTCCATTTAGTTACATCTATCTTTATATCGGTCAAACAGTTCTACAATACCAAGTCCATTTTGTTACATCTATCTTTATATCGGTCAAACAGTTCTACAATACCTAGTCCATTTTGTTACATCTATCTTTATATCTGTCAAACAGTTAAACTCCAAGGAAAAAAAAAAACACTCACATAACAGCTTCACGTATAATCAACTCCATCTAATCGAACAACAAAGACCATAATTTCTCTACATATCAATATAGGTGGAGAATGAATGTTTCCAATAGTTTTATTGTTATACCTTTGGGGCTGGTATTCAAACCAAATTTATTATAGACAAGACTATTTATAATTAAATGAATACGTTGTGTATTTTAAAAAGTCCATTTGAAAATTGTACACCGCTTGCCAAAAGTAGAGAAATAAAAACTTAACTACTAACAAACAAACGTATAGCTAGATGATTAAAAATACACTCCCAACCCCCGTGTAACCGTTGATATTTTGTTCACGTCCTGTTGAAATAAATCAGTGCGTCATTCATTTAGTTCAGGGACATAATGTTCACCGAATGACGACTTGAACGTGGAGGTAGTAGCGACATGCCATTGAATTAATTTTTCACAAGGTTAATGAATTGTCCAAACTGTCTTCAACCGAGGACATATCCTTTGGAAATGTAGTTTTTTTTAAATTAAGTTAAAACTATCCACTTATTGGCAGCGGTTCTAATTATAGAAAGGCAATGCATTATTACGCATAATAAATTAAATATTTTTTTGGACATCAAGCCTTACGATCTATTACAATTTCATACATAATGGAATGCAATGCAGTGGATCTGAAACATTTTGGATTCTCGAACCACTGACAAACTTGTTCGTTTTTTAAGACCTTCGTGTAAAAAGAAAAAGAAGAAAAGAAGAAACAAAATATAATGTATTAACTATATTATCTATTCGTTGATTATAAAAGTATTTGAAACTCACTTCAAATCAACTCGTGACTTACCGGTGATTCACAGTCTTTGAGAACCATTGATGGAATATATTCTTTACTAGTTGCAATACCCGGCTTTGCCCGGGTTTAAAATAAGGTTTCCTGTTTACCTTCTTTTTTCTTCTACCCCCTCTCTCCCTTCCTCTCTCTCTCCCTCCCTCCCTCCCTCCCCCTCTCTCCCTTTCCCTCCCTCTCTCCCATCTATCTCCCATCTCCCTCTCTCCCCTCTCCCCCTCCTTCTCTCCCACCGTCCATCATCCCTTCCTCCTCCTTCCCTCTCTCTCCCTCCCTGCCCCCTATTTCTCTTTATCTCTTCCTCCCATTTCTTCCATCCTCTCCCTCTCTCCTTCCCTCCCCTCTCTCCCTCCCTAACCCCTCTCTCCCTCCTTTCTCCCTCCCTCCCCTTTCCAACTCTCTCTCTCCCTCACCCTATCTCCCCTTCCTCCCTCCCTCATTACCTCTCTCTCTCTATATATATACTTATTATTATGGCTTCACACTTCTTCTAAAATCCTTCTTCATTCCTGTATCTTCCTCAAACTGTACAAATCAGGGAGCATGAAAAAACAACAACAATTCTTTACGTCACAAAGGCACAATACAGCACCAGCGCGCAAGTTCTATTCGATCATGGGGAAATGACGTCACAGAGGACTTTTATTTATGGCGCCGTCGAGATTACTTTAATATAGTAAAATACTAAAATCAAAAAAAAATTAATTACAATTAAACTACCCATTGAGATGAAACGAAACCTGTCCTATAACCTTCCCCATGTAATTATGTGTATGTGTAACAAATTTCACATTATTTGGTTATCTGGATCTTGAGTTATAAGGGAACAGACAGACAGACAGACAACAAATGCCTCTTATAAGTATAAAGATACTCAGAGTAGACCTGCCAGCCGAATTTTTTTTCAAGTTTCGGCTGGCTGACATAATTTTTCGGCTGATAGCCGGCGTAGCCGAATTTGACCATAAATTGAGTAAATTGACATTTGCGGCTGATTTTCGGCTAATTTTTGGCAGATTACGAAATATTTGGCTAAAATTCGGCTGACACCTAGAAAATATTGAATTTTTATTATTTAAAACAACAGAAATAACCAGTTTTATATGCTGTGCTACTAATACCGTACATGAATACATTCCACACATTCAGTTTCTGTCTCTCAATACCTTGATAAGCACTTAAAACATCAGTTTATAATTGTCATGAATAAAACAAACGCGATGTAGTTCATCAGCTTTCTTCTGAAACATGTTCACTGACTAGCTGCGAATGCGATACATCAGCTTTAGACATGATGAATCCACGGGCCATTGCTGACTGTATTGCCTTCTCCAGAATTGTGGTTGCTTCTGACCGTGGAATCAATGATTTGAAATTTGGATCAAGCAGCTGATGCAGCTTAATGTGATCATTTACAGGAAATCGATGGTCAAGCTGGTTGAGAGTTGACAGCTTGATCATTCGTATTTTGTCATCATCATATTTTAAAGTCAAGTATAGACTGAATCATTATCAATGTTGAATTCCAACGCGTTGGACATGATGCCTTCACTGACTTATCATAGTGTCTATGACTGTCATTGATAGCGTTAGTGCTGCTTCTTTCAGAGTATTTATCATTTCTTTATCCTCTGTGAATGCTCCATCGTCTTCTATAATTGCGGTCTTGAAAATTTTCATTTTTATTGATGTTGTCGGTAGTATTAAGGTGCAATACGTGTGCTATAAAGTGCTGATAAGAGTCAACCTTCAAAAGCTTTGAAGTCTTTATCATAATTGCAGCACCATCAAGGCAGCTAGTATTTTGTGATCAACAGAAAAGCTTTTCAAGACAGAGCTGATATGGTCAGCAAGGTCATGTGCAATAAGATTACGTAATGCGACAGTTAATATAACGGCGAACGAAATACGGCGGCTAATGAGGCGCGCCGCATATTTTTTGGCGGATTTACGGCGGACGAAAATTCGGCGGCGTAGCCGGCGCGCGGCGCCGGCTGAAGGGTCTAACTCAGAGAGGTAGTAGCTTCATTTAACAACATGGTTTGACTAATTATTGGGCTAGAGAGTTGTTTTTTTTATTTTACCCAGGACCAGATGACGTAATAGATCACAAAACGAATCTAAGCGACTCTAAAAATTCTGGAAATAAGATCAATGCTGGATTAAAGTATAAGCAAAGTAAGATGCGCTTATGGCACCAAGGGGAGAGTGGAGCGAAAAATCGTAGCCAACTAATCATTTGAGTTACTAAATTCCCTTACTTTTTTATTAGTTTTATAATACTAGTGTAATAAAAATGAATAATTTCAGTACATATTGCTGAAAGGATACACATTTTGAAAACATCCATACGTGTTCGATACAATTATAATCGACCTGTGCAATAAATTAAAAATAAAACAACAAAAAAAAACTTAGTGGTCAGTTTCTGTAGATGATAATACTACAAATTATGGTCCAGTTTCTGTACAATTACTACTATTTTTAAGTATTAAAATTAGTTTAAGCTGCATAGAGTATCCAAGATGACAGACAGGGACAACCTTAAGAAACGAGACTGCGCATTGGGTTCCATTTCTATTCTTCAGGGAAAGGAGGAAGGGGGCTGTCCATTATTTATGTCAACAAATTTGTTGGCGATTTTTACCTCCCCCCCCATGTCAACAACGTGTCAAACTTCCAGAGACCCCCCTATAAAATTACATCAACATTTGATTACCCCCCCCCCCTAAAAAGGTGGCTTCCAAAATGTTTATGTGGCAAAATTAGTAGGAATATAGTTAGTTTAATTAAAATACTGAATGTTAGGCGAGTGTGTAACACAGGACTACAAACGCTGCATAATTTTCCTTAATTAAGTAATTATATTAAATTTAAAAAAAGTAACATTGTTGACGTCAACTTTTCTTGACCTCCCTCCCATCCCCCTTGTCAACAATTGTCAAAAATTTTCTGACCCCCCCTCCCCCTATTTTGTTGACGTAATTAATGGACAGCCCAGAGGGACAAAATATAAGTCTGTGTTTAGGGCATTGAGTGGACTTAATCCGGCACTATCATAGACCCACTTTACTAAACAATTTTAAACCACATCTGACAGACACTACAATTATGTAAAAAAAGCCCATTTGATTTATTTTTGGTTTTGATGTTTATAGAAGCACATCATGTGCAGAATCTGGAAATAAAACATCCGTGTACTATTCAACTTTAATTTGTATTTAAAAAGAAGCAATCAAGTCTACATGTGTGGGAAAAACAACCCTGCTTTATTTCCAAAACAGGCTAAAATGGTCAGTGGCGTAGCGAGGGATGGGCAAGGGGGCGCATCATGCCCCGGGCTCTACTCATAAAGGGGCGCCAAATGGTATATTTTTACAAATAATATTATATGGTTTTCGAATTGGGGGGAGGGGGCGCTAAAAAGGTATTGTGCCCAGGGAGCGAGTTAAGCACGCTACGCCACTTGAAATTGGTGTTTGAATTTCTTATTAGTGATACGTATGAATCCTTCATCTGGTGTACGATTGTAATCAAAAGTAACATCAATATGTTTATACCTGCCATGATCGAGTGTAAAGTTCTATATCGGGCAATTCTCTTTCATGTGTACAACACGTCTACCACACACTGGGATTTAGTAACGTGAATGTCAAAGTTATAAATAGATTGAGGTCACATGAGGACAACTTGTGTGTCCAATTGATGTAGCCTGCATGTGTCATCACTGAGCGTAACTCATTAATGACATTAAGCCAGTACCGATTAATTAACCCAGTAATGAGTTAGACATAAATAATATAAAAAAATGAGATGATAGTTTCCCCTTATTGACATTAATCCACTTAAAAAAAAACCAACTTAACAAATGGCAATGCCCTTCAAAAGTAAACTTTGACTTTATACATTCCTAAAAATAATTCAGATTCCGAGAATCGTTAACTTTTTACTGACAATTAGAATCAAGTCTAATGGCACAGCAAAGAAAAATGGCGATGAATGGGGAAAAAAGAAAAATAATGGAAAAGTGCTAAAACTAAAATCAATTAATAATGTCACCTACGAATGAGACAAAAAACACAATAATGTTTCAAACTAATTTCTTTTATTTGATATTCATCTTTACTACCTCCTCTAAACTTTTTTTTAAACTTTGAACTGATAAAGCTCTACTTGGCTGTTCACGAACTACAATACATTCCTATGTAAAGCGAAATATCGAAAACATGGCTGAATATTTTAAAATCAATCTATCAAACATATGATAAAAAAGTCACACAGTTCAGCTTGTTGATATGAGTAATAATATAACTCTATTTTATATAATATGGGGTGAACGTGACGTTGTGTTGAAAGAAAGTCTTATTCAGCCATCGTAGCTGGTGTTTTGATGTCCTTGTAACGATATGAAATATTTTCTTCTTGTTCCTTTGGCTCTACAGCCCATTTAGGGCCCTGGCCTGCCATAATACCCTTCTTTACTTTTCCCGATCCATGGTCTTCTTCCTCCACTCTCTCACTTCTATGGCTTTAAGGTCTTTCTCCACTTCCTCTAACCATCTGCTCCTTGGTGTGCCTTTAGGCCTTTTCTCATTGGGTATTGCCTAATACATTGCTTTTGGACCTCCGTTGTTTTCCATTCTTTCTATGTACCCTACCAACCTCAATCTATTCATTTTGATTTCAGCTGTTATATTTGGTTCTTCCTAGAGTTCGTACAGTTCTAAATTGGTTCTACTTCTCCACTCGTTATTGACCTTTACTGGCCCATATATTTTCTTAAATATTTTCCTTTCTCAAGTGTTTAGCATATTTTTGCTTGTTTGCTGACGGTCCATGTTTCACTGCTGGTCGGATCTTTGTCTTGTATATGGTTTTTTTAAAGTCTTCTGGGGATCTGTCTGTTTTTCAGTATTTTATGCAGTGTTTGATATATTCTGTTCCTTACTTCTATTCTGTTTTTGATCTCTACCATTATATCATTTTTCTCACTTATGGATGAAATATCTTAGATACCTTAATAACTAGTTCTAAGATTCTTGAATCAATTTCTGTAAACACGTAATCAAACGAATTATGAAATGCATTGATTGTGCATCAACACTATAGGACATCGTTTGAGAAATATTTCACAACGGTAAAAAATGTGGTCCGCTGGATTTTTTGTCTTTTCATTAATGTATTTACCGTCAATAGCTTTAGGCTAAAGAAAATAACGCAAGAATTTCTTTAAATAATGACAGAAGTACTTCAAATAATAAATGAAATTTGTCACTAATCTAAAGCGATCGAATTTCGAATGTTTAAAGCACTGTTAAAAATATCTTGAAAGTATATTTCTTCACATTAAGTAGGGTGACTGATGAGTGGTACAATTTTAACCATATTGTTGTACCTGCTCCACAATGAGTCATTTTTTGTTCAGAAATAAAATAACTGGCATTTAAAAGAAATTATTCCAAAACTTGGATGCTTAAAAACTACTTAGTTTCGCATAAGAAGACCTGCATTATATCTTTTATACTTTTCTGGAACATTTAAAATAGATGGTATCCACCGGTAGGTAATATTAATTCACCAACAACAATAATTCAATGAATCTATCTATCTATCTATCTATCTATCTATCTATCTATCTATCTATCTATCTATCTATCTATCTATCTATCTATCTATCTATCTATCTATCTATCTATCTATCTATCTATCTATCTGTCTGTCTGTCTATCTATCGATTGATTATAATTCCAACAGTAAAATACATAACCGTTCTTTGTTAAATCTGATTTTTCGGTGTCGAATTTATTAGCGCCTTTAACACAAAATAAAGTTTGCATTTGAAACCATGATGTATGAAGATGTCAATTATCATTCGCTATTTGAGATATCGGCAGGTATAAATAAGACCTTGATTTGTTTGGATAAGCGTTGTTACATTGTTGTGACAGCGGTCCGGGGAATAACAATAACAAATGAGGTGTTTTTTTCTTTGAAAACAATATCCCAGGTGTAGTTTGAATCAGCCAGGAGACCAGATCTGACGACTAAACTACGATAGATTAACTCCCAAATAAAAGAAACAACTAATCGCTGTCAAACCAATGTGTCCACCAGTACTATTGTTATGGAGACGTGTATTATGAAGTTATAATGAAGTTTTAAAAAGATAGGAACATAAAACAATGTAGAGGAACAACCGTAGACTTTCGTGACAATGTTGTCAGGGGTGGATATATAGTAGTGACCTGTAAGGTTCATTCCTAAATAAACGAATTCGTCTCTAGTATATAGTTTCTTTACTGATGAAAATATAAAAAAAATGTTCATGTTGTGAAGTATCAGGATAGCGATTATCACTAAACAAATTTGTCTCCTGTATATCGTGTCTCTGTGATTGAACTATTTAAAAATTGTGTCGTTTTGTGAAACATCAGATTTGAGTGTAGCACTAAACAATTTAGTCTTCAGTATATTATGTCTTTGTGATTGAACTATTTTAAGATTGTGTGTTTATGTGAAACATCAGATTTAAGTGTAGCACTAAACAATTTATTCTTCAGTGAATCTAAAGTTTCTTTGTGTTTGAAATACAATAAGTTCCAGTTTGCGTCTTGTGAATTATTGCGAATTTAACTCACGTTAAGGTAAGTATTCTGTAATGACTAAACATCAACTCTTTGTTAATATTACAATTTAAAAAAAAATGTTTTCAACATGTGTTCAACACTTTAAATGTTAGTGTAAAAATAATTCTGCTGATAAATATTGACACTTAAAAAATGTTGTAACACAAAGTTAACTTTTGCAAGTAAGCTTTTATACAACTGTGTGACCAAATTCATAGATTTAGTAAGCAGGATTTATTTCATATAAACTTCAAAAAACTTGAGAATTATCTTGCATAAATGAACGTGTTCAACACTGTACATGTTAATTAGTAAGCATTAATCAATTTTCCCCTCTACATTTTTATAAGTATGCACTTTAGCTCAAAATATAAATAAATTTGATTCTTAATCTAACTTTGCCATTTACCTTAAATTATTGACTCGTAAAAAATTACTACGAAATATTTATGTACATTTATTATCAACTTATAAAACAATGTGGATGAATTATTGTTTTAAATGATACATGAACTTATTTTTTTAATCATCAACAAACATTGATAATATTTGCAACAAATAGTTTATAAACACGTTTACTGAAAAAAGTAAAGTTCCCTTAGCCCTAACGGGCCATCGGGGCAGATGAAGTGTATAATACATCTGTTTCTATAACCTGAGCATATAAAGGGATTGTCTGGTTAGCACAACGCCCAGCCGCCTTTACTTCCCCAACTAAAATCAGGTACCCATTTAAAGCTGGGTGGATTTGTGGGGCGACTTTGAAACAAATTTCACATGGAAAAATTACCGTGATCGAACCCAGGACTCACAGGTCAACAGTCGAGTATCTACACCACTCGGCCATCCGTCCCACACGTTAACTTACAATAATGAGATAATGGCAGCGTTAAAGGGGACTTAGGCGGGGAAATTGGAGTGAAGCTACATGGGTCCTTAACATTTTATGGCGACACACACACACACACACACACACATATAAATATATACATTCTTCGATCCATTATGTAAGAGCCTTCTAAACTTTAATCATTAAAATTTCTGACGAAGCGTAAATCAATTCAAAATAAGGGAAATTAATAAGGTAATACTATGTTTGAATACACAAGAATTGAATATGCTATTAATGAATATGCTCAGTTCAAATTGGTCTTTGATGTATTGTGTGGAACATCAAATAATCAATGAAATTCGACCCAAATACAAAAAAAAGCGATCGGCACTCAAATGTTTGAAACATTATTATGTGGAAATGTGTAATATAATACATTTCATACTTGATTTGTTTAGTGTAAACAATGCCTAGGTATTTTATAGTAGGCCTTCTTTACTTATCGCTGATATCACATTTATATGTGTTTCAACATTTAATTTAAAATCTATAGATATTGTCTATTTATTTAAATGTACCACACAGTCAATAAAAGCATGTCTTAATATATAAACACAAAAGATATTAAAATATTCAAAATATTTTAAGTTGTTATCATAAATATTAATTTAATACTATAAAGACTCTAAAAAAAAATAATGCGTATTTTATCAAGTTTATCTTTGTCTCATTTCAGAATCAGGCGATTATGGCTGAATATATCCATGGCTCCAACGAATGGGTCAAAACTGAAGTCAAAAGAGGTTTCAACAGGAGCGGCTCCAGGGACAGCAGTGAAGGTGACAGCAGTGACAATAAGGGTCGCAAACAGAGCCGTGGACGGTTTGATAAATTCTCGAGAGAACGCAACATCTACGGATCATCTTCTGGAAGTCGAAAAAGAAAATCCAGTTCCTCATCAGAGTCAGACTGTAATGTTGATCGATCAGCGAAGTGACATCTTTCAGGTAATGTTTCTATTTTAAACAAAATAAACACATGATTTTAATTAATATGGTGCAGAGCAAGTAATGTGTCATGGGTCAAATTGGTCGCTAAATTGGATGGGTCACATGGGTCATGGGTAAATGTTCCCTGACCCACGACCCATCCTTAGTCTCCGCCCGACCCTAAAAAAAAACCCGTCGTCGCGCGATTTTTTTAAATTTCAAAATGGTTTCTATGGCGACGGCCTCCATCTTGAAAATAACAACAATCAATGGGTCATGATGGGTCTGGGTCAAGAACTTGATGGTTCATATGGGTCTTGGGTCAAGCTCAGTGACTCATTACTTGCTCTAATATGGTGTTGGTTAATTTTCTCTTCTTTATTAATCAGTCTTATTGAGGCTCAAAAAAATATTTTTTGTATCAAGTATATAATTTAATCTATTGATTTGTATATTTATAAGCAATATGTATATATTTCTGTATTTTTACTTGTTTCAGATGAAAGCTCTGACATCAGCACCAGAACATCAGGCTCACTTGATTTTAATTTACATGTCCGAAGCTCTCGAGATTCTCAAATCTCAATCCAAATGAACCAATCATTTTACAGCTCTTCTCTTTCAAGAGATTACGCTATAGCCAACCATCATCGTAAACCCGTATCGCGCGACCAGCATAAAAATGAACAAAGCAGAAACTCTTCAAAAATACTCAGCAAAATATCGGAGACATCAAAATCCAAATGGTATTCACCAAAATACACCGGCAAGTCTACACGTTTAGAAAAAAGAAGTGAGTCATTCAGAGAAAGAGATTGTACCACTGAGAGCAGTTGGTATTCAGCTAAAGATGAAAGAGATTTTGATGCAGGAGGTAAAAGGTATTTGCCGAAAGGAAGGCAAGATAATGACAAAAAAATCAAGCATATTTCACCGGAAGATAGAAATGTTTCTAATGTCAGAATTAAGCCATATTCACCTGAAGACAGAAATGTCTCTAACACAAGAAACAGATCATATTCACCTGAAGACAAACATGTCTCTAACACAAGAAACAGATCATATTCACCTGAAGACAAACATGTCCTTAATGCAAGAAACAGATCATATTCACCTGAAGATAGAAAAGTTTCTAATATCAGAAATAGGCCACATTTACCAGAAGACAGACATGTCTCTAACACAAGAAACATATTATATTCACCTGAAGATAGACAAGTCTCTAACACAAGAAACAGATCATATTCACCTGAAGTTTCTAATGTCAAAAACTACCAGTTTTACTCTGAAAATAGGCGAGATTATAACTATGAAACCAGACAATATTCCCCAGAAGAGAGTCAAGATTATAGTTTAAGAAACAGGTGTTATTTACCAGAAGATGGACAGTACATTAACGCCAGATCCAGGCAGAATTCATCAATGTCCAGACGATATTGACTTTCAATTGCTGAAAACATTAGTTGACGACTTCAAATTGACCAGAATATTCTACATTAACACAATTCAGTGCAGTTATTACAGCTACAACATGCATTCTTACTGAAACATTGTTATACACAGTTTGCTGAACATTTACTCATACATTATTACACACATTGCTGGAGCATTTACTACTACATTATTACTCAACTTGCCGGATAACTTATTGCCACATTATTAGCATTTACTGCTACATCATTACATACATTGCTGGAGCATTTACTGCTACATTATTACACACCTTGCTGGATCACTTACTGCTACATTATTACACAACATGCTGGGACACTTACTGTTACATAATTACACAACATGCTGGGACAATTACTGCCTCAATATTACAGTTCTTGCTAGGGCATTTACTGGTGCAGTATTACACAACTTGCTGCAGCACTTACTACAACACCATTACACACCATTACACACTAAGCCTACTGCAGTAATTGGTCCATTCTCTAAGTGACATTGCACATATTTATTTATAGGAGCACTAGCCAATAAACTTCAAGTACATGAGTTCAAGTCCAGTCTCTAAGAGAAAATAGGATTAATGGGTGTTCATCAACACTTCTTCTGTTTATGTCCACTAAGATATATTAATACTAATTCACCAGGAGCTGGTTTGTTTAAAAACTGTAACTTTTTATGATGTGATGGAAATATAAAGTTATTGTTGGAAATATACTTCAAAGATAAAACTTTGTGAAAAAAAAACATATATGTAATGAAAATAAAAATAAATAATGAAAAAAAAGTTTTGTTTGTTTATTTTCATTTGTTTGTGTGATATGGTAATAATTTAAATCAAAATAATTTGTAAAAACCTTTTAGCAACTTTATTGAATCTGTTACCTTATTCATTGACTTCTCTATTGCGTTCTCTATATTTTAATATTCACATTTTCGAATCTATTTAACAAATGTCTAATTGAGGCATTAGATACATAGTTGCACTAAGCAATATATAAAAAAAAAGTTCCCTTTGCCTTAACGGCCATCGGGGCGAATGAAATTTAGAATTCATCTGTTTCTATATCATATCCTTTCGGCATATGAAGAGATTGTGTTAACCACAACGCTAAGCATTACTTCCCGATAAAAGCTGGGTGGACTTGTCGGACGACACAAAATAACACCTTGATTAATTCCATGGTTCTTTCTCATCGATAATCGAACTCAGGACTCTAACGCCGATAGTCGAGTATCTATACCACTCGGCCATCCATCCCAAACCAAGGAATATATGAGTAACTAAGGAAATATGAGGATATTTGTAGCGTTAGCAGAGGCGTAGTGAGGGGTGAACAAAGGGGGTCATCAATCTCATCATGCCTCGGGCGCTACTCATAAAGGGGCGCTTAATGGTATATTTTACATATATTATTGTACTGTTTTCGATGGGGGGGGGCTAAAAAGGTATTAAAAAGGTATTGTGCCCCGGCTCGAGTAACGCTCGCTACGTCACTTATTATTTGGCTATGTACTACCATCGTAACATTAGCATTAGTGTATGTATAAATAATACAATCGTAATATTGGTGTCACAGGGCAATAAGTTAAAATAGTATAGTTATTCTCAGAGCCACAAATTACACGCAAATGAGCATCAAACGCTCGACGATCATGCTGCACAGTTCAAATAGCTGTTATAATACAAAAAATAAAGATTCATCTGTCTTGTTTGGCTCTCTTTCATCTTCATGAATCACGGGCACATTTCTCTCATTAGGTTTAAGAACGCTACTTAAAACCTCTGTAATTATTGGTGAATTCTGATGGGTGTAAAAATTCGCTTCTATTTGGTGTTAGTTCATAATAGTGATACCGGTAGTGACTTTAAACACTTAAGTGTTAATAATTATTGAATTACACATATTAACACATTCACTATTACACACACACATTTAACCTCATATATTAGTGACTGAATTTTCTACAACAAATAACTTGAGCTTCAATAATATAACCAGCACCAACATGGTGGTTGGCAGTGTATAGTCTTCAAACGTACGACAGTTTAAAACATAACAAAGCAAAAAAAAAAACAACAACGTATAAAGCATTGTTAACCTCAGACTTATATTTAAACTTATTAGTTCCAAATTATTTAGCTTAAGATGCTCACAGAAAGATTCCATAGTATCAATAGGGTTAATTTGAATGAGGCGTTTGTCTTTTGACCATGGAGCAATCTTGCACAGATGTCCTCATCGACAGGCAAAACTAGGCTGACGTCTAAGGCTTCAATTTCACAAGAGGCCTCATTAAGAATTAATTTTGATTACATCTGACGCTTAGCCTGGAGGCTCTTGAGTATCTCTAAAAGTTTTCTAAGGCCAGATGGTCATTTAAAGCCCCCCCCCCCCATTCCCCCACCCCGCTAGAATTCAGATTTAAAAAAAAATATTTTTATGATTTTCATAATCAAGAACACGCGTTATCTGTTTTATAATGTTTAAATTCTCACTGAACGCCTTTATACCATGACATAATTCTTAAGGAAATCCGTTGAAAACCATTAAGAAACCCACTAGATAGAAACAAATTATTTTTTCTTCCAAAACGTACGAAAATTTCTAAATTTCATGCGTTTTTTTAAATTCATTTATTTCAAAACATTGAAAAAGAGAGGGGAGGGGTAAAAACAACAACAAACAAACAAATGCCCAAAATGATGGTAGGGCCTCCAATCTATTTTGTAAATCCAATTTATAAAGTAAAATTTTTATCTATTTTTAACAAAGGTCTCTTTAAATCACAAACAATAACAGCTTAAGTATTAAATATACTTCAACTTTGACTATTACTAAGGCCCAAATCAGCAGACTAACGAATGATGTTCTGGTCAACATATTAAAGAATGGCCCTTAGTGTGTTTGTGTAATCATTGCCTTGCTGTTAGTGTGGCCAGCGCTTGTACCAGCTGGTAGGTCAAGTCTAAGGACTGGGCTGGACGGACAGATCTCAATACAACAACAACGATACAATGCACGGGGGTGAAACAAATGTCACTGACACCTTCGATATCAGTAGCTATGTTATACAATGCACGGGGGTGAAGCAAATGTTGTCACTGATATCTTTGATATCAATAGGTATATGATACATGACGTTTTGAACTATAGGGCAACTTGTAATACAAAGAAACAACCTCAGGTAAGCCAAGTCGTCACCCACCATTTGATCAAGTGTTGATATATATATCTAGGTCACTCACCATACGGCCAAGTGTTGATATGTAAAATCTAAATCCTAACTTAACGAATCAGTCTCGGAAAAACCTTTGGGTGCTGCACATATACCTGAAGCATCTTTATGATTTAAATATTTTATCTTGTGTCGTGTGTAATACCTGGGCAGTACTTTCATATTACTTTAAGGTAAGAGTTTATATTTCAATTATCTATTATCCGAATTTAAAATACAAATTTAGCCTTTTAAATTTTATTTAAAATAACTCAACACTTAAAAAAGGGGGGGGGGAGAAAAGGTTCCACTATTTTGGCTTTTAAAGATTATGAGCTATTTGATTGGCTAACACTGTATAAATCTAACCGAATGTATCACCCATCATGTGCAGGTGATATAGAATTACCTTAGACATACATGCATACAGCTCAATAATAAATTAAGTCTAAAACACCACAGACATGCATGCAGCTCAATAATACATTAAGTCTAAAACACCATATACATACATGAAGCTCAATATTAAATTAAGTCTAAAATACCACATACATACAACTCATTAATAAATTAGTCTAAAACACCACATACATATATGCAGCTCAATAATACATTAAGTCTAAAACACTACAGACATACATGCAGCTCAATAGCACATAAGTCTAAAACACCACAGACATACATGCACATCATTAATACTTTAAATTTAAAGCTCCATTAACATACGACATGTAATTCAATGTAGAGTATATTATTTTAGTCTATTACGACCTTATGGAAACAATCGCTAGAATAAATTATTTGTATAAATACACGTTATCCTATTAAATCGTATTTTAATGTGGCTAGAATAAAAAAAGTATCAACATTGGCCACTACTTTCTACACGGAACCAGTATGGAAACAATAATTACCATTGAAACACTTAAAATAAACAAAGTATCAACGTTGGCCACTACTTTCTACACGGAACCAGTATGGAAACAATAATTACCATTGAAACACTTAAAATAAACAAAGTATCAACGTTGGCCACTACTTTCTACACGGAACAAGTATGGAAACAATAATTACCATTGAAACACTTAAAATAAACAAAGTGTCAACGTTGGCCACTACTTTCTACACGGAACCAGTATGGAAACAATAATTACCATTGAAACACTTAAAAAAAAAATATTTTTGCATTTTGCAGCTTAATAAAATCTATCGGCTTCAATTAAATATGTTTTGGGTACTGACTGTAGAAAGGTTTGGAACATTTATCACCATTAAGACAATTGTGAACTAGCCACTGGTATCTGAGTGAATCAAGTCACTGACCGTTATGTTAAGGCGTTTGTCTTTAGTTTTATTAACTCATGTCAACACTCCACCATTCTTCTCTTGGTCCGCCCCGCCCCCCCCCGTCATTTTAAGAGCCCAATGTGGCCTAAGACTGAAACATTTGGCCCACCCCTGGCCTAACTACTATATACATTTTAAACAGGTTTGCTAGGTATATTTTTGAATATTTAATTAAAAAAAATATATATTTATTCTAAGATTGACAACTGCTTATAAAATGTAAACATTCGGAAATTTTAAGTGAAACAATGTATGTGTGTGTGGTTGGGGGGGGGGGAAGCCAAACCTACTCCCTCTCTCCATGGGCGTATTCATGGGGGGCATTTGCCCCCCCCCCCTACATTTTGAAAAAATGTCATATAAGAGGGGGGCATTTGTCCCCCCCCCCCTTAATTAAAAAAATGTCATAAAGTTGTTATTTGCCCCCCCCCCTGGAAAAATTGCTAGCGACGCCCATGCCTCTCTACCACTAGGATTCAGATAAAAACATATTTTGATGACTCTCAATATCACGAGGAAGTTATGCCCCTTTTCGTAAACAAATTAAACCACTAATGTGACGTTATAGCGAAGATGAGCTGAAACACAATTTCTGTGTTTATATATAGCAGGGGACGGCACTGTATTTGATGCCACACATTACTCAATCGGTCAATTGTATTACCGCGGTCCAGTAAATTTATAGTTTTCTTTCAGGTGGACCAATGTTAGTCATTTTATTCACATATTTCACTTTTATATGTGTACATGTCTTTCTTTTAATGATATGAAAATCACAAGGAGGACACAATTTAATAATCGCATTCATTTAACGTGCATGATTGATTTTGTATAATAAGTCGTACACACTCAATATTTTACAAAGCAATAGTTTGTTTAACATCGTAAATAAATAAGATTAACGAGCAAAAAATAATGTTCACACGCTAATGTCTGCTAATCTGTAGAATGTCGGTCTTTGCAGTTTTAAATCACGCGTTAAGCGCGTATCCTCGCCAAACTCTACCTGTACCCTTAGGGATATGCGTCCCACACTTTGGGAAACACTGCTTTATTTTGATACAGTACCACTAAGTTCTAAATATATTAGGACTCATAAAATATGACATGTAGTCTCATTGCTTAAGGAATGTTTGCTTGGAAATTAGGTTATTTACATCCACAGCTATATTTATTGTTTAGACGTACATATTGATATGCTAATGAAAAGCATTCAATATGGTGAAGTTTTTATTGTATTCTATCAATTAGCGTGAAAAGTAAAAAATGCAAATTTCAGCTATATTAGCGCTCAACTTGTTAATTAAGCCGATATATTATACATATTTTCAGAAAAAATTATTGGCGTCCAAAATAATTATGTTAACAAATATGTATATAGACAATCTTTCAAAGTGGCGTTCGGCGACAAAGGAGTTTACTCGTTGTTTCATTTCAGGATTTGTCTATCATGTCTGGCTACAGTTATAACTGTGACTCTGACCAGGGGGTCAAAAGTGAAGTCAAAAGAAATTTCAGAAGGAGCGGCTCTAGAAGCAGCAGTGATGATAACAGTCACAGAAGGATCCGTGGGCGTTTTGATAAATTCTCGAGGGAGCGGGACATCTATGACTCAACGACCGGAAACAGTAAAAGAAAAATCAGCACTTCATCGGATTCAGATTCAAGTATTGATCGATCTTCAAAGCGGTGTAGACCAGGTAATAAAATCTATCAGTTGTTAGAAGGAAGTTTATATGGACAGTTTGTTGACATGTTAGTCCACATTAAGAATTCGCTATAATTATTACTTATCAATTGCACATTCTCTTAAAACTTTTATTTTTCATCTTTCAGATAACAGACCTGACAGCATCTCAGGAACGTCCAGTTCACTTGACCTGAACATAAAGTTTCGAGGTTCTAAAGATTCCGAACTTTCCATCAAAGTGTCGAATTCTTCCAATAGCTCTTTACTAGCAAAAGAGTACACTCCAAATAATTATCCAACATATCTTGAACAAAACGACCATCACATCAACAGGGAGCATGTAGAATCGTCCGAAAGAAACGGCAAAAAGTCTGCATCTTCAAAGTACAAAAAATATACTTCGAAAGACCTCAGTGAGTCTCCTTGTTTTGAGGAAAAAAACAAGTCATCAAGACAAAGTGATTATAGCAGCAGTCAGAGGAAGAATTCGCTAGAAGAAAGACGAAATAATAACATCAGAAGCAACCAGTTGTCATCAGGAGATAGGCGAGATATCGCTAGAAATAGCCAGTATCTATCGGATGAGATAAAAGATATCACCAGAAACAGGCAGCATTTATCACAAGAAAGACGAGTTAGTGACAGAAACAGCCAGTATTCACCAGATGATAGACGAGTTTATATTCCCAGAAATAGTCAGTATTCACCAGAAGAAAGACGAGATTATATTCCCAGAAACAGCCAGTATTCACCAGAAGAAAGACGAGTTAACGCAAGACATAGCCAGTATTTACCAGACGATAAAGATTATATCGCCAGAAACCACAACTATTCATCAGAAGAAAGACAAGTTAACGCAAGATGTAGCCAGTATTTACCAGACGATAAAGATTATATCGCCAGAAACCACAACTATTCACAAGAAGGAAGACGAGATAACACCAGAACAAGGCAGTATTCTCCTGAAAATAGACGGTATTAGAATCCATTAATGGAAAGTAACACAATCAACGGATTCTAATGTCCAGCTCTTGACAGACAAGATGGTATTAAGGTTAACAGGAAGGAATTCATCAGTGTTCTTTTTACCATCAAGAGCTACTGTTACTAATTCACTATTAGCTCAGATGTAAATAACTAGAAATTTAATTAATTAACAATAACTTTGTGTGTGCATTTTTTTAATTAACATTTTACATTCAACTAATAAAAATTCTTTTTTAATGTTTAAATGTGAGTGCTTTTTATACCTATCAGGCTAAAAATATATATTTAAAACGATAGACATAATTATTTAATATCTTTCATTATATTTCTAAAATTATATATATTATTCAAGCAAGTTTGTACACAAACTTCCTAAATTGATGCATCCAATCAGAATATTCTTTAATAATGGATACAGCTAGCAACAGTATATTGATGGTACTTAATTCTTTAATCGTAGACTTTTTCCGGTAGAAAGAACTTACTTTTATGTAAGTCCACCAAGAAAATTACCTGTTATCAATTGATCAAAAATTAAATTGCACTATTAAAGGCCTTCATAATTTAATTAAGGTTAAATATTTTTTTTATAAGATATGATTATAATTATTGCCATAAAAAATTGCTGGATTTATTTCTGAAAAAATATTTCATTAGACACAATGAAAAAAGTTTGAACGTCTTCAACAACAAGAAAACAAACGAACAAACTAATTTTTTTTGGAAATAATTTTCTACATTCAGCGAGTGAATACATACATTGACTAGTTTAAATATTTCAAATGTCTGAACATAAACCAATTAGTCTAAAAATACAACAAAAAAAAAGATGTGTGTATTGTTTCATCTGTTTTACAATATATTAACACTTAATCGTTCTTTGATTTTTCAAGGTTATTTACCTGAAATGGGGTCACCTGAATTAAACAAATCCATGGATACAATCATATAATAGACCGCAAATTCTAAACTGTCTAAAAATAAAACTTCCCCACTGAATAAATCGAAATTTGCCAAAGTCTGAAAATTCAACCTGAGGGTAAGTTATGTATGTTAACATTGTCGTACATCCCATCCTGGTGGGAAAGTTCGCCTGAAATAAAAAAAAAGAAGCAAATATAACTTCTTCATCTATCTATCTATCTATCTATCTATCTATCTATCTATCTATCTATCTATCTATCTATCTATCTATCTATCTATCTATCTATCTATCTATCTATCTATCTATCTATCTATCTATCTATCTATCTATCTATCTATCTATCTATCTATCTATCTATCTGTCTATCTGTCTATCTGTCTATCTGTCTATCTATCTATCTATCTATAAGACTACACATTTACCTTGCTTTTAAACTTGTATAATAGTCAGTATAGTTCCCCTTAGCGTTTTCACTAAACAGACTTGCAGTGCTGCATCCCAATTTAACGTAATAAGTTGGAGGATTCTGTTGAATGAAGTGATAGTAGAAAACCATTCTTATTTTAGCTATAATACTGGTTTACAGTATGTCGTCAAGAGAAGTTGCAACGTAGACACTGAGTGACAATTTAATTTTCTTACAGTTTCTTTGATTAGTTATCAAAAACAAATTAGCCAAATTTATAATAAGAAAATTGGATTTTTCAATTTTGTTTACATTTTTTACACCCATCATTCTATCTGGGTTTCATCAGTGGTTTGTGTTTTTTTTCATATGGGAATGTCATATACTTTGCTCAAGAAAATCTTGATAATATGCCAGCCACTCTCTGGTTACCATGCAAACACTTAAGAATCGAAACTTTTAATACATCCTAGACATTGAAACTGAGATAGTTGAAATTTAGTAAAATAAAAAAAAACAACATTTGAATTTCTAAAATACAGCTACGATAATCTTTTCTATGACAGTTGTAATATATTCAATTCATTTTTAAATCTCTTCATTTAGTCAGTGTGTGAAGTCCCTGTAAGGGATGACATGAAATCTTTAAGATCCTATAAACCAATCATGGGACGGTTTTTATTGTACCCTTCATTTATCCTCACCATAGAGGATAGTGCAACGGCCATAGAGAGACCATGGTAGATATAGCGGGGACTGTAACAATGACCTGAAATATCCATTGGTCCTCGGCGGATATTCTTTTCTTGTTAAATATTAACATTGTGCCAGGAAAGCGATAATGCTGAAATGTAGATAAACTGAGCGGGGGAAAATAGTTAAAAATGCAAAACTAGTTTTAAGCTACTATGCAAGATTCAAAACTCACATCTTTATTCACTTCACATAAATTTATGCTGCCTGTGAAGTCTTTCCCTCCTTTCTGTACTATGTTCAATGTACCATTACACCTGTTATTGAGATTGCTGAAAGAGGCCAAAGTAAGAGTCTGGAAAAATGTGGAGCTGGTAGGATCATCTGGTGGACTGTGGAAACAATTTCAAATTTTTGTACATATGGTTTCAATTCATTTCTTTATAACAGATGTCTAGAAAGATATATATATATATATATATATATATATATATATATATATATATATATATATTCATGAGTGAAATTATGTGTCTAAAAGAAATCTTGTTAAACAATAATAATTGTTATTGTGGAGAAATGGTATAGTCAGACTTTGATGACTCCATTTGTAGGCTCCGCCCAGCACAGCCCCCCTATGACGTCATTCGTCCATCACGTTGTATCTTGTTCTGAGCTCTAGGTGCAAGGCCGTAGCCAGAATTTTTTTTGGGGGAGGGGGGCTGTGCGGAAACTTTATTTAAGAAAAAATTGGAACGCAATGATAAAGAAGTGTATTTTATAATAGAATTTGATTTTTAGAATTAATTTGGTGGGGGGGGGGCGGGGATGCAGTCCCCCTAGCACCCCCCTGGCTACGGCCTTGTCTAGGTGTATACGTCATTTCCAACAAAATGACATATACTGCAACCGACAGTGGGAAGCATGCGTTTTATTTCAGCAGTTGTGAAATCAGTCTAGATTTTGGGTATGGTGGTATGTGGATGCATATTGTAGTTTGTAACTAGACAGTAGTTATTGCACTCCTCCTGGGTTCACCATTACATGTCAATTCATGTTCATGCATTCATATTAAAGGAATTAATTATTTTTATTGTTACTTTCAACCGGCGTCGATTTCGTATATGAACGTTGTTCTCTGCTGTTGTAACATCAACTACAAGTTTATAGAAAGAACCTCGCAACAGTTTTAACTCTCTCCTTGTCCTCGGTAGTGCGTTAAGAATATGGAATTCCCTAAGACCAACGCACCGTATAAATCTACTATTGAATGCATTGACCATGTACGTAAGTGCAGCAGAGTTTGTGATGATGAAGCCGGCAGGGTGGAGTCATAGCCATTGTAATATTTAAATGTAAATCGATTATTAAATGCTGTGTTTTAGTGAATCTGCGCCTATGCTGTACTTGTGATTTTCCACGTGGAGCATTTTACAATATATTAACACTTAATCGTTCTTTGATTTTTCAAGGTTATTTACCTGAAATGGGGGTCACCTGAATATTTCTTATCTATAGATTAATTTATTTATGATATGTTATATATCAAATTAATCAGAAATGAATGGGCTTCAAAGATGTGGTAATTAATTTAAAATTAGATCATTATTGTTTTATTTAATGAACTTGAGATGAAACTTTTCATTTTTGTTCAAAGCAACTTTCACACACACTCTCACAAACAGTATGAAGGAAAAAAAAATATACACAAATTTAATGCAGTTGAATTTTATTTATATTTCACCACATATATTACACAAAATGTGCAAACATGAAACAAATTGAGTTACAAAAAACAAAGTTATGTAAGTTTTTGTTTATACATGCATTTTTTTAAATTTTTTAAGGAAAAATCAGGGTTCTCACTAACTTTTTTTTTAAAAGCTATAAGTATGTCAAATTATATATCAAATTCATCAGAAATAGATGAGCAATCTATATAAGTATTTTATTTACATATGCTGCACAGTTTTCAATCATATATGGATCAAATGTGACAATTTTTTTTTTTTTTAATTTTAGTATTCTCAAACTATGAAGAACTTTTATTTTACAAAGATACAATGAATAGTATTAAAGAGTATGTTTAATAAATCTAACAATCTAACACAATCTATAAAAAATGAAACAAGTCACTAAAGATAAATTTTGGCCGTGAACTTTTAAAGACATGCTATGTGAAACAATTTTCTTTTTCCGCAGAATAAAAAACAACTGATTAATTCATTACTTTTAGTTATTTTATGCCAAAACAATGTGTTAAACGCATACAGAGTATTAAAAGGCATATAAATATAGACAAGAAATATTTTAAAAGAAAATAATATTATCAAAACCACATTTAAGATTCAAGTAGAAAATTTATAGAAGGTAATTTTTTTTTTCTGATTCAACAGTTCCAAAAATAGTATCCACATAAATCCTATACCATTATCCCACAATAGATTTACACAATCCCATTACTACATTATAAGCTAACCAGTTTTGAACATTCTTACTTTTATCTAACTCTAACCTCAAGATTATACCTATACCCATAACTAGAATCTACTAACATCTATTCTTTCCTCCCATGTGATTTTTAGGCATATCCAATATTGAAACAAGATTTCTCGCTGTTCCCCATCTGTACAGCCTAGTTGTTGGTGTTGTCACAAATATATGGCATCAGGTCTTTGAGTGCAAAATAGTTTGAAGAATGTACCTAAAATAAAATCAATTCATTAGATAATCATACACATAAAATAGTTATACACATATATAGTTTATATTTATATATATATATATAAATATACATACATATTTATTATACATAAACTATAAATGCAAAATCTGTACAAATAAGAATTGCTACTGGATAATCTGTGCTGTCAAAGAAATCTGAATAACTGTAAATAAATGAAAAGCAGAGGGGAAAAATGCAGATGCCTAGTAACATTTCAAAAAGTTCATCTCATTTCAATTTTACTAACAGAACACTATTTTTTTGTTCTTTAAATAATGTATACTAACCTGTTGTAGTTAGCTTTATATCTTTTTCTTGTGGCTGTTGTGTCTAAGATGTGGCATCAGGTCTTTGAGTGCAAAATAGTTTGAAGAATGTACCTAAAATAAAATAAAATCATTTCATTAGATAATCATACACATAAAATAGTTATACACATATATAGTTTATATTTATACATATATATAATTATATATATATATATATATATTATACATAAACTATAAATGCAAAATCTGTACAAATAAGAATTGCTACTGGATAATCTGTGCTGTCAAAGAAATCTGAATAACTGTAAATAAATGAAAAGCAGAGGGGAAAAATGCAGATGCCTAGTAACATTTCAAAAAGTTCATCTCATTTCAATTTTACTAACAGAACACTATTTTTTTGTTCTTAAAATAATGTATACTAACCTGTTGTAGTTAGCTTTATATCTTTTTCTTGTGGCTGTTGTGTCTAAGATGTGGCATCAGGTCTTTGAGTGCAAAATAGTTTGAAGAATGTACCTAAAATAAAATAAAATCATTTCATTAGATAATCATACACATAAAATAGTTATACACATATATAGTTTATATTTATACATATATATAATTATATATATATATATATATATTATACATAAACTATAAATGCAAAATCTGTACAAATAAGAATTGCTACTGGATAATCTGTGCTGTCAAAGAAATCTGAATAACTGTAAATAAATGAAAAGCAGAGGGGAAAAATGCAGATGCCTAGTAACATTTCAAAAAGTTCATCTCATTTCAATTTTACTAACAGAACACTATTTTTCTTGTTCTTTAAATAATGTATACTAACCTGTTGTAGTTAGCTTTATATCTTTTTCTTGTGACTGTTGTGTCTAAGATATGCAGCCCAGGTTTTCAGGATGGTCTGAATGTGGGAATCTTATCTGAGGGTACAAAATCTGTAGAATCATACCCTCAGCAAGGGACATGTGTGCATTGTTTATACTGAAATAAAAATAAATATAACATATTTATATATAAACCTAAAATAAATTATCAGTTAATTATAAACTGTATAGGGGTAAAAAAGTAATGATTTGTAGCATGATGGTTATAAGAAGTTATTGATTTAATAAACATAGCTGTTCAATCAGCTGATTATGTAAACAAGCTGATGTAAAAAATGGCCATCAATTATTTTTTTTATTTTTTAGGCCTAAATGTGAAATATAACACATATTAACTATTGGAATAATCATAAAATAAGATCATATAATATAAAATATATTCAGAATTATAAATTTCCACTTATAAATTATAAAAATACATTGAAATGTAAAAAAAATCCGTTTGGCAAAAAACTTACCAAGTCGGATGGGAAGCATGTTGAACATTTGGAGCAATATTTTTCTTATCTGACCAAAAATAGTCTTCATCAGTAATCCATTCGAAAGAGGAATTCTTAACAGTCATTTTAGTATAATTTTGATGTTACTAGAGCTTTTTTTCTAGCAAGGAACAAAGATTTTCGAGTCGAGTCATTCAACATGTGCTTCGAGAAATTTCCAAACATGGCGTACAGAAACTCGTCTCGTTACGATGTTTTCAAAGTATTTTTTTTATTATAAAATTTTATATTTTTTTAATTTTAATATGGTTTTTTATTATTTTAACCATTTTTATACAATAAAAAACTATAAAAAGTAAAAAAATAAAAAAAATTATAATAAAAAAAATTAAAATGAAAACTCTAATTACCGAAATACACCATAAATGGTGAAACTCTTTGTATATGAACTATGCAGCGTTAATATGACGTTACTCTTTGTGTGAACGAGGAATCGATTCATAAATAATTATACACATATATAAATTACTTGACTGGATTCTTACCTGACACCCGTAGTAAAGTTGTATCGATTTATTATTACTTTAGTGGAATCTTCACGATACACCGTGAAGAGACTTTTTCTAACAATATCAGTTGATACTTGCTCCTTCACAAAAAATACTTCTTTCTAGAATGGAAATCATATGAAGCATTAGAACATTGTTCTAATTAATTAAACATGATTAATCTTTTGATCATCCTGGAAAAATTACATGGGCCTCACCAAAGATCGAACACAGGACTCTCAGGTCGACAGTCGAGTATCTACACCACTCTGCCATCAGCTGAAATTTGTTTCAAAGTCGTCCCACAAGTCCACCCAGCTTTAAATGGGTACCTGACTTAAGTTGGCTGGTGTGGAGAGGCCGAACTCCCATCGGGCGCCTCCCCAGGTGGCGGATAGGGGAAAGCTCGCCAGATATGGCGAGTGCCGATGAAATACAATTCTCGGGGCGGACCAAAGCAGGCAACTACTGCCTTGTAGTTAGTGGAGGGATCCACAAAGGCTA